>JBAMBA010000107.1:1820000-2152500 GCA_037043685.1 Drosophila hawaiiensis | reverse complement strand
CAAATTTATTTTCATCAAGTTTTTACTTTATATAGTTTCGATATATATTCATTTGGGTTTTTCTGATTCGATTTTATACTTATTTATATATAAATATATATATATATAAATTTTTTTTTTTTTGCAAATTTCACTGCAAAAAAAACTTTTCAACAATTATGTTGAAAAATCGATCGGCACAGTAAAAAAAAAATTTTAACAAGAGACTCACACTCACAATTAAAAAAAAAAGAAGATAATCAACGAAAACAATTGATGTGATTTGCCGGCTTAGTTGGACATTGCAAAATAACTGTTGACTGTTGTTCGTTCGATTTAAAAATTTACTTTGTTTTGAATTTTGTGATTTTGATTATGTTTGTTGTGCGCTTTGAGCGAGTTTCACAGAATGACTCCCAACACACTGGAGACGGCGACGACGCTGGCTTTGCACACGTTTGCTGGCTTTGCTCTGCCGCGCTGGTTAACCGTTCACGACAACGCTCCGAGAGCGACTGATGCGCTGGCCACAACGCCAGCCAAGTGGAACCTCCAGACGACGCAGCAGCACAGCACAGCACACAGTACAGCAGACATCAGACAACCGACAGACAGACGCGACGGCCTCTCGCAACACGTTACTGCCAACCAACAACAACAGCAACAACAAATACAACAACGAACCAACAGTTCGCTTCGAACAGGGGCGTCGTTTCAACAAGGGCCCAAACTGAGTTGACTGCGGACAAGTTGAGCTCGCAGAAATATCAAAAATTTAAGTTCGAATTCGATTAAGTCACGAGTGCAATTCTCGACAAACCGAATTTAAGCAGTTTTTTGCTAATTACTATTCATTTGCAGTGGAAAACAAAAAATTTACTTTGCAACGCATTTTAATATATTTATTAAGTCCTTTGTTTAATTTACTGTATTATTTATTATAATTTATTATATTTACAAAATATATAACAATTAATATGTAAATGTGATATGTATAAATCTATATATGCATTTAAATAAAACAATATTTATTTTTTTATTATATATATATACTTTATTTTATTATTTATTAAATAGTCTCATTCTGTTTCTCATGTTTAATTAATAACCTTTATGAAAATCAGATGACAATCGGAATTGTTCACAAGTGAGACTAGTCACAATAAATTATAATAAACTCCAAATGTATTTCATATTTGATCCAATACAGAAAGACAAAATACCAAGTAATCAAAATTCGTAATTATTTAATTAGAAGAATTAATTATAATTTGATATACAGATAGATTAAAGCACACACGCACAAATCGGAATCCCTTCTTATTTTTGTTATACAGCGGCTGTGTGTGGCTGCTGTTTGAGGCACATTTTGCATGCAACATGTTGCATGTTGTGTTATTATTTTGGACAATTGTTGCTGCTGCTGTTGCACTGCGCCTCCAATTGACACATCTGAGTTCAACTTGTTGAGTGTTTATTGTCTTAATGCAAAACATACAAAACAAAAATAAAAAACAAAAAAAAACAAAAAAAAACAAAAAAAACAAAAAAAAACATTATTTACTTATTTGAAGTGATTGTCCCCTCAACGGGTCTGGGATAACTGTTATATTTACATAAGCGATTTTCAGGCCGTTTACAATTGAGTTTATTGTTGTATTTAGAGCAGGCAGGCAGGCAGGCAGGCAGGCTTAAGCAATTGACTCGGTCGCCCCGAGAAAGAGAAAGAGACGCACAAACAATTTTGATGATTGCCTTGAATTCTACAGAAGAGCCGATTGGCTATGTATCTTTGCGTGTGTGTGCCTCTCTGTGTGCTAAGCTATATATTGCATATATATATATATGCAAATATATATATATATATATATATATATATATATATATAGGTACCCCCTCCACCAGCCCCAATCTGAGTGTCTGGGTTCGATCAAATTTCAAAACAATTGCCGGTTGAGCGGCAACTTGGAACATGTTGGCTGCGACTGCAAGCGTGTTGGCTTGAACTATGACACGTTTGCAACAGGTTGCTTACAGTTCAAACAAGCTGGTGGTTGGTCGCAGAGGGATAGGGAGGAGGGGGGGTTGGCGGAGCTGCTCAGTCCCATGACGCACCGCAAATGTAAGTGTTAATGGCGGCATTATTGCCAATCGACTTTCGCAGCTGTTTCACTAACTCATTTAAAGTTTCACTTGTTCACTGCATATGTTCATTGAATATTTACATGATTCTACTCCTGCAGTGCGGATATTAATATTATGCATTTTTTTTGTTGCACTCGTAAAGTGAATTTGATTAATTTAGATTGCATGCTAAATTATTACTAACTTCCATTTGCAAAAAATAAAGTGATCCATTAAGGGAATCTAGCAATTAATTTTTAATTAAAATGAGGTACGCGAAAATAAAATGTAATTGTTGTGTTATTAATTTAATTATTCTCTTTAATATGTTTTATATTTATTAAATATTAAAATGTTGTGTTAAATTTAAATTGAAAGGATTTTCGGTAATTTGATAGAGTTCTTGCATTTTACCTGATAGAATACTTGCATATATAGAAAGATTCACAAAGATTTTGAAATTAAGAGACAGGAAGGGACGTAGTATCCTAGGGAAACACATTTCAAATAATAATAAGTGTAATCTCCGATTTATGCAGTTGTTGCTCCATTGTATCAACGGAACGGAAAATTAAGCAAAATAATATAATTATTTGGGCATTAAATATGCAAATAATCTAATAATAATAATATAAGCAAATATCTTCTCTGCTCACTATATATATATATATATATCTATTCTTGATCTTCTATTGAATACCAAACATTCAGTAAAATATTGAGTGTTTAGCTTAATGTACAAATGTATTTGATAGATTCGGAAATCTTAAAGATTGCTAGATTTTGTCGTTTTCTTCAGTTCGCAACGAAATATGTAACAATAAAAATATATAAAAATCAAAATAATACAGCATTTATATTTATTCCATCGTTTTATCGACTTTTGTTAAGTAAACTTATAGCCTGATTCGACTATCAATATTTCTTACATTCTCGAATGATGGTCGTGAATTGAGCAATTGGAACCACAGTGTTCTATGCTGGAAATCTATCTGCTTGTTATATATTAATCATAAAACACTTTAACAACAGCGACTCTGGATCAATGCTTTGGTGCACTTCGCTGAGTCACAAATTTGATTAATCGATATCTTACATTTTATTTAAAAGAAAATACGATTTAAAATTTGTTAATGAACTGCTGCCTACGTTAATGGGTTTGGTCATGAAAATTATTTGTGGTCAAGGAGACAAAGCCCTCAAAGCTTTTCATATTGCGATTAATTGCGGACGTTGGTAAAGAAGACTTACAATTTTCAGAATAAGGTCGAAAGGTTGCATCAAGTTGCACTGTTACTGGGCGGTATCAAGTGAAAAGATTTAAATTTAAACAAATTTAATATACAGTGCTGGCAATACAAAAATACCACTATTATTATTATACAGACTTTAATAGACATCTGATGTTTCTTTTATGGAGTGGAGCTGGTGCAGTGGCTAAAAATAGCCATGGATGTTGCAGTATTGGAAATTTTGGCGTTGCCCCGTGCAGATGATAAGAAGTCTTTAAGAAGTGATAATCAAACAGAGCATTGTCCCTAGGCTTGCAAAATCATTGGGTAAAATTGAGTAACAAATTGGTGTGCTCCGGAAAAGATTCAACGACAGTTTAGCGACCAAAAAACTCTTCCGTGCGTGCCGCTATTGGTTGATTGTCACACAATCCTATATCAAAGACAGCTTATTATTGTGGTGCAATTTTTTCTGCCACAGGTGTGTGTGTGTTTTGTATATATAGGCATGTGCAAAGTAAATCTAGTTGCAGTCCAGAGTGTGTCCAGTGACATCACCAACGGTTACGAGCTATTCAGAAACTCGGAAACAAAACAAACACTTTCTCGCACTTAGCAATTGAATCAGGTAGGAATGGCAGTTTTCCATTAAAGTGCATTTAGCAAACAATTGAAAACATACGGCGTTCCAGAGACAGACTTTTCAATATCTACGACATTCTGGTCATTACCCACCAACCACAAAAAAAAAGAAATAAAACTAAATAAATAAAGACAAAACATCAATTGTGGCGTGGCACAATTTTCGTGATTGAAGTATAAACAATTAAACTGACAAAGATTGCAGAACCAGACTAATCAAGCTGAGGCCGAAGGTCACCGAATGCGTGACCCGTTAATAAATCCACACACAAACTCGCAAAATATACTCATACATAAACACAAAATCACACAAACACTCATACATAGTACACTCTTGTGTGTGACGCGAAACACAAAGAAAGTCACATGCAAAAATTTGTAAGAGTGAAGATTGTTCAGGGTCGCAATTTTGTTGAAACAGATGCGAATTTAATTTAAAAAAATATTATATACACTTCCATTTCGATGGTGGCTTCAAGCCTACAAGGGTTATTTTTGAGGTGTTCAGAAAAAGTTTTAATGGTGCATTTTCGGCAAAGTAACAAATTTAAAATATTTGAAGGCCATAAAATATAAATTATAATGCATTTTGGTTTAATTAAAAAGATCTTTGTACTTGTTTAGGGAATTCAAGAATTTTTGTTCACATTTATTTAACATTAACGCTGAAAATAATCATCCTAATTATGCAAATGTGTGTGTAAGTAACATATTTGCATATATATTTTTCACATATTTATGTGTGTTAAATTTGAGATATTTGAAAGGCATTTTCAGTAGAATAAAACACTAAGAAATATTTAAAAGCTGTATAAGATTATAGATTTAATTTTTTTTAGCAGGAACTTATGACATTTTTTTTGTTTGACTAAGTTGAAAAATATCGATTTGTTGTCATTTACAATGTCCAAAAATATAGCGAAGACAGCAACCGATGAGCACAAAATAGGTTGATTTCCAAGGTCTAGAGCTGCAGCTGTTGCTGGAAATTGCACTGCCAATTACATTTGACATCTACCCCAATAATATAATTATAATAATAATCATACATTTAACTTACTTGTCGCGCTGCTTATCGCATATACATAGCGAATATGTTATAGTTTTTTTTTCTTTTTATTTGCACAGCTGTTCATTGTGGGGCATGACATGTAGTTGTTGTTTATAATCTACCTTGTTGACTGCTGAGCATTTCCTGCATGGGTTCATGCATTGAGTGCAATCAGATTAGCAGTTTTTTTTGTTTTTGTTTTTTTTTGTGTCAATTAAGAGCGCCATCTATGTGAGAAGCAGTCACGTTTGGTTTAAAGCCACGTTAAGAGCTTTTGTTACCAAAGCTTATGCCGATATTGCTGAGCTTTAAGCTGCCCATGTTGTTCCTGCAGGAACTGGCCAAAGAGCTTTTGAGGATGCGAATTATGGTCGACATACTCCGTGTAACAGTCAGTGAGCAGCTGTAAGCTTTCGCTGTTAACCGTGCGTATACGCAATGTGTATTGAAATGTTAATGCAGAGTTGCTGTTGTTGTTTTTAATATAAGGAAATCGTTTTCTTTATTAATGTAATGTGTATGCAGACGCCTTCTCGGCTCTCGCTTAGATCTAATATAAGTAATCGTTATAATTAGTAATTAAGTGTGTATTTTGCTTGTCCGTTATTTAATAAATATATATATTTATATATGTATAATTATAATACGAGTATTTTCAAACGTAATAGAAACATACATTTGCTAACGCTAAAGACAAAGACAAAAAACACACATTTATATTTATAATTTATGTTTAACTCACGAAAGAATAAATGAAACAACAAACAAACAACAAAAATTCCCAATTTTCAAAATTTTATCGTATGTTTTGGTTTGTTTTTCATTTCCATTTCAAATAATTTGTATACATACATATTTTTTTAGTGTTTTTTTCTTTTTCTTTTGTATGATTGATTGTTATTCTTCTTCCGCTTCTCTTTTGGCTAACATTTGACGACTAAAATACACAACTACGAGTAACTCTAGTATATTTAGTTACAAATAATGTCGTGAATTAGTTTATGCTCACATATGGCATATACTTCCATAACATATATACATATATATATATATATATATGTATATATAAGTATTTGTATATACGCAAGTATATTTATTTATTTATGTATATATATATATATATATATATGTATATGCAGTATTCAAAACATTCTTGTAACGTTTAATAAATTGAAACATTGATTGCTCTTGCGTTGTGACAATAGGTTTATTAATATATATATATATATATGTATATATATATATATGTTTGTGTATATATATAAATATATCAATAACGAGTATGTATACTCGTATAGATTCTCTCTACAAATACTAGATTATCGATATAATATATAATTTTCTCATTTCAAGCGCTCGTTCCTTTCTGATTATCCTTTGACTATGCTTTAAGGTATTCATGTATTTCGCATTTGCACTTGTGTGTGTATCTCATGTATGTATTTGGTTTGAATGTTTGTGTGTATATATTTATATATATATATATATATTTAATAATAAGGAAGCTGTGCCTTTTGTTTTTTTTCGTCGTCCAGCGACATTTTATAACTTCAAAAATATGACGGGCTCTTCTTTTGCTATAGGAGTCCAGGCATTCAAGAGATTAAACTATTTAAATTTATTAATTAAGTACACATACGTTCAGTTTGAGTTTGAGAGTCAAATTGGTGAATAGTGCAGTAAACTCCATATCTGCAATATGACTAGATTTTTCCTTTGGTTTGTTGATTGGACTGGTAATTGGAAGGAGAGTTTACTGGGGGGAAGCGCTAAACTCACACTTGAGGGATAAACGATATTTATGTACAAACGAAGCTTGAGTTTAGTTTAAATTTAGAATGAGATAAACTCAAATACATACATACATAGGTGTGTTGGTATTCGTAATGTATACCTTATTCTAAGACTGTATGCGCAGGGACAACATCAAGACTTGCTAATTAATTAATAATAAAATCATTTGAGAAATTTGCCTAAAACCGATTGTGCAATATTCTGATGTGGGCTTGGGGGAGTCAGGGTTTAGAGGGATTGATGATGAATTGGGTCGAACTAATGCCTGCTGTCCTGCTGGGCTGGGCAGGCAGCAAGCCGAGTTCAATGTCCTTTTTCTTTTTTTTTTTATTTTTTAGCGAGACTTTTCGCTGCTACACACATACATATACACATACACACATATATGAATATGCATATGCATATATAAGTGTGTGGCTTATTAATCTGAGGACTGGCGGACAGACTGACTGACTGACTAGCTGATTGTTTGATTGATTGATTGATTGTTAGTTTGATTGATTGATAATTCGATCTGAATATGCTCAGCTTGATTTGATTGTTTTGCTTGTAGGATCATTACTGGTTGCCAATCACTTATAGTCTAACATTTAAAGTACTCGTAGGTAAATTAGTTTAAGTTTGCTTTAAGTTAGTTAGTTTAAAGTTTAGGTTTAAGGTTACACGTTCTTTTCCATTTCCTTCCTCTTCACTTTGTTTTTTGTTTTTAGTTACATGGTACATTTTAACTCTCGTTTTGTATTCATTTGTGATTCTCACAATTACTATGTTCTAATTAAACAATAACAAACAGCTCAATTTTTTTTTTTTCATTTCAAAGTACATAGAGAATTTTTTAATTGCTTTGCATTCCATTTTGCACCTTTCATATATATATATATATATATATTTTTTTTTTATGTTTTTGGTTTTAATTAGCTTTGTTATTATCGTAAATCTTATAGTTTGGAATGTAAACAAACATCTGAAGCTACAAAATTACTGCAAGTGTTTTAATTGTATATGTGTGTGTTTTGGGAAGTTTGCGTGTCAATATGAGATGCATAATAGTGTCATTACTCTAAAGGAAATAGCGATTAAGAGAGAGAGAGACAGAGACAGAGAGAGAGAGAGAGAGAGATTTGGTTTCTCCTGAAGAAATTATTTTTAGCTACAGTAAATAGTCGGTAGATAGTTCGATTGGTGGTACTCAAGCGGTGGTTATTTATTTCAGGTTTCCTAGTCCTCAAAAACTAGTCGCAATTTAAATGCTGGGCCACTCATACTCAACTTATAATTTTGCAATAGACTGAGCCAAAGTTATTTTTATTAGGATTGGTGTATATCGCAAGTGAGTAAGCCGATTCTAGTTACTAACTATAGAACTGTATGAAGTTTTCCAAGTGACAATTTCTTACTTTTTTTTTTTTTGTTCAATGTGAGTTTCTCGAAATTTAAAAAAAAAACAAACTGTTAACATGAATCAAAATTGTAGATTCATTTTTTGTTTAATTCCATCTTCAAATAAATACAATAAAACAATTAGTTATTTGTAATTGTAATCAGTTGATATCTAATCAATAGTTGCTTGATTGTTTTGATGGCCATGAGCATAAATTGGATTCCCAAAAATGTAAGTGTTGCAATAGTCAATTAATGTTTACAATGTTTGTTTACTCTGATATTTGCATACTCAGAAACTCTAGTATAGATATATATAAAGGAGAATCTATTGAATTCCTGGGCACTGGTATGTATAAATGTGAGCAACACATATGGCCAGCTGGCATTGTGTTTTGATAGTCATAATTAGTTAGATGCCACACATTTTAGTTAACGTTGTCTGAAAGAAATTTGCATTCTGGGGCAGCAAATGCTGCGAGCTATTTGGGGGAGGGGATGCGCTCATAAACAACAGTCAAATCAAAAACGACGACTATTAAAAGGGGATATTCGTATTCATATTCGCCATTGCCATTGGCATTGGTTTCGGGTTCTGCGTTCTGCGTTCTGGTATGCTGGCATGTTGGCATTGGCATTGAGGTAGTGTGGCATATTACGCATACGCCATATGCTACACGTGTCGCTTACAATAAAATACGACAACCTTGTAACTAAGTGCCTGTGTATAAATATATGTATGTGTAGTGTCCTTGACCTAGACTGTCCTTCAAAATTTTGTGTCGAGGCTGCGTTCCGTTAGTAGAAATTTGATATTCGGCTGACAACTCATACACTCTGCACAAAGTATGCCCCAGAACTTTACATATATTAAACTATTACAAACGCTTTCGTTTTTCTTATATTCAAAATTATAATCACTCAATTTCAGGGTCATTTTTAAATTTTAAGTGGAAATTGGAAGCGTTGCATGTAAATAAGTAAAAATTTAAATGAAACGATCAGAAATATTCTTGCGGTGCCCAATAAAAGAAAGGAATCTTAAATATCTCAACGTGTACACTTTTGAAACATTTTGAAATTATTTTATTCAAGTTATGTTTTTTTCTAAATCTAAGGCAATATTTTTCCGAGGGTATATGGAATGGAGCTCCGCAACGATTTGAGAGGCAATTTGGTGTTGAAATACAGGATTGAGCAAATAAATAAATATTTTATATTTGTTGATTTAATTGTAGTTTCAAATATTTTGGATGCAGCTGTTCATGACTGCTATTAAATGGTATTTGCTGCATTTGATTTTATTTGTTCGATTTCCGTGCCAATTTTGTTAGTTTTTGCTGCAAGTTTTCTATTTCGGCTATTTGGACATGGTTGGTTCCATTTTGTTCTCTATTGCCTTCGGCTACCGTCACTTTAAGTAAATTGCGGTTTGCTGATTGGAAGCATGGGGAGTGGTGGGGCAGAGTGGCCACAGTATGCCACAGTATCGGAAGGTGCAGCTGTGCAAATTGTTGCATCAAAAAATAAGCGACAGATGTTTTTGCAGCGTTTTTCGAACGATTGTTTTGTGTGCTCGCTTTCGTTTGAAATACCCTGTAAGCCATAGAAAAAGTTTTTGGACAATTGAATATTATTTTGCTTCTGTCACTATTTTACATTGATTAAATGGGGTTTTGACAATGAAAAACAACCAACACTAAGATGGTTTCATCGGTTTGCTATTTGATTTTCATAAGGCATTATTTGCGAGCTCTACAAATTGAGATATAGGTTTGGCTTTATGTAGCTCAATGAATTTGTGTACAGGGTGTCTTCTAGTTGAGTTTTTCTTGCTTAATTGTTACATATTCTGTTTGTGTTTTATGATTTTTTTTTTTTTTTCATCTCTGCATTTTCCTCCGAATTCCCTCTGGCTTTAACTCTCTTGCTTGCTCGTTCTCTCTCCATTGTTTTGCTCTCTTTATCGCTAGCTATTTCTTACTCTCTCTGTCCATGTCTCTCTCTCTCTCTCTCTCTCTCTCTCTATCTCTCTCTCTCTTTATCAGCAGTTGAATTTTAATTTTCGTTTGCACAGTTGTTTATTTTTGTATGCGTTGTCGCAGCAAACCAATTTTTTCTTTTCCTCTTGTTTTTCACAAAAGCAAAATGAGGGCGAGAGCGAGGATGTTAGCGATGGGAGTGGGAAGCTGGGATAGTGGGGTGTAGGGGGTGGGTATATATGGGGGAGGTATATATGTTATGTCCAGTTTGTTCGTCAATTCCAACCGTGTCCCGTATCGCGCGCATTCCCCGTTTCCTTTTCCTTTACCTTTGCCGCCCATTGTCCCCGCCGCTCGCCGCTCACCGCTTATGTCTGGACGGGCACATTGCTGTCCGCCTCCTGAAGCACGGGTGCTGTCCAGACGCCGCTGCCGCTGCGCTGCGTCTTGCGCTGCTGCACAATACCGTCCATGATGTCCAGCTGCAAGTTGTGTATGCTGCCGCGATGATCTGTCAACGGTGGCCCAGCGATTGCACTGCCCCGACGACTGCCGCTGCGAATGTGAATGAAAGTACCCATAAATTCACATTACCATTAACATATATACATATATAACTACACATATACATGTCTAGCAGATCAAAGAGAATACAGTATGAATGGACTTAGGGTCAAGTTCAAAGTATCGTTGTTGCAACCGTTTAACGGATATAGGATGGAAGGCATGAGCAAAACCAGGACAGTTGCAGTCAGTGGTAACCGACTGCAAAATATTCTAATATAAATGGGATATAATTTGAGTACTGATAAAAAAATCCTATGCGGCGGGGGCTTTACGTTCTTAAAATAATTTTAAAATACATAATCCCCAAGCATATCCGATAGTTTTCTTGATATGTCAAAAATTGTTTCTGTAGTTTTGGATAGTTTTATATAAGTAATAATTGGTTTCCACAATAACAGAAAAACAAATGCAGATGTAATCCGAGAGATATGTGATTTTCTCGAGTGATTTTTCTTGTAATCAGCCCGGATATATATATACGGATATATCGCAGTTAACGCAGATATTTTAGCCATTGGGAAACAAAAGCTTACTGATCCATACTAATACTTTTTCCAAATAGAATAAATAAATTCGATATTTAAGTGTTGAAATATGTTTGAATATCGCAGCAACGATTAATACTTAAGTATCGCTATATCGATTAGTATCGAAGATCTGGTCACACATGAATTGTCTTTCTTTCTTTCTGCGTTGTATTTTTCCTAAGTCAGTTCAAATGTCGCTCTCAATTCTTTAACAAGTAAAGACGCACTCGCGCATAATAAATATAATCCTTAATCAGAAACTGCGTTTAACTCTTCATTTTTCCACGCTATTTCCAACATTAAGCAAGACGGAATGTTTTTTTATTTGGTCATAAATTTGAAGCTTATTTTGCACAAATTATGATATGACCACATCTTTGCACATACATATATGCAAATAAATTAATTATTACACTAGTTAAGTTAGTTAACTTTTAGCAGACAGATGTTGGCGCAATTTATTACAAAATCATATTCAAAAATATATTTGAAAACTCTTTGAAGATTTTATGCAAATTTGTATTCAAAAGTTGCGTATTGGAAACATTAATACTTGTTCAACATAAGCAATCTTATTGCGTTTCGTAAGTTGAAAATAAAGACACCTTTTAAAAAAATATTCTGTCATGATTATGGTTAGAGGGTATACACGAACACATCGAAATGTTACTTTATGGCTTGAGATTAATCAAACCAATAAAATCAACTCGAGAAAGAGCTCAAAGGAGTATTGACCCATATACTATTTTGGGCATTCGGCATTCGGCTGTTCACTTCGAACCATACATTAAGCTTGAGCATTTTCCCGAGTTGAGCCGAGTTGAGTTGAGGTCTGGCAATTTCATTACAATCTCATTAGGGTACGGCAAAAGCGAGCATTGGCAGGATATCAAGAATTTGCTGCTGGCACAGCACAAAAGCATTCAACAGCCGTTGACGCAATTCAATTAGGGCAGAGTCAGAGAAGCCATGTTCTGCCATGCCATGTCCTTTTGGTCTGATGGTCTGATGGTCCTGGTGATTGATTCTATGGCTGTTGCTTTGCTGATTGTGTGTGCCGCGCATTTTCATGGCTAATGGCACACACAACATGCAATTATGGACACTAAACTAGCTTTCGCCACACTCTCAGTGTGCAAAAATAACATGGAATTATTCCTGCGCAAGTCGAATTTTATAAGCTCTATCATGTTTTGACTGATTTTTTTATTTTCCCACAAATGTTATTAGTAAGGCAACAACTTACATTCTGTAGACATTCGAGAATATAAGATATGTCGATAGTGCAATCAGGCTATAAGAGACTGTTGGCCGTCAGACAGACGGATCTGGCTATAACGAGATGGCTAGTGATCAAGAATGTATCTAATTTGTGATATCGCAGAGTTCTCGTGCAAGCTTGACGACAATATACCACTACCCTCTGAAAGCGTATAAAAATTGCAATTACCTGAACGACACGGCGGAAATGGATTCACGCCGATTGCGTCCGAAGAGCGTTGGCGGCACCGCTGATATGGTGACCACAGAGTGACGTCGCCCGCCAGCGGTCGGATTGGCCTTCTGGGAGAGAGTGGCCAGAAATTCGACCTCTTTGGGGCTGAGCCCGCCCGTTTCGCCACCGACCTCGGACAGGCGGCGCACCTGACTGGCTGTGATGCCCTCGGTGATTTGGAGCGAGGGCAGCGAGTGCTTGCGACGCTGCTGCATATCGGGAAAGGGGCATAATAGATACGGATTGACCGGCGAGTCCGGCTCGGAGTCATCGCTGTTCGTCCGCCGGGTTGCACTCGGATCACAGCCCCCGGCAGCCCCCTCCAGTTCGTCACCGTCCTCGGCGGCATGGGACTCCTCAACGACTATCAAGGGCTCTTGGGTGCTCAGATTGAACACGGGAGTAAATGAGGAACGACGCATCTTCGACACTGCAATGAAAATCACAAATGAAATTAATAATAATCAGATGGCAATAAACTTTTCGATAAATTAAAATGTCAAGCAAAGTTCGCCACAGCTGTGCTTTTCTCTTTGTGTTTTTCTTCGACTTGCGCAAAACTTTCTTCCATTAACAATGTATCCTAACCTTCCTGTTACATAAAATATATACACACACACAAACACAACACAAGCACACATACTTATGTGAAGACTCTGAGAAAAACACTGTACCCAATGTATTCTACATTTTGCATACAGCGTTAAATAAACGGCCAACTTATAAAGTTTTACAGTCCGCTTAAGAAGTCGCTTCAGCAAGCAATGAGCTGTCATTTATACTTAAAAGAAAGTGTTCTTTTTCTTAGATTTATTCTGCACTTTTAATTTAATCTCAGCAAGTGTTAGGTTTTAAACGATAATCCCTTTTTTTAAAATTAAAAATTAGTATTTTCTTTTTTGTCGTATAATCTCACAAGCGTTTGGACTTAAATATTAGGGTCCTCATAATACAAATGCAACCAAATGAGATTAGCTAAATAAAATAAAATAAAAAAGAGTGTGGTGGTCGATGGAGTTTGACGTGACAAGTCAAATGTTAGTTTGATGGCAATATCCTAAATATGAAAAAATGGGAAAGTTTCCAAATAACTGAAAGAAACAGACAAACAGAATTATATAGTTATACTTACTTAGTGGAGTTGTATATGCATAATTCTGCCTGTTGCGCACTATTTGTGTAACTTTATATTACCCTTTTCACTCATTTAAATATAAACAGGGCATAAAAAATGGTCTCTAGCATAAAATTCTTTTTGGTAAGACTGGGCGAATTACAGAACAATGGAAATTGGTCATAAAATACCCACAGCAAGAGTGCGCTGCTCTTTTAAAACAATTGCATACTTTTAGGGGCTCGCCGGACACAGGCGAAAATGTGAAAAGGAGAAAGACGGAGAGAGAGAAACAGAGAGAGAGAGAGACAAAGCAAATGAAATGCATTGAAGAAATGAATGAAACTCTTAAAATACTCAAAAAGCGAATAATATACTTTGGGCCTCTCTGCAACCACCAGGTATTGTTTTAAAATTGCTTAATACAGGCTAAAATTAATTCAACTCTGTATTTTTATTAATTTTAATTTAAAAACGGAGAGACTTATGTGCACTGAAATGTGCACTGAAAAGTGCACTCTAAATGATTTATTTATTAAATGCTTAACTCTGATAAATTGATCTTAATTCATATGTTCAGATTTTCACTATTTGTTCTTCTCTTTCTGTATCTCTCTTTTTTCCCGTCAGTTTTTGTATCTTAATTAATTTTAACAATAAACATTTTTTCGTCTGATACAGTTTTTTTTACTGGCTTTTCTCAATCCGTGCAATGAATGTTGAGGCATTTTGCATTTTAACAACTTCACATGTTTGATATTTTATATTATTTTTTACATATTTAATATTAACTTATATATTCCTTAAAATTGTAAAGCATTTGTTTTGACTTTAATAAGTTTTTTGTAAATTAATATTTGATTTTTAAAATTTGAATCACTTACAATTTGTAGACTGCATTTAGTGTAACTAAAAAAAAAGATCATACAAATTATCTACAAAACATAACACATTAAATTTAAAGCTTATTGTATGCAGCTTAATGAGAAAAATCAACATTGTTTTCATTAACAAAATTGCTTTTGAAAAAAAGAAAACTTTTCCAGTCGTTTGTGCTTATCGAAATCGCTTGCTATCACACTAGAGATTTGAAACCAATGGCAACAAAAAATTGATTTTGGCCTGGAAATTGTTTGGAAGATATCCGTGGGACCTTTGAATAACTTTTAAAGTGCTTCATAGTTGACTGCACTTTTCATCAGAATACGAGTACACCCAGCATATTTTCGTTCAGTTGTATACACTCAGAGAAAAAAGTCATATTCTTGGCGCCAAGGTTACCTCTCCTTATTATTTTCTCTCTAAAGCAGAAAGCGATATCTTTATCAAAATCCGAGTTTCTCTTATCTTAATTCCAAGGTGCACTTCTCTACAATTTAGTCCAAAAATGTCTAATTCAATGGGCTTTTTTGATATGTGTACAAAAAAAACTCTTACGTAAGCTTATAAATAAGTGAATTCTCACTATAAACTCTAACTTAGCAGTCGAGAGAGCAATTATCATACGATAGATAGTCTCTGAATTTCACAAAGAAATATATTAGTAAGAAATATAAAAAGAAACACATTTTAACGAAATTGTTTAAAAACAAGAAAAAGGTTCTAGTTTTCAGAGCTATTTTTTAAATTTTGAGGGAGATATATTTCTGAGTGTAGGAAGAGAGGCGTGTGTGTGTGTGTGTGTATATGTGTGTGAGTGGATGAGGATGTTTGTGACGACATGTCGTCACGCCAGCTTAATGTGTCTACTGGGCTTTGCCTTTGTGTTTTTCTGTGCTGGTGCCAACAGGCCGTCAATTCTATTGATGTTCGGCACAGACAATAATAAATAAGCACACACAGATTTTAATGTACACCTTGTGTGTGGGTGTGTGTGTGTGTGTGTATTTCTGCTGACGTATCCATTGCCAAAATAGGAATAATGAGCACTATTAATAGTATCTGAATGACGGTTTGCGGTACTACATTTAATTTGAAGTCGAGGCAAGTTCCTCGGACGAGTGGTGGGGAAAATTCGTCACTTTATCAGCGTTAAAAAGCGCAGAAATGTAATTAGCTAGCCACAAACGCAAACCCATGTGTTGGCACTTATCCACACACACACACACCCACACACACACACACATACACACACACATACACACAAAATAAGAACAACAACAAATCAACATATAACAGCTATAAGGTGAGTCTCACGTAAATCTCATTTAAATTTCTTTTTGCGATACACAAAATCGAAATCCACCGAACACATTCACACACACACACACACACAAATAAACGCAAACACACACACACACTCCAATACAAATGTACTGTTATGTGCGTGAGTTGAAGCTTATTGCGAAAATGGTTGGGTTTTCCGTGGAGAGATACGTGAAAAGAGAGATAGAAACACAAAGCAAATAGAAAAAGTAAGTATGCTAAAAATCAGATAGCTCGAAAATATGATACCCTGGAGCAGATACAGCAACAAATTCTATACGCACAAGCTAAGTGTATCAAATAAATTATAGAATCAAGTTAAACACTGAATGTTTTTGACAAACAAATGGTAACACAGTTCCGCTTACTTTTATTTACAGAATAGTTAAACAACAATATGATTGAACATAAAGTCAGAAAAAACAGAGACATATAGAGAAATAATATTTAATATATAATATAATATAACTCGTCTTCGTTTTGATGTCAATTGAATCTTACAACAGTCTCACTTGACTTTAATTACGCTTTAGCTATGCAAGATGTCTACATCTGAATTTAACATTGAAATGAGCCACATTAGTAACCAAACCTTTGGTTAAAAACAAGAGCTCAAACTATCATAACCCTTTGGAGAGACATTGAAAGTGATGACAGTATTTTCAAAGTATCACTCGACCTAGCGCCAACACACTTAGCCCCAAAAACAAGCAATCTTCCAACGGAAGTCAATAAGTGCAGTGAATAACAATTTGGGGAGTTGTATGCATTATCGAAAATCACTGGTATACATTTTACTCTAGCGAGAAAAGCTTTGTCAAACTCAACATTTATTCTCTTTCTGTAATAGTTTCTTGCTATGATAAAGTTGTAGCAAAAAGAAGATATATAATTGATTAAGTATGATATTTATGTGAATATTATAAATTTTCCCATCACACTAATCAAATATGCTTGCCACACACTTCCGTTTGCAGCATAAATATATTATAATATGTACAATGTATTCACTGTAAACAGGTAAACTGAAAAAAGTGTTTACATACAAATGTGAATATATGTATGTGAGTATTGTGGTGCTTCATAACGAGGCTGCGGCTGTCAAACAAAACAGGCTGAGTGAGTCTTTCAGCTTCTTAGCCGTACCGTTTCGGCTGTGTCTCGGTCCCTAAACGCCAATCAATCAGTCAACCCGTCAAGACAAACTGTTTTTCTCCTTGATATATGTGCATAGATTAGTAAAGCTTAAAGTTGAAAGTTTTATTGGTATGATAGCAAAAAAATACATTTAATTTCCAAAAAAAAACGGAATAAAAAAATAATAAATTAATTTATCTGAGCAGAAATGCTATAGTTAAGAAGGGCTTTAATGTACTGTAGCCAATGTAGAAGTATCTTTGGTCTTGTCCTTTTGTGTAGCAAAGTGTTGGTGTTATTAAATTATTAATTAAGAATAATAACAGTTCGTTTTCCTTGGAATTCATTTGTTTGATGATTGGATGCCCTTAAATCCTTTTTGAAATTATAACTACAAAAAAACCAAACAAACGACAAAAACAAAAACGAAAAACACCGGATTTATTATGATTTAAATGACATTAAAATACACACAGTCAACGGAAAGCGTTTGAAACTTCACCCCCCAAAATGAGCTGCCGTAATGATTCCGTTTTCATTTCTACCGTTTCATTTATCGTTTGCGGTTTGAGGCAACACCCCCTAAATGCCACCAGCCCCAACCCCAACCCCCACCTGCACGGCATGCTTTTGCTGTTTTGAGGGCGGCAACGGCGCCATTTGAATTCCACTCGAAACATTTAAATTTGATTTATCTGAAAACGGGAGCAACACAACAACAACAACAAAAACGGATACCGAAATGCAAACGCAATCAGCTTTCAAATGGTTTAATTAACCAACTCGGCGGCAGCCAACAGAAACCCCAAACACGAACCCAAACGAAATCGAGTCCCCTGCCAGTCCCATGGCAAAGCGCTCGTCGTGTCGGGTAAATAGTAGGTGACACGGCGAGGAGACATGGCTTTGGGGCGATAGGCAATCAGGCATAACACAAATAGCAAATAGCAATGACTGTCCGCCGGTCCGACAGTCCGCCAATGTTGACACAGCATATTCTGTGCATTTTGTGTTTGGGCAACGCATATCAATTAAATGTACATTTGACAATTAACTGCAGTTTGAATTGAGTGGGAAACAAAGTAATTACAGTGTCAAATATTCATGTGTGAATAGACTGGGCTCCCGGGGTCAATTGTGAAAACAATTCACAAAAGAGCTGTCAATTACGGAAATACGAGTATTTGTAGTAAATATACAAATAACCATTTATAGTACATATGTATATACAAATAAACATAATTTTTAACATTCGACTGGGCAGGCGTGAATAAGTGAAGTAGACTATGGTTATATCGACTCGGCCACCAATAGCTGTTCAAGAATATGGGCGTAAATTTTTAACTAAAAGGGTTGCAAAAATTAATATTTTGACTAGTTTACTTAGGCCACTTTTATCAGTTTTATGTGCCTTCACAGCGTTATATAGAGCTTGTCGCAGTAATAGACAAATTCTTAATAAATCACGATTTCACATCAGAATATTGTATTGGATTTGGCCTTGACGGAAATGAAAAAAAGGTTTACTCGCGCAAAATATTTCTATTGCACTAGCCACAAAAAAAATCATGTTGTGCATGATTTAAACGCGGCTCCGGAAATTAGAAATATAATCTGAGCTCTTTAATCAACTTGTGTGAATCACGCATGTGTGCAACAAGATGATCGAGAAAATACCAGTCTGGCATAAGATTTTCTTATTGATTTATTTATCAGGTATGAAAGCAACCAATTCCGGAGTTGAATCGCTTTTGCCACGTTTTGCTGGGAAAACAATTTTAAGCACTCAATAAAAACTAATACTGGCAATGCCTCAGGCCGAAAAGTTTAAATGAAAGATTGCTAAAATTGCATAACAGGTGCCAAAAGTTGCAATTTTTATTAGTACTAATTTATTAAACAATACAATTTTGTAATAAGCCCCTGCATTCAAACAGTTTTATTGTATTCACTTTTTTTTTTGTTAAATGCTAACGATATTTACGATAAACATTTGCTTCAAGTCAAGAAAAACGAGCATTTCAACTATTCGCATTTAAATTGCCTTTCTGGTTATTATTATTATTGTTTGGGTTGAGCAGCGTCATGGGCATGTGGCATTAATTATTATTATTCATTGCGAGGCACATGCTTTGAGAGGAGTCTCCAATATTTGCCATGTGACAAATGGCGCAGTAATTGAGGATTTCTTTTTCTTTTTTGCTAGCTACCACAATACGGCTATAACAAATGTGGAACACGCTTCGGCAAAACCAATTTGGGCAACGAAACTGTGAATAATATTGAGCATCAAACGATATGAACAGCCTCAACAACAATAACAATAACCAAGGCATTCAAACATTATTGAGATAAATGACAAATTTTGCATCAAATAAATAAAGAAAGACTAAATATAGGGAACGCTATCGGGAGCGATAAACAAAAGGCAAAGGACAGTAACAGGGCCCTTTGTGGTGTGCGGGTGGGTGTGTGGGTGTGTGTGTGGCTGTGTGTATAAACAGGTATTATTGATCAACTGTTACCAACAAGAAAAATGTTTGTAAATACATGACATAAATAGGGCCATGAATTTGACTATAAATCTAAACCGAATGACAGCCTCAAATCGAAAATGATTTTTTCTGTTGTCCCTCTAAGCAAACGAACGAAGCCAAAGGTTGTAAGGAAACTGAAAAATAGCATTCGATTAATTTTCATCCCACTAGAAAGAGATGTTTGCACACAATTCGTTTTTTATACTCTGAGAAAACTTTGGTATGTAAGTAGTCGTATGCCAGATGCGCAGATCAATATTATGTCATTTTATCGATGAATTCCTCCGCTTCGCGAATAGCCACACAAATCGATTTTCGATAGCAAGAGTGTATTGATAAGTTATTTTTTCTATTATTGAACGATTTGTGATCCACATGACAAGTATATAATATGAGTCGATATGGATAATCTGAGCACCACATCAAAATCCTGCAGATTGACATATAGTATTGAATAGTTTTCCCAGTACACGCTAAAATATCATCAAAATAAATGTCTTAAGAATAGATATGCATCGAGCACAATAAAAGGTTGAAAATGATTTCAGTATTGGTCGACCTTCAAGCCCTATCCTCTCATTCAAAGATTACAATTTATGGAGTTGAACATTATGTTTGCTTGCAAGCTGCACCACAACTTGATGCATAACACCGCCCAAAGACTTTAGCTTTTTCGTGGTCATATAAACCAATCGTTGTAGATGTAAACCGATCGATATTTATCGATAGTTCGATTGTAGTGTACAATCATAAGGTGAACTTAAAGTTATTTGATTATACACAGACACTTCTTTTGTTTGGTGAGAATACGATTCAAGTCTTGCTCGATCGTTAAATGTGGTTTGCCAGGGAGGCAGTGTGGAATCTGTGAACTGAAATATTCAAACTAAAGCGAGAACATTGTAAATGGGTTCATGTGTAAGCAGAGAGCGCAGCACAATAATCGATAATCGATAATTATAGTAATATTTATATGCTCACTCCGCGATATTTATAAATGCGTGTATACATAAATGATAACAATTGCAAACACTTTTCACACTTGGAGTGTGCAAAATCAGAGCCTGTGTCTTAAATATATTCTTTACAGCTGCCTTCAGGCCAGATCTTTTAGTTGGACTCTCGGTGTATACGGTATATAAATATATCGAAAGGCAAATAATTAGTAGCAATGTGGCTATTTCGGACTGGTTAGCCGTATAAGAGGACTATTAATATAACTTCGCTAATTTGCTGATATCGCATAAAGTAGACGACATTTGTCACGTCCTGTTTCCTGGAGGGAATGCTTGAGCATGTGTGTGTGTGTGTGTGTGTGTATGTGTGTGAGCGTGTGTGTGTGTGTGTGCGAGGGTGCGTGTGTAAGTGCGTGTGTATTTGTAAATAAGTGATGGCGCAATGATTCTGCATGATTGCTGGCACGTGATGGCGCTACAAATGGCTCTACCGTTGAGTGGCAGCTATGTTGCTGTATATATGCGCGTGTGTCTGTGTATTTATGTGCACGTGTGTATGTGTGTGTGTGCCTCATTCGACGTTGGCCTTAGAAAAAATGTTGCAGCAAGTGTCGAGGTCGAGTAGTCGTCCCTTTTTTGTAAGTGCGCTGTCAGCGATATGTGCAGCGGCAAACATTTGACACGTGAAAAGAAAAGAGGCTCAAAACTGGCAAAGAATTGGGTGTGAATGAGTGCAAATGATTGTCAATCTGTTGAGTATAAAATTATTGATTTAAATTGTAGTCGCAAATGTCAAATGCCAAACATGGCAGGCAAATAAATTAACTGTGACGCCAGCAATTTGAAACTCATCAACGCATCAAATGGCAACCACATTTAATGGACACCCCATACATCCCATACCCGAACCCGGAAACGGACAAGGACCCGACGACCCAGACCCAGTCCCGGACCCGGACCCGGACCCGTACCCGGACCCGTACGCGGTCCCGGACTCTGACCCAGCACCGTTCTGGTAAGGTCCGGAAATGCTTTTGTTGTAAAGTCGAGCCTAGTAACTAAAGAGAGCCCATCGGAGCTCGAACGTAGAGCATCGGGCTGGCACTGAGGGGCATTGGGTTAAATACTGGGACCGGACGTTAGAAGCCCAAGCGTGCGCATCCGGAGGGTAGTTGCCCGTCCAAGTAGGGCACGGGCAAAGACAGAGGTGGGGACAGTGGGTGGCCGTTCTAATGTGTTTTGTATCGTCTGCTTGCGCTCCATATAAAACCATAGATTAGTCAAACTTTTCCGTTGTCTGGGGCGTCTGTAATGAGTTGAGAGCCGAGTAACCCACTAACTGACTGACTGAGTGACTGATGACTGAATGATGGACTAACACTGACTGCTTTTATGGCCTCACGATGAATGACAAGTTCGACTGCAAGTTTGATGCCATAAGCACTGAAAGTTTTTCGTTTATCTCACAGTGCCGAGTGCAGCTCTTCATTTCTGTTGTATCCATTGTTATTGTTTCTATTGTTGCTTTTAATCACGTTGACGGTGAAGTCAGAGAGACAGCTGCAGCTTTAGTTCGCTTTGTCTTCCCCTGTCTTTTACCCAAGTTCTTTGCACAGCTGACTGGTTCAACTTACGTTCAACTCATTAACGAAAAGTGCCCCTGCTAAGCAGCTTAATTTTATACGATTTTCAATATATATGTATATATAGTGTACGTTAAGATCCTAATTATATTTGATTTAGATATACTTAGTGCAGCATTCGAAAAAGTTATGATAACTGACGTGAATTAGCTCATTGCTCAATCAACATCACATCTGCTCCTAGCGAACAATATAAGGAATATCCAGACAAAAAGTTACATAGATTGTTAGGTAAAGTTACATGTTTTCCAGACAATATTTAAAAAGTGCTGCACAGGAAAACCCGAAGATGTACACAAAGATATATACAAATGTATGTACAAAGGTGGCAAGAACACCCAGTCTTATTTCAATTGTTATTCATCAAATCAAACTGGACATGGGTCTTTATTGTGTGAATAAATTGCCTAAGCTCTTTTGTTTAGTCCCTCCCACCTAACCAGTTAGAGGCTGCAGCTATTTAAACTGATATGACAAGTTACAAGTTGCTGTTCAGGGAATACAATGGCTCCAGTTGAATAAGTTCTGCTTCAGCGGCGAACAAATACAACTTGATTTATTTCTTAAACTCATTATGACAATATTATTATGATGATTGCTTTTATTACACTCATAGGAAATTCAGTTCTATTTTTGGGCAAACAATTTCTTTTTATTTACATTTGCTTTTGCCTTAGCTCGTATTTTTTGGCCTGTTGTCAATTTGCAATCTTCCATAGCTTTCGACCTCAACTTCGACTTCGACTTCGACTTTGACATTGTTTTGCCTTTCAAACGGCAGCACGAGTTCCTTTTGAGTAAATCAAATGATGTCGTAAATGTCGCTTCCAATACACTTACAAGAGGACCATCATTGGTTTGCTCACGAAATTCGTAACGTATTCAAGGTGACATTTTCGGCTTAGTAACACAAACCAATTTTGAGGCTCCACTTTGATTTTATCCTAGCCAAATTACTCTACAACCGGATGACCCAAAATTGGGGTTTTGTAAAACTATTTTTGTTTGATAATCTTTACAGATAACAGGCGTGCCTAAAATTAAAAAATTATCTGGTTTACATGTTACTATATTATAATAGTTGAGATAAGCTCAGACTATTCTGCACTCAAATTGGCAATGTAGAAGCTGCAAGGGTATTAAGTGTTCGGCACTAAATAAGCAGCGGTTCTTCCTCGTTTCGCCTTCGGAAATCTTCTGCGTTCAGTTGGTATATGGGCCCCATATAAATCCTATTTGCTTGTCTTAATTTACCTAATGCCAAAATAATCCGACTGTCATTTGGAGCGCACAGCTTTTTATGCTGTGCAAATGTCGCCGCCAGTTAGCCATGCTGGAAAGCATATCTCAAACGCATAGCCAAAGCCAAAGTCAAAGCCAAACCCAACCCCAAAACTCAATCCAAGCAACAATCTGGCTTTGAGTGTTATGCTCGTGTTAAGCCGGTTAGAAAAAACAGTTTTCGTGGCCCTCCACAAGTCATAAAATATCGTCACAGCAAATTTCGCCTTCAATTTCACTCACAATTCACACGGACCAGCTGCTGACTAATCGATAAAATCACCTCCTATTCCATCTTCCTGAAAGGCTTCGACAGAATTTCCGTAATTTGTGTAAAGTTTGGGCCTGAAAATGCCTTGGTTTCTCATCAAACTTAGTTGCAAGCTGCCTATAAGTTTGTCTCGTCTTCCACCAGCCTACCCATTATAAGAAATATATTATGGGTTTTGTTGCCCATATCGTTATAAATGCAACAAATACAAAACTGAATCACATTTACAGATTTTCCAGTCAATGACGAACATTCAAATACAATGCATCGATGGCAAAATTTTCAAATATCAAAATATATATATAAAGTTAGCAAGCATCATTAATTTGCCTGTCTTGAAAACTCCAAAATATCTACAGGGAAACGGAAAAGATAAAAAATATTAATATTAATAATATTTTTATTATTATTATTAAAAAGAGTGTAATTGTAGTTATAAAGTTAATTGGCTACTACGACATTCAGCTACATGATTTTAATAATAATATATTAAGTTTATTTGCTTGCTTGGGCTTAGATCAAACAATATAAAGTTGAGATTGAGATTGAGTTGAGTTACAGGATCGGTTATGATTACTCTATGCTTGAATTTAAATTCAAGAATATAAATATAAACTTTAATTTGTACAAAAACATGTATGTACATTTTTTTCTATTTTTATTTTAATATCTTAAATTTAATATAATTTAATTATTAGTTAAGTTAGTGAAGAACACAATCAATTTTTGTATAACTCAAAGTCGAGTCGCTATAAGGGCTTATACAAAAGTGTATGTAGATACGTACACACTGCTATGTACTTGTGAATGTATGTATGTATGTATGTATGTAAATATAGATGTAGGCTCCTAAGCCATTTTTGTGGCTGCTCCCTTTATTGATTTTTGGCAAGTTGCCGCCAAAGGCAGCACCAGCAAAAAGAACAGCAGCAACTTTTGTACAACATGCTTGTTGCTGTTGTTGTTGATTTTCCTGCTGTTGCTGTTGTTGTTGTCATAATAATCATCGTCACTGGCATCGCCATCGTCGTGTTCGTCAGACTAATCCCAGCCAGAACATGTGCGGCCGTCGCCGTTACTGCGAATGGTGTAGCAATATATTGATATCCTCAAAGTGAATATTAATTTCAATTTGAATCCAGAATTCAATTGGAAATTGCGCTTTGCAGTATATTGAAGAAAGCATAGAAGGTATTAAAATGTCGCAGTCTCTGATACACTGAGCAAATAATGTTTTCATTTTCGATACTTTTGTGTGTTTTAAAAATGCAGATTTTCTTTCTCATAAATAAGCCAGACCAAAATGTTTTTTTTTTCAATCGTGATGCAATCATTATTATTTTTTTGGTTGTTTAGAAATGTTAAACTTTATTTTAAATTTTCCATGAAAAAAACTGAAATGAATGGAATTATGGCTGGAAATTGAAGATAGAATCTTTCGCTTGCAAGTCAGGCATTTATTTTACTTATTTCGAATTACAGCTTCCACTTCAAATTTGTTATTGACAGATTCAAGTTTAATGCAGATTGAGTTTAATGCAATATCGATTAATCCAAAGTCGAGATTGAGTCGAATATGTTATCATATCATTGCGATGACAGAATATATTATCATATCATTAACATATTCAATTCAATCTAAAATTGTTTCGTTGATTCACGATTTGAAGTAAGTAACGCATTAAAAGAGACAAGTGCCCACAAAGTATATATATATATTCTTAATCGATATCGCCAGCAGTGTCGATATAGTTGTTTCTCTGTAGCCTACTTTCGCAGCTTAAAAGCCATCTTGAGGAATCATGACTGATTTATCTTTAATTTATCATGTAATTTTTCGTTATTCTTAGATAGCTGCTCTCTCATGATAAAAAAAAATGTGTCACTTTGTGTCGCTCTCGTTACTTTGTTCTTTAGGTGTATATGTTCGCAATCCTCATTTCTACCCTCCCACATTATTTTTCATCCCTGCGACTAAGAACTCCACATCTTACATTCCTTTATTTTTCTCTTCGTTTTTCATTCTTTGTTGTGTGTGTGTGTGTGTGTGGGGTGTGTGTGTGTGTGGGTGTGTGTGTGTGTTCGTAACTGAATCTGAGGTGCGTTCATTTCATTTCCATTTTTGGTGTGCTTAGCACATTTAATTTGTACTGATAGCAGGCCAGCAGGCTGAACACAGGGCACAGAGCTGGCCAAGCACCTTCGAAAACAGGAAATTGCTTAAATTGAATTCAGTGATTTC
Source organism: Drosophila hawaiiensis (assembly GCA_037043685.1). NCBI lineage: Eukaryota > Metazoa > Arthropoda > Insecta > Diptera > Drosophilidae > Drosophila > Drosophila hawaiiensis. The sequence goes on along the minus strand of JBAMBA010000107.1, from coordinate 2,126,341 downwards.
CGTTGTTGGGTCCCTTGTTCAGGCCACTTCGTCCAGCTGGACAGATGGGGTAAGTCTACTAAACCTGCACATTTGTTGTCCACCTTTTAGTTTGTGCTGCCAGTTGGCATTCGAATTTCGTCTGCTTGTCCTCAAATACAGCCACCCAGCGTCTTCCCATCCAACACTTCCTGTTGATGATGTGCCACTCGAGGTGCATTTTAATGGATTTTCTGTTGAAGCGCCAAAAATTGTGATGACAAGTGCTGATGCGCCAGTTTTTCCTGCCCTTGGCTCCTCAGTCGTCTTCTGGTAACTTCTATCTACTTCCATCAACTAATCCAATAGCTTTATATTATCATGCAAATTGTGTGCACTTTATGATTTCGATGAATTTGCCAGCACCACGGAAATTCTAATTAAATTGCATTTTCATCGCATCCACACAATTGAAAGGGCTCCAAATTATAACAAGAAAAGCAATCAATACCAAATTGAATTCACTTATGCCCCATTTTGAGAGTGATCGACGACAGTAATGACAAAATTCTTGGAATTTCGCAAAATAAATATGGATATTGATAATTGGAATAAAAAGTGTCATTCCGAAACAGATTTTCAATTGGTAAACATGCGGTTCCGATTCCGGTTTATAATAAATCAATCATTAATTTACAACGAATGACTAGAAATGCATTTTGCAATTCGTGTTTGTTATGCCGATTAATTAGATCGAGAGCTGCTAACTTGTGTAAAATGTGTTTCGTGGGCATTTTTATCCTTTTTTTAATTTCGGTATTTTCGTGTTTGGCCACTTCGAACACTCTCACAAATAATTTACCGTGCTGAAAAGCTACAATTATTAACAATAAGCAGCGAAATGGCCGAAAAACTCAAAGTTGACGCAGAAATCGCACCGGAAGATGTGCCCTTCAATGCCCAGCTGATCATCTCCATTCTCAAGAAGTGGAACATCGAGGATCCTGAAGTCGTCAACGCAGTGCTCAAGGTAGCCGAAGGTAAGTGCAGCAACAAATGCCAAAAAAAACACGTGCTTTTTTTTAGGTATATAATTTTTGATTTGCAGTCCTCACACGCTATTTGATCAAAGTGTTTAATAAAGCGGAAATGAATGCAAAACAAGCCGGCAAGAAAACCATCAATGTAGATGATGTTCGCTTGGTCATGAACCTGCTGCCGGACGTGGACTCGGACAAGGACTTGGACCTGGATAACGAGGCCAGCACTAGCAAGGGTGTAAAGCGTAAACACCAGAAAATGGAGTAATTTTAATTTAAAACGCTTTACGAATACATATCTAAAACATCACAAGTCAAATTGTCAAATTCTGAATAATATAATATATATAAAATATTAACTGAATTTGAAAACTAGATTATTGGAAGAGGAAAGATGGTAAGAGGAAAAAAATGATCGGCCGAGTAAAATCGCTAAAGCCTTTATCTACATTACTAGGAATCACCTCCGAAGATTGCTAAGATTGGCTAAGCCTATATCTCCAGCAATTTGAGGAAATTGAGAAGAAATTTAACAAGTAATAATATTTTTTTTTTAATCTTAATAAATTGATGGCAACTGACGCCCAACCGTTTCGAATAGTAAAAGATTTTTTAGTAAAAAGTATTCAGAACTACATATAACTCAATTAAATTAAGTTATTTGATTATGTTTTACTATCGGTTATTATTGGTTTAAACTATCCTTGTCCAAACTAATAAGATTTAGTTGTATTTTTTTTTACAATAGTTTATGGGGGAAAAAAGTATGGCAAGCTGTAAACTCAATAACCCTGATACCGAAACCAAAAAAAAAAAAGAGGGAAAAAAATGCCGAAGCGGCAATTTGCCAATTTTCATATGCAAATAATGGCGCAAAGGCAGTTGGCAAAGTTTGTCTAAGACAACAGCGGCAAACAATAACAGCCAACAACTGAGACAAGAACAATAACATTAAAATGCAAATCAAAACGACCGTAGCGCAGGTGTTCAAAAAAATAAGCAGAAGTGGAAAAGCAATAAAACAAACGGTCAGCGAGTCGACTGACGATGGCATCAAATTCGCCCCAAGGTATGTTAGGAGGAGGAGGAGCTGCCTTTTCCCCCACCATACCTTACTTATTATCAAATAACTTTCTCCTCCACAAAAAAAAAAGAAAATAAAATAAAAAATAAAGAACACATACAAGTAAGCTTTTGCAAAACCAAACAACTTAAAGTTATTCCTATGACAATATACCTATTTATAGCTTGAAAATATGTTTTTGAAGCATTAAGCTTTGATTAAATACATAAAATGTGATGAAAAACAAAAAACAGTATATCAAATCGAAACAAACTTAGGTTCAGATTCCGACACTGATATTGCTGATTTTGCCAAGCTCTTTTACGGTATTCGGGTACATATTGGTAACTTGATATCGGACATCGGACAAATATATCATATAGCTCGGGTAGTTTTTTAAATTGATTTGTCTAAGATTGCCGTTTTTTTTTTTTTTAGATTTATCTTCCTATTCAAGAATGTACAAAATACATGATAGGTATCATGGTATGTCTTAGTCGAGAGCTCTTGATGAGAGCATTCTAACTTATTTATATTTGAGAACTGCTTCGATTGACGACTTGTTTCGGAGTTGGATACGTGATGGATTTTGGGTTCGAACTGCTGTACATAAATATACCAGCATTAAGCCCATTATCAGTTAGTCAATGTAGATTTATTATTAAGTTAAATAGAATTGCAAAATAGAAAGAGAAAATCGCTCTTTTAAGCACATAAAAATAAGCTGAAGACCAGTTCTATCAGCCTGTGCCTAATGTAAAGGTAACGCATTCAGCATTTGTGGCATGCTTATTTGACTGCGAAATGTTTGCACAGGAAAGTTGTAAGTATTTCTATTTACCTTTGGCCTTGCTGCCTTCAATCGCTCGCAGGCATAAGGAAAACGAAAAACTTGGCTTATTTGAATTCATTTCGCTGGCATGCTACTTGTCTTTGTTTTCTTTTAAAAAACTGTCACGGGCTCGAAGGGAGTATTCGCAAAACAGCGAAAACTGGCGCCGTGGGCCAATAAGTTTATGCTGCTGACAGTTCCATTTTGCGAGCGAAGCGAAGTGAAACTTTCAGCTGAATTGGCCACATTCCCAATCAAAGGCAAAATCTAAAATATTTGAAATCCAACTAAAAACAAGTAAGAAGGCTGTACTTGAGTGAGCTCAACTACGATATACCCTGAACCCAGCTGTTAAATATATTCGAATTTTATAATCAAAGTATTTCTTATGTTCGATATCGTGTAGGAGATAAAAAACCAAAAAGCGGTCAAAGCTTTCTGGCAACCGTGCCATTGCCATTGCCATTGTCCCGATCAGATATCAGGTTGCAACAGAAAGACGCGCGAAGCGCACTTCATTATCGATTAAATAAATTATATCTGGTCGACTCGGCTGTTGATTCAGACCAAGAACATATGAACTTTATATGCCATCATAAGCCATTCAGTTATTTATTATTTTTGAGTATCTCTCGAAGAAATGTTGGACGGAAAAAATGATGTGTGATCAAGGGCGTTAATTGACTCGAGCAAGACCGGCTAATACAAGATATTTTAATTCAATAGGAGCAGCTTGCTAAACAAAACTAAAAAATCGAAATGAAAACCAAAACAAAACAAAAGGGAATCCTGGGCTCAGAGTAGGGCAGACAAGAGCAGAACAGAAAGCAAGCACTTAGCAGCACTCACGAGCACTCAGGAGCACTCACAAGTACTTACACGCACTTCGCCCATAAAACATAATTGCAAATTAACCTTTTTCTGATTTGCAGCACTGCTCTACACCCACAAAACTGGTCGCAGCCTTAAGCGTTGGGAGCTGCAGAAGCAGAAGCCCAAGTAGGAGCAGCAACAGTAGCAGCTGCAACACACTCACAAATATGTGTAATTTTATTTTAGAAGCAGGACAAGAAGGACACAGAGAACATGCGCAAGCACACACACACATACACACACATTTATATATATATGCAAAGACACACAGCACACAGCGCATGCTGCATACTTTTGGGAAATACCTGTTGATGATGATGCGACCCCACAAAGCATTAAGTAACCAGAATTATTGAGTTGCCGGAATACACAAAGCACTGGGATATGAGAGGAACGAAATAAAAGAAGCCATTAGCTCAGACCACTATGGGGCAAATGCGCACATTTTATGGTATAAATTCATAAGTCAAAACATTTCCAAAATCCATTCATACTTTTTATTTTCCAAAAACAAAGATCTACGAAGAAAGAAATATTTATTTATTCTGTTTTTTGTTTGTCCGGAAAGAAGGAACGTTTTTTTATCTGCTTAAAAATCGTTTCTTGATGCCATTAAAATTGATAATATTGCCCAAAATACGCACAGAGTTTGCTGCTCAAGGACTGCGTTGACAAGTGTTGTATACGAATTTGATTTCAGCCAATGATTTGAGCTAATGATTATTATTCGGTTTTTAATGCTGCAGCACAAACTGTGCTTCTGTTCTTCTTGCCCCTTCTGGCAATCGTTGCTGCTGTGCAAAATGGTAAAGCAATGCGCCTTGAAGCTGTGAAATGTCAGAGAAATATAAACAGGCACACAGATATACAAACGCAAGCCGATTACGAATGCGGCAAGTAGGACCAAATGACAATTTGATGGACTCTACGCTACCCTGTACCTATTTTATATATTATGCCAGGTAATGAAAAATCAGTTGAAATGTGGGGTTTTGTATAAATTTTCTTTGACATTTTTGTTTTGCACAAAACTCAAATTATTATTTTTATATATTTTTTTGCACTTTGGCTCCAATCTATGTATATATATTTTAAATCTGGTTTTATTATATGGTATATTATATTTGTGATACTACTAGATTTAATATTAGTGATTTATAAGCTAGCTTAAAGACCGCATAAGCCTAAGGATTATATAGGAATTCTTTGTATCTTGATAAATAATACAATAACATAAATCTTGAGTTTAATGAGAAAGATTTCTAGTTGCTCATCAGAAGTAACGATTCTAATTGTAAAGTACAGTTTTCGTCAGATGTTGATCTGATGAGGTAGTAAGATACCTTTTGTTTTTATATACTGCCGCACATAAAATCATAAGCAGAAGCAGTAAGGGAGTTGGATATAAAGCCGACAAAGAAATAAAAAGACGAAGGCTCACATGTGCGCTGCGGGTAATAAAGTTGATTGCCTTGACAACTGCGTCAACAGGCAGTCATCCGGAGACAGTCAGAGTCATAGGAACAATAAGTGGAGGCAGCAGTGGGACTTTGACTGGAATTATGAATAGGAGTGGGTGTGGCTATGGGTATGGTTACGGGTATGGCTATGGGTGCGGGTGGGTATGTGTGTGTGTGTGTGTGTGTAGGGGTCTGTGTGGGGGTGTCGGTATGTCAGTGGGGTCCACCTGAGGTGGGCCTAGATGACAGAGACAGCCGCCGCACACCAATTACATTGCTGAATTAATGCAAAACATTTTGGAAATTATATTTACGCTACGAAAGCATTCACAGCAAAGACATACACACAACACACACACACACATGTGTTTGATTGCCCACTTGTCTTCGGGCAGTACTAGCTAGACAAATGTATTAATAGTTTTGTTTCACTTTCGATTTCAGTCTGTTATAAAATACTGTACACTCAAGAGCCTACAATTAAAATACGACTTGCATATTGGGCAAAACTTCCTCGATACCCATAAAATAATACCATATTTTAAATTATTTTGTTCTATCGAGGAGCAAATTAATTAATTAATAATAATTTTGTAAACAAATGTTCCAGGCTCGTACATATACGTATATGTAATAGCCGTAGAGTCGTAGGCCTTTCAGTTTTATTAACGTAATCGTATATCTGACATTGAGAAAAAAATCGATCTTTATTCGCTTTGAATTTATAATATATAATATCTGAAATTAAAAACAAATGTACTAATTGGGGTTTTCTGGGTTTTCCCAATCGTTACAATAAATTTCGGGCCATTTGCATTTCCCCTGATTTATTTTATCCATTATTTTCTTTTTCTTTCGTTCATTTTAAATTATTTAATTTATTTATTCCTTTTAATTGAATAATAAATACACAATTTTGGAGCAAGTGACTTATTCTTTTTAAGTCGTTCCCGGAAAATTAATTAAATGCTAAGTATTTAAGATCTATCCACATTCAGAGTTGAGTGCAATTTAATTAGTTAAGTGTAGTTTACTGCTTACGTTTATTAAGATTTCAATACTTAAATTGATTGGCTGGGTTTTTTTTTTTTTTGGTTTTTTTGTGGAGCTCTGGCTGAATTACATACAAGAGAAATCATTTGTCGCAAGTGAAAACTCGAGACAACTTATGACAACAAGTGGAGCTGCCTGGCGCCGGTAATAAGATAAATTTCAGTTGTCGTTACTGTTGTTTTCTTCCACTTTGCAGTAATAAAAGAAAACTTTTTCTGGGCCTTTTGTGCGTGGCAATTTGAGTGATAAAGAAGTTCAAATGTTTTAAGCCTCGACATTCCCGCACATCACCGACTTTTAGGCGCGTGTTATGGCTGCTCTCCTTATTCCAAGTAAGCAAATGAGAGAGAGAGAGAGAGAGAGAATGAAAGACAGAGAGAGAGAGAGAGAGGAGAGAGAGAGAGTTCGAAGTTTGCTGTGCAAATTGCAAAATAAGTTTGCTCAAAATGACATTTGTTTTGTGTGCTCCAAATGAAATTGACATGCGTTCATTAGGTTGCTGCTAGGGCTTTTAGCAACAGTCTCCATTTTAATTTTTTTTCCTTGGTTAGGTAGGGAAGTGAGGAAGGGTGAGTGTGGCGCGAGCTTGCGAGCTTCAGGTTAAGTGGTCCTGTGTTTTATTTTTAGCCAGCTTCGGTCGTAGCTTTTGTGTCTGTGCGCTGCGGTTAAAATCAATTTCAAGCCAGAAGTAGCTCGGCTGGCAGCCACCTCAAAGTATGCAAATGAAATGAGCGTTGCCAAAGTTGCCATGACGCGCAGGAGCAGATGCGGCAAATGACTGGGGCCGAGACCCTTTGGCTGGACCTCTTAATTGCACGCATGGAATTCTCGTTCGAGTTTTGGGCCACTGCGGGACAACGTTGGACGAGACGCCGAATTGCTGGCCATCGCAGACAGCTTACAACGTGAAAACCACAAAATACCCAAAATACGCACAAACAAACAAAAAAAAAACACAATGAAAAACTCTTTTTATAGCCCCAAACAGCAAAGCAGAGGTTACCGATACACACACACAGCATACCGTACACACACACACACACACACGCTCACTAAGAAATGGGCATTTAAAACGTATTCAAAATGCAAGTTAAATAACGGCCCAAAAGTATGCAAAGCACAAATAACATAAAAATTTTTGCAGCGCCGTAAAAACAACCACAAAGCTCACAATACATACGCACATAATCACACCAAAGGGCGGGGGGATTGTGGAGTATAAAATCGTCGGCTGTGCAATCCAAAAACCACTTCACCCACTCGCCCATCCCCGTCCACATGTCCGTCCCATGCAAATTAGCCCGTTGTTCGTAGAGGCTGCATATGCAAATTTCTAACTGGCTAACATTTTACTCACACATAACTCATACGCAATGGGGCCCAGGCCAAAGATAAAATAAAATAAAATAAAATAAAGCAAAAAAAGAAACTACAAGCATGGCAACCCAAATAAAAACTTTGATAAGTCTATATGTTCTGCGAGTGGCTGCGTCGGGTTTTAATGAGTGTTTTTTATTAATTCATGTGTAAAAATCAGATGAAATAAAATGACAGTCCAAACGCTTTGAATATAAAATAGGCGCGCTGAAATTTCGTTCTATATTTAAAATTTACAGCCTCTGCCCATCAAATGTACCACTGACGCATCCGCTATCTCTCTCTTTCTCTCTCTCTCTCTCTCTCTCTCTCTCTGTCTTTCTCTGCCTGTGCCTGTCTCTTGTTTGTTCAGCGCCTGTCTGGCTGTATTTGTGGGTCTGTTTGGGTTTTTACTCAAAAGCAACAACAATCATGCCAAAGTGGCAGCCGTTTTCAAGTAGCAGCTCCAAGTAGCTCTTAGCAACGCTGAACGCAAAGGAGGCAGAGGCTACACTTAGAAAAACAAAGTTGACCAAGAATTTTGAGAATTATCTTTAACTAAAATCAGTATGATTAGCAGATTAAATAAATATATTAATACTGTTCAGAGAGATAGAGAGAGAGCTAGAACAAAAATAATAAAACCTATGTATACTTTTTTCGGCTTGGCGCTCAAAAGTAAATTCGACTTAAGATTAGTTTTCTGAGTGTAAGTATGTGGATAAATGTTCGATGTTGGTAAATGTTCAATGCATTTACTCCTCGCCAAATATATTGTGGTAAAGCCTCGAATTCAGCTTGAAACTTTTTCAAATACTCTCTAATTTTAGCCAGAAGATATTTTACCATCAACTTTTGTCGTACTTTCAGTAGTCTAGTTTTAAACATTTGAATAGAAGGGCTTTGCCTATTTTTTGCTTTTTAATTACCATGTGACATATTAAATGCCCTTAAACCATATTGCATGTATACTAAAAACAAATACCTACTAATCATCTTAAATTTTATTTTGTTATTATATACGCTACTGTTTACCCAATCACTGATTGTAAGAATGTAATAACCGAAAGGTTCATTGGATAAACAAACTGCAAATACTTCTCATTAATTTCAGAGATATACAGCTCGATGTAAAATCGATCCATAAGAGCGAGAACAAAGACTATCAATGCGATTAATTGTTTGTATTGAATAATTCATTTCATTTTCCTAATTTGTATTTGGAAGGGGGAACCGCCAAAAACCTCAGTTACCTCATCTACGAAACTACTATTGAATGCTAGATTTCTCAGATTAATTTTTGTCACTATTTTGATTTGAAATTGAAACTGTACTTAATATTTATATTGTGTAACTCTTATTATTTCTGATTTGCCGGCAATGCTAATAAATCAGATAAAAGTGCTTTAATTCATAATGTTGTTGCCCGGGCAGAAAAAAAAACTCGTTAAAGTAAGAGACAAAAAAAACCTGTAGCTCAAGCTGTGCAGCGCTGCTCAGTGGCAGCCAATTAGGACAAAACATCAGTCAACCTCACTGCCAGTCCCAGTTCTGTTGCCGAACGGTGCTTGCGGCCATCCAGGGCAGGTTTTTGGCTTCGGCCGGAACGGAAGGATACATCTGCCAAAAATCTGAGGGGTTGTGCTCGCCAAGTTTATGCATATTAAACAGTTATCCAAGCGAACCGTTTTACGCATTGCTCCTCTCCATCGCAAATAACAAGTAAATCACAGTGTAGAGAGCAGAGTGTAAAGGAGAGAGCGGAGAGCGGAGAGCAAGTAAGAGCTGACTGGGTACGCGTATGTGTACAGGAAATGAGCGCCATGTAAGCGGAAATTTCACATTACAAATTATGCAAATCACATGCGCCCTGATTATTTCGCATTTTATTTTCATTTGCTATAGGGCCACGCCCATAGCGCCTACAAAGCCTACCAGCATAACTTGGCCTTGAACAATCTTTTTGTTTATTTATTTATTTTATTTTTACTTTTTGTATGGTGTAGAAATATTGGCGCAAAGAAACTTGTTATTGATCGAAAGAATGTCGAGTTGCAACTGTCGCGATGCATCGAATGTGACTTTGTAGCACATTGCTATATTCTTAAATGTGGGGAGATAAATATGCAAACACTGCATGCCTGCATATATATTTGACATTGGCTAGATGTCAAGGACCCACTTCCTGAGCTGTCCTTTAGTAGCCTTCGCTTTCTTTGGTTTTCAGCTAAAAGGCTTTTCTTATCACATGCACAGATAAACAGGCGTTCGGCAGACTCAAATAAAGCAGAACACACATTTATTCATATGTACGATACACATTTATGTGTATATGGCATAGGCACACACATTTTTTTTGTATATGTATGTACATAGGGAGTTGTCCTTGCTACGGTAAGCAATATTTAATTCCACCGGCTCGCCTCAAATTTTAAACTCTTTTCAAATCAAAACGTGCCGCGTTGACTTTTTCTTCAACTTTCTTCTTTTTTTTTACCACACTCTTTGCAAGCTAAACATACACAAATATTCATGCGGTTTGTTTCCTTTGATGTGTTTACCTAAGGCCCAAAATAAAACTTGATGTCTTAAAACATTTGCAAGCAGTTTTCGAGCGGAATTTATTTATTTTTTCGACATCATTTGGAATTGAAGTACTGTCATTTGCACGATTGCATCTGTATGGGTTAGGGTATAGGCGATTCAGTGTATGCTCTAAATACATTATTCTTTCAATTTTTATTGCTATCGTGTAGTGTGTGAGTGTATTTGTGTGGGGTGTGGCTGCGTGATTGCCTGTTTTTTTTTTTTGTCCGAGCTGTGGATTCGTTTAAATCGAAATTTGGAAGGTGCTTGAAACTTTTATTGAACCCAATTTAATATTAATACATATTTACACATAAAAATACGTACCTATGTATATACATATGTACTCGTATACAGTGCTAATCTGTACATACAAATGTCATACGTGTGACACACATAAATATTAGCTTGCGTCGTTGTAGGTACTTTTTTTTATGCTACACGCATTAAAAAGTAGGTAATAAGCCCACAATAAAGTTGAGCAAACCTTTCATGTGATATATGTATATGTATGTATATAATTACTTATTTAAATAAATACATAAATTCAAATTAACTGTATTTAAAGGCTGAACACAGATTAACTCTCAAGGCAGCATTCTCGTTCAAAATAATCCAAATTCTTCTCAGATGATTACTTCAAAGCCCTCTTCTGATTCACGTAAAATAAACCAAATAGAATCGTGTTGGAAGTTTTCCCTTTGCTTAGCAGGAATAGCTAGCATAAATTACAAACGAAATCCTCAACCAAAGACCAATGCATAAATTCACGTAAAGTGCACATTTCACTTATGACAAAGCTCTAGTCGAGAGTTAACGAAATCCCATAGAGGATTTTGAACCATTTAGCAAAATAATTAGATGCACTGAGTTGCAGACTAGACCAATTCCCGGCATGGCACAAATAATCCGTCTGATTATCTATATTATGTTCTGTATGAGTTCAGCTAATTATTAAATATTTAACTGCACTCAACGCAGCGATAAGGCGAATTTAGAATTGATTGAATAAGTGTACGATTTATGATCCATCCATCAATTGGTTAACTGTTTGCCAACAACAATTGCAGCTACGACTCAAATTGCACAATTTGCTTTCAATGCCAAGCACAGCGGCAACACACACCAGCACATACATTGCGTATACGTCGTGAGGGCCACTGGACAAGGCCATGGCCATATGTCTGCTTCTATATGCTGGCATGTGCATGTGCATGTGCTTGTGTGTGTGTGTGCTATTGTGTATTTGCGGTGGCAGCCAGCGAGTGGCTGTTATGTACTTACGCCTGCCACACCCCCAACCAACCAAGCAAATACCTAACACGCCCACGAAATTGGCGCATTACGAACAATTTGCATTCCCATCAAAATGGAGATGCCTGCTAATGTCAAAAACACATATCTCTTCGCGGCAACAATACATATTTACATGTCTAAGTGTGTGTGTGTGTGTGTGTTTATTGCTTCTTTTTCTTTTTTATTGGTTACACCATGCAGGTGAGAATCTTCTGGAGGTGCATATGTACTAAACGGACCGCCCACACACCCCCGAACACCCGCGGTATCACCGTAAAGTATTACTTCGTAGGGGTGGGTTGCCTACCTAGGCACTTTCCGTCATTCGCCACTCAGTTTCGAATTTTCTCAGATCCTTCAGCCTTTGCCATGATGAGCTAGCAAACATTTCTCCAGTGTGACGGAGACTCCATCATGCGCTCTACCAAAGTCATCTGTGGGGAAACAAGGCAGTGGCATATAGCCCTATACATCAAATGTGATAGACGATAACCTATTTCAACTATATATCTCCCGATCCACTACTCTAAGTTGGAGATTATCCGATGTGTCCATCTTCCTTTTCTCGCCGTGCTCCATCTAGCCTGCCAGATGTCCAGCGAAGCTGCTCTCGCCGTCCTTCGGACAACCTAGGACATTGTGATAGGGTCCAACGTTGCTTTCCGCCTAGCGCAAATCTCCATTATTTCCTGGCTATATTCCTTCCAGGACTACGGCTGCTTCCTCAGAGAATATGCGAAATCCGCAAGCACACGCAGTACACTCAGCCAATGGGGTGCAGAGAGCTTCCTCTGCAGTCCCTTCTCATTGACCCCGCATTTTGACTGCTGACATACTCTGGCGGACATACTCAATATGGCGCCGGAGGCTGAGCCTATTGTCCAGCATGACGCCCAGCTATTTTATTGCCTCCTTTGATTTTACTACGTCGTTGTTGACTTGCACCTGTCGGTACTCAATTACTTTACGTCTTGTAATGAGAATAGCCTCGGTTTTATGGCCTGCAAGTTCCAAGCACGTTTCCTGCATCCATCGCGCCACAATTTTTAAATTATACGATATTACACACACTTTTTAGATTTGATCTCTCTCAGCTGAAATTTCACAATGACTCAGTCAGGCAATATAAAACGAAAAGACTTTTTATTTACATTATAACTGGAGAATAAGATCCGAAATGGGTTACGGATATTAGCTCGTACTACAAGTTTGAAGAGAAAGCGGAAAATAACTTGTTCTTTAATCAGAACTGCAAAACGACTTATTAGTTTGTCAACGTAGATTATACCAAGCATCATTCCTCGATCAAAAAGAGACGAGGAAGATTTATTGGTAAAGGTCTCCTACGGTTGATAGAAAAGCTTTTATTAGAAGTCCAATTAAGACCACGTAGGATAAAAAAAGCAAGGATTTCTTGTAGATATGCTTTTCGTGATGAACTTTGTAATTGCGAGACCAAATACAAGATCCATATTCAAGAACAGGAAGAACATGTGAAATATACAAATGTTTAGTAATTTAGGGCTCGTTAAATTCGTTTAAATAAACCCAGGACACTTTAATGGACAATTTAAGAATTTATTTTTTTAAATTCAAGTAGCACTTAAATTACATACATATAATTTAATTTCCATTGCGTATACATAAGTGCTAAGGTACACCTGCGTGTACCGGCGAAGTTGCACGGGACAACTTCTTGTTGTCGATACGTATACGCAATGGATGCACCAGAGAAGTGGTCTCGTTGTAGATTAGTTGTTTTTGGCTACATTGTAAGTTGTTATGCAGCACGATTCTTTGTTGTCCAACTTGTGCTGTTGCACCGTAATGTTTTCGCTCTCTAGGTCTGCCGATGTGCGGATGTCTTGCCTTGTTGTCCGGGTCTCTGCACACGGCTGTCGCATTAATACTTTTTGAAATTGCAATTTAACTTTTATAGTAAGCAGACGCCTGGGGCGCCTTGTCCGCTGCAAAAACAGCAACAGCAACAATGGTCGGTGTTGCCGCCATTGCACCCTTGCCACACTTGCTGCCAGACAACTCTCAGTGTGTCTTTAAACAAATCTACTGGCAAATGCGGCAGTCTGTTGGCTTTGGCTACCGGTCCGGGTCTGGGTCTGGGTTTGGGTCTGGGTCTGGTCTAACTGCCCGCTGTTGACTATTTGCAGCTTATCAATGGGAGGGCTGGGTCCGGCACAATGCGAACACAGCAGCGGACCGCACAATATATAAAATAACTCAACAGTTGGCAGCACAAAAGACAGCGGAAGTGTGTGCCATGTGTGTGTGTGTGTGTCTGAGTATGAGTAACCGAGTTTTTGCATATGTGTGTGTGTGTGATGTGTGCGTGTGTCTGGAAATGAGATAGTTATTGAAAATTTCTCCGTCTCTGCCAGCGCAATTTTCTTTCTTTTGTGGGATTTGCGTCGCTGAACTGAACAAAAATTAAAACTCCCTTCATGCTGAGCAGAGGATTGTTGCAAAATAGATTTTTATTCGTTTCACACTCTGTCGAATTGAACGGAATACAGGGTGTGGCATACCGTGCCCTGCTTTGCCTTGCCTTGCCTTGCCTTGCCTTGCCGTGACATGGCGTGGCATGGCATGGCAGGAGAATTGTCCGTTGGCAGTTGGCGTAACGTAAACAGACATTTTATGCTGCAAATTACTCAAAGCGTTTACACAGCTGTCCAAACCAAATTGAGATGAAATGAAACGAAATTGAAAACCAGCAGTCAAACGCGAAATTCACCAACCAGAATTAACCACACTTTCAAAGTAGATTTATGTCAGCTTTGCCGCGATTAAGGTGTTGCCATTGTTAGCCCGGAGATTGAACAGAATTCCAGCGGCAGTCGTTGCAACTGCAGATGCTGCGACAATTAAATTTGATAGCATTAGAGAAGACTCTAACAAGAAAGCTAGCATGAAGCATTCGACTTTGCTTAGCATGAGAGGAGAACACGATGACCAAATATATTAAATGGCACACCATTGTTGTGGAAACATTGTTGGGAATAACAAAAACTTGCTGGCTTGCAATCCATTGTGAAGATGGATCGGCAGAGTTTGCAATTTTTGAGCAATATAAATTAGATGACATTTTTTTTTTAATGCATTTTACACAACTTTCGCGTAAGTGTTAAACTGAAAATGACAAGTCCGTGAAGGAGAAACCTGTGCCGCTTTAATAGCTTGAGAAATACAACTTTTTCGCACATTTACACACGTACTTGTGAAACAAGTGTTATTACGGTTCTCCGGGCAACTGGGAGGCAGCCCACTTATATACTTTGCGGCAAACTCGGGAAATATAGTCATATATTTAATGCCGCCACTGTCTCGCTTCGTTCCTTCGTTGCTATTGTGGCTGCAGTGCAGGGTATTATGAGTTTTTTAATAAAAACTGACAGCATCGGAAGCAGGAAATAATGCCGGGCAGCAATAGCTACAACATCAGCTCCAGCTCCAGCTCCAGCTCCAGCTACAACAATAACAATAACAACAGCAACAAGAATAGCAACCTCAGCAACAATAACAACAGATAAATGAAAAGATGAAGAGCGCTAACGATGCGGCGTTGTCCTTGTTTTCCCTCACACACACACACACACACAGCCGCACACACAGCGTTCGCGTCAGTGGCAAACAATATTTTTTGCGCTTTCAAAAAGTTCAAATAAACGGAGTCACCTGTCATTTACATAAGCATCGTCTTCAGACCAGAGGCCAACAATGGCAAACGGAAACAACATCTGAAAGAACACATCAGAGCCGCAAACAAACGAGATGGCCCCAGACAACTCACATTTTGCACGACTAACGTATACCCTCTCATTACATTTGTGATAACTTTTTATTGGTCCGAGTATCTGATACACGAATATCAGACATGTTTTCAAAAATCAATTTTACCTTACAGGAAATTCTAGTTTAATTTTATCAATGTTGAATCAAATAAATATATTCAAAATTCGAATGAGTTATGCCTTGATTCCATATCGTTAAGTTCTCTTTGATACCAAACTGAGCCTTAGTTTTCATTTGCCCATAATTATTAATGAGGTCAAGGGTGTAAATGGAGAGTTGATCGAAAGATGTTAAAGACCCTTTCGCCATCAAACGTCTTTGTGCTGCCTTAGTCCTGAATACTGCTCATATTTTTGGTCTCCAGGTATAAAAACGAATACCAGGATCGAAACGAATCTGTTCTCTTTGCCTAAAGTGATTTTAACTAGTATCCCAATCTCCGTTTGGCTTCGTACTCTAGCAGGAGCTGCCACTTATTAATTTTTACCGCAAGTCTAATCGTCCTTAGTCAGCTAATTAATGGATGCATAGATGCCTCATTTGTGTTCCTTTTACCTTCCTATGTAGAACTGCTTACGTTTTGCAAAATTGTCTTCGTATAATTCGTAAATAATAGAAAACTTTCATTTACTAATTTTGGCTGAGTTCTTTCCGGTAAGTCTCTATCTGTGCTGTGTTGCAGAAGCTCGAATATCGAAAAACCTTTTGCCTTACCAATTTATAGCAGGCAGTCGTATGTTCTGACAGATTCTGAGATACATAAGTGTATTTATATTTATTATGTTGTTGCTTCATTGCTGAATTGCATAAGCTGTCAAGCAGTCATTTTCATATCCTTAACTCATTGAAAATGTATACAACAGGCAAAAGGAAGCACCCTCGACACCCTAAATATATATATCCTTAATCCACATTCACAGCTGTCTGTTAGTTATAGCTTTCTAATTGGATTCCTTGATGTAATATCTGTATCATGTGTAAGCATTTCATTAAGAAATCAAAATATATATTTACCAAATTATTTTATGCATTCATATTAACTTGTGTTTAATGAGTGTGTGCGTATTTTGCAGACTGTTGGTTTTAATGGCTTAGACGTGCACGAACTTTGATGGCTTAACACTAGATTCATGGTATTTCGTAGTTGAGCTCTTTCGACTAGTCGAAGTTCTTACTTGTCTAAGCAGTATAATTAAATCATGAGCGACAGGATTTATGGATTCGATGTTGAAACTTAAATGGTACGAGGAGAATCCAGTTTGCAATTCGTGGATTTTTTCTTTCAGACTAGGATAAAAGGCAATATACAAAGGGAATTTAGTTGGTCGACTTCGCTCACAGTTTTGAATTGGTCATTTATTTAACAATAAATTCCTAGTTCCCACATAATTCCGTCTATAGAATTATTTTCAAATTAAGTGTTAAGTGATTTACGAAGCGTGCAACTGAACCAAATTTTGGTTTTACAGTCAAATAATGTTAAAAAGAAATTCTCGAAATAATGACGAGTACAAATAGTCTAAGCCTCTTAAATGTGGTACTTAAGCTCTTTTATCGGCGACTTGCATAAATATAGTGTCCAGTTGCGCAGATGTGGGTTCTGGTATTTTAAATGGGTCAATGGTTAGCGCAACGGCGACCTATTGTCCTTTGTAATGTGTGCATGAATGTATTTATACAAACATATATATATATATTGTATATGGCTGTAATATATCTATATATATATATATATAGAAATGTATGTATACATATACTACATACTTTTAGTACCACGTCCATGAAGTAGAGCGATAACTTTGTGCCCTTTGGTGTTGTGGAATTTTAAACGCGCTTAGCCTTCAGGTAAGGTACAAATGTCGTGACTTGAATTTAGTTTATTTAGCTTTGCTTTGCTTTCATTTCTTTGGTTTTGTTTTATTTCGTTTCGTTTCGATTCATTTCGTTTCGTTTCCTTTAGTTTTTTCATTTAATTTGGGACTTGCTTGGTGCTTCTCCTCTGGCGGGCTCAGGGTCTACAGACTGAAATTGTTGAAGGACTGAAATCAAAAGGAATGCTTATGTTGCTGACAAGCATGCCGACAATATTATTATCCCAATCATCATATACATATTCATCTGTATCATCAGCATCTTTTAACAACGATATTCAGCTAAATTTAATTTGTATATAGTGATGAAATTAGAGCACCGCTTCTACCAAAAGAAAAAGAAACTAGCAAGTTTAATTAAAACGCTCTAAAAAGCACCGAGCGACATATATGCTATATATGTATGATAGTATGCAGGCCAATTAATATAATGGCTTTTTGTAATATTTATTAATCAAACGCTTAAAAATACTGTGCATTCCATATTTGATGGCGCGTTGACGTAAAATTTTTTGTCAACATCATCTATCAAAAGTCTCTGAGCATCTGTGTGTGTGTGTGTATGTGAGTGTGTGTAGATGCGTGTGAGGGTTGTATGTGTTGTATTGGGGATCTGGGATCTGGGTGTCATGTCACAAGACAGCTCTGATATCGGCACACACACATGCATCAGCATGTCAATATTTACCGAATACATGGAAAAACAAATGCTTAAACGCTCCAATTTGAAGCAATATAAGTTCGACTAGAAACCAGCTACGGGTTCTGTAAAAACACTGAGTTGAAGGCGTTCATTTGTCTTTGTGTGCTTTCAGCATTTAAGGTTTCTGCTCCATTTGTGTATATGAATACGTACACATAGGTTACAGCCGTATCTCAGAATGCTTTTAAAAACAATTTATTTTATTTTATTGATTTTTTTTCTTCTCATTTTTGTATGTTGCAGAGGAAGTAATTCTTTGCTTGTAGTTGGTAAATTAATTTTAAAATTACATTAGTTTCATAATTACTTGTGTAAGATAATTTAAGAATACACAACTTTAACGTTATTAAAAATATAGGAATTTAATTCGATCTTAGAAAAAATACAATATGTTATCAGCTTATTATTGATATGGAGGCATCATTTTCGTAAAAACAAAATTCTTTCTGCTTTGCTGCATAATAATATAAAGAACAATCATTCCTATATATCTTATTCATAATTTGTACAAGCTCCGATTTGACCGATAAGAGATTCAGTCTTGACAACAAAGAAGGTGATCTCCAATAAATGACATAAATTAATTTGTTATTATTATATTGCAAGCATTATTGTTTGTTTAAAATACTTGTAGCAGGTCACTTGTAATGTAGATAACAGGCTACTAGTGACGTATAAAAAGACTGTAAAATAACTGGATATCGATATTGATATCGATCAAAATCAATTATGTGAACACCAATTTAGAATAAGAAGAAATCAGTCGTTGTGAATAAAGTAAGCAGACGGGTTTGTGAAAGAAATATAATTTAGTTTTGACTGAGAGGTTCAATGCAAACATTTTTATTGGACCAAAGTCGAAGCTGGTTTTCAGTAATGTTCCAGATTTTATTTTAAAAGCAAATATGAAAATTTAATGTGAGTTGTTGAAATTGGGGCCACAATATCAAAATCTTCTTTAATAAACTTTTCTTTTTATTTACTATTTTTATTTTTAAATTTTTTCAATTTAAACTCGAAAAAAGCAGAGCGCCAAGCACCTTTTTTTAAAGAAATATATTTAATATTGTATATATGTATGTACAGTTTGCCATGTAAGTGTAAGCATCAAATTGTAGCATAATTCGGCGCCAGCTGCAAATTAATATGAGAAATAATTTCAAGATGACGACTGAGGAGAGCATTTAGCGCCTTTGGATTTCTTTGAAATTTTTTGCTTATGTCACGCCCACGCACATAAATTGCCGCCGCTTGGCTTTCTTTTCCATTTGTGCTTCCGCTTTTTTGCCTGCCGCTGCAACCAGACGAGAGCAAATGCCAGCGAAGTGTTGGTGAGGGTGGATAGGACCGAAGAGGAGGCGAGCTAAGATGAGATGTGGCGCAAGGGCTGGCTAAAGTTGCGTTAAGCAAATTAGGAAACGAAACTCACAAGTGTATATATACTAAGAAACAGACACACGCACACACACGCACACACACACACACATGGTTTAATTGATGAGTATGAGGGATGTGAAGTGAGTTGTTTGCGTGTCAGTTGCTTGGCTATTTCATCTTGAAGTGCGCACTTCACTCGAGTAATTTGCTTCAACACGCGCACCCACACATTACACACACAAATACATAAACAGACGCACAACACCCACCCACACAGATGCATTGTGGCAGCCATTTAGAGACGCACGCACGTGCTTAGATGTGCTGACATTTAGATTGAAAAACGAACCGAAAGCAAAGGCAACATATAATCGAAAAAATGCCAGACGGAATAATACAAAGCAATGTTTTCATGCGACCGCCGCCAGAGGGTGTTACAGGTGCGACTTTTCTTTGTGTGTGTTGTGTGTGTGTGTGTGAATGGGTGTGTGTGTGTGTGCGTGCGTGTCAAGTGAAGTGAATTGAAGCGTATGCTAAATTTTTATTGAAGTGCATACAAACAAACTGTCTCTAAGGCAGAACCAAAACCAAAAGCAATGGCAAAGCGAAATCGAAAGAAAAAGCGAAAGCGAAAGCGAAAGCGAATGCGAGACCGATGGGGCTAAGGGTGGAGGAGGGGGGGAGACAGGGGAAAAGGGAAGGACAGGCCGTCATCCTGTGTTGACAGTGGTCGCCCTTTTTTGGGCTCAAGCAGCACCTGGCAGCTATCTGGTTATTATCTTGTGTCGCTGCTAAGATAGCAGAAACAGCAGCAGCAGCAACAACAGCAACATCAGCAACAGCATCAGCAACAGCAACAGCAACAACAACAACAACAATAACCATGAAGCAGCTGCCTTAAACACAATTTAAAACGTTGCCAAAACCCAAACACAGCAACAACAGCAGCAGCAGCAACTTTACATCAGCTTTAACATTGGCACTGCCCGAATTTTTGTTACTCTATAGTAAAAGCGACAAGCCAAACCAGTCTGATATGTGCAAGTTGATGAAACCAACACAAAAACCAGAAATATGTTCTTCATTAATATAACTTTGTTCATAATGGAAGAGCCCAAAAAGACCTTAAAATAATAATAATAAAGTGTTAATATTTTCAGAAATATCTTCGATTTTAAGCAACCTACTTCAATTGAGAAATCATTGAAAATTATAACTCGAATTTTAAAAGAATAAAAGCGTGTGTTTTAGAGTATGGGTATTTTCTAGACCCCAGGAGCATATTTTTACTGAAATTGAATACTTATGTGATTAATGTAACACTAGTTCCAATATATCCTTAATTAAGTGGATCTGTCCCACTAATACATGCTAACAATTTCCGTAATTCGATAGTGTAGGTCAACCCTTACATGGGATATATAGAGCACAGTCGGACTCTCTTATGCATGGCAAAAGATGAATTGTTTATAATCAATTATATGGCTTTTATCGTCTAGGCTTATATGTAAGGAGATGCCTCGTTTGTCCTGTGACTACCTTATAACCTTAACAGGGTACAAGCACGCCAGCTTGCCAGCTGATGGTTATGACGATGACGATGACGAGGACGAGGATGAGGACGAGACCGAAAATGAGGCTGAGGATGGCAGCACCAAAGTTGAGTTCAAACACTCAATCATTTTTACACCCCAGCTACTCCAACAACAGCAAATATTATGTTGAATATACATATGTATACATATATCACACACACACACACACACTTAAAGAGTGTTGACATCCTACAACAATACAAACAACAACAACAGCAACAGCAACTTCTACCCGCAGCAAACAGGTGCAGTGTACCGTATTTGACTATAAATAAATTTTCAATATTTTTTGCGAGCAGCCGGAAAGCGTTTGGGCTGCTACCATACCATAGGATGAATAGGCAAGGAGTATGCGGCGGGGGCGGGGCGGGGCGGTCTCCGCAGGGGTTGGAAGGCACTGTTGGTATTACCTGTTGGGCAGTTGCACAACTAAAACAAAATGGCTGACACGTAGCCAACGGAAATGTGTGTCACGAGAGATTTTATAACTCGTTTTTCGGTACAAACGCAAAATAAATAAATCAATTAAAGAACATAAAAATGCCGATAAAGAGAATAATTGACTATCAGGTACCCTGTGCTCATTCAAATAGATGAGCATATATACACACCATTAGTCAAAGGACAGGGTATCAGCATTTTATAAGTATAAGTTGAATTTGAATAGCTTTGAACAGTAGCAAATCGTGAATATTGCTGCACCGTGCCTTACTTTAATTACATTTCGGAGTAAAATGGTTTTTTAGTCAGTCAGCTGAGCAGAAATTTGCCGTGCTACGAGTAACTCAATTATTGGCGAACACCCGACTTCATTTCAAACTCGGACGCGTCGCAACGGGGCGGTTGGGACACAGAGAGAGAGATGGCTTTTATTTTGCTGCTCATGTAAATATTTATTATTAAATATAAATAATGAAAAATCAATACAAATTTATTTATACATATTCATAAATATAGTACGATGTTGATATGGACGTATACAGCCGCAATAACACCAACTACATAAAACACATAATGCTCTTCTGAATATGTACGAGTATGTACACATATACATACATTTACATTTTAAGTAGTGCTTCTTGTTATTATTAAAAGTTGATGTTAATTGGTAAAATTCGATAAGAGTGTAAAGAAACGGGAAGCCAAATATCTTCAGCTGTTATGTAAAGTTCAATGATTCAAAATACAAGAGCCATCCAAAGCCCACATAAGTAACAATAGAAAAGGTCTGCCAGTGTTCATATCCTTAAGTATTTTTCAAATGACAAAAAAAAAAAAACGTTTTTGGATGTAGAGTTTCCATTCGTTCAAGTTAAAGTATGGTGAAACAATTTATATCGAAATGCTTGAACTTTGCACATTTTGGCTATGCAAGACAATGTGACGGGCTATGAAGCCTTTTCAATAGCAAATACCAATTAAGTTGCATTAAGTCAACAAGGGTGCTTCACTCGATTATGGCTATTGCTGTTATGGTCTAAACGATGTCATGTACGCCTTTGTTGGCCGGATTATATTACGTCTTTGGGCCGGCAATCAAACGTGATTTGCCATGCCTGCACCCAAAGGCACTTGTCAAGCTAATGATATTGAAGTTCAACTTCCCTTTGCCTCGAATCTGCCGCTTTGCTGTTTCGCTTGATAAAAGGTAATCATTGACATACAATTTTTTGTATGCGATTTAATTACTATTTTTAATTCAAAAGGAATTCACATTAAGTCTACTTCTTGTAAATATAGCTTAGCTGAAGCCAATTTCCTGTTTCCCACTGAATACATTTGCTGTGGCATTAAATAACTTCCATATTGGAATTTAGTTGAATCTAGTTACAAGTTTAGACATTAATACTCGTTTAACTTCTTTTTTTGCTTTGCAATAAAGCGCCTTGTGAGGAAAACATGCAGATATAAAGATACATACATATTTCTGATTTACATTTGCCAACTTGGTCTCAACTTTAGATTGATTTTGGTCATTTTAATTAAAGCTGGTGCATTATTCATGTTATTAATGCTTCCGCTTTATTGTTGTCAATGTTTAACAAAACCAACCAGCAGCAACAATAACAAACAATAATAATTGCGGTGAATTGAATTTGCAAATTGCCAATTATACATGCAGCTGATTGTCCCCTCATCGAAGCCGTATTCCCAAATCACGTACATGAAATTCATATTGAAATATGGAAAACGTTGTGGCTTCAGCCATCCGACGACTAAGCACCCTTGAGGACTAAATACTTGCTATTCCCATCATATCTTTTAGCTTTAGGCAGACTAATTTGGAAGTCGAGTGTAGCAAATTTATTTATACTGACAAAGCGTTTGAATAGTAAATGAGTAACTAATCCATTGAAATACTGTATACAGAGTATCTGCTAGTCTAGCATAAACATTGCGTATTAGTTATTCGTGCCGTTCTGCAGGTGTGCAGTAAAATTGATGAGGAAAAGCAATATGCCCATCAATATTATCATATGCTACAATACACTATATCAACAGTCCCTTTGCCCCTTACCATCAAATCAACCTGGAAACTCAACTTGGCACATGGGTGTCAGTATCACAATGAGCAACTGCAACCGATTGTTGCCTCTCAATAATTAATTGATGTATGTATGTGAATGGCTTATGTTATTGCCTACACACAGAAACATATTGATTTACACTGCAAGTAAATGCCTTTTGAAATCAGTTTGCATCTCAAGTTGTTGTTTGTAATTAAATGCAAGTTTCACACCACTGCGACAGAGTATTCCGCAGTCAGTTTCGCCTGACTGGAACATTCTTACTTATTAACTCAATCACTTATTAAATCAAAAAATAATTTTTTATGTATCGGTATACCGTACCGGTGACATGCCATAAAAATCAAACCGAATATCGTAAAAAGGTTAAAAAAAGGAATTTTTACATGAATTTGTATACTTAAGTTGCTCAAATCTAATGTCGACCAGCCTTACAAAAAATGTTCCAAAGGAGCCCGTCCCATAGCATAGTAGTATCAGTAATTTGTATTCCGAGTTTCGCTTTAACGAATTCATTTTGTGTATCAATATACCAATATGCTGACGTTAAGTGCACAAAACAAGCAATTTGCATTGTTTGGTCAACTGTGCTATGACAATAGCAACAGTTTGTTGCTGTCTATGTGTGTGTGTGTGTGTCAATGTTGCATGCGTGTTATGGGACAGGTGCTCACTTCGACATTGTTAAGAGCGCTGGCGACCTTGAGGACAAGTGCTGGTGAGTGGCTCTGCCAGGCGTTTTAGAGCGCGCACTTTTCTACACTTATGGCGCATAGTTCAAGTGTCCCACATCTGCACATCTACACATCTACATACATATACACTTATGTGATGCCCCACGTCTAGGTGCATGCAGCTAGACATAGTGTTACACTTTGTGCAAACACTGTATGTAAATTTGTGTGCAAAGCTTTATCTGTTTCTGTGGAGAGCCTTCGTGTCGGATTGAAGGCACAACAAAAGGCAGTTCTTTAAATAGACAACATTACGGGCCAGCTGAACTCAACTGAACTCAACTGAACTGAGCGGAGCACCGCACACCTAAAATTCGCGCCCTCTTCTCCAACAGAGTTCCGTTATCCTACTCCATCCATCGCAGAGTTCTCATCCCATTTGGAATGGCCAGCTTGTGCGTCTGCCCCTTGGGCATGAGCCAGCTTTATGGCCCTCCACGCACACGCACACACAGATACACACACACATACACACACATAGACAGACACTTATTCATTCATTCGTCGACTGCTCACTTGGCCTGGCGCGGCCTCTAGCCAAGCTCACTCCTCATCCTTGTCCCCTCCTCGCTCATTAAAACTCATATTTGGTTATGCTAAAATTCCCTTTAGATGGTATCCTTATTTAACTTTATCTCTGGCTTTGGGCGAGTGATAAAATAAACTATGTAAATTTTCCCGACTATTCTCGATAAAAGGTCGACAACGCAATGCCCTGTAAAATGCCCTGAACATAGATATATATATATGTATGTATGATGCTGGCTCAACGTAAATATAAAGTATATATAAATATATACTCGAGCTAAATATACACAGCAGTTACACACATTATAGAGATTAAGCTGTTGCAGGTAATAGGTATTTAGCAGTGTATTCATCAATCTCTATAGCGAACAAATTATAAATTATTTGGGAATTGAAAATCGGTTCAGTTCTGACTGAAGTCTGTGCTAATTTCTAATCTAGTCACAGAAGGGTGTTTGCAATGTCATAGTTGTGAATGGAAAATCCAAAAAGAAATACTATGTGCACATAATTAAAATTCAGAGTTACCCAAATCACAATCAAATTGTACTTTTAACTGTGGAAACAAAACGGAGGAAAAACCAATATCATTTTTCTTTAAATTAATTACGTGGAACCTAAACTGAAAAATACATATTCCTATGTGGATTCCGATTCCGACAAATTTATTTAAAACGATTATCTTTTAACAAATATTATACATTATGAACTACCTGAACAATCTATTAAACTATTTGCCCAGCTGCAAGTGTGTGTGCTTTGTGAGTCGTTATTTTCTGGCCTGGTCGAGCATGTTTCTGAAATTCTACTGTTGTCGATACTTGAACAATAGAGGTGAGCAGATATCTGACTAGGTGTATTGATTAGCTGCAGCAGTGGGTGTGGCATGGTCAGTTATTGTTGCTCTGGGACACCAAAGAAAAGGTCTCAACGGCAACCTCACTACCATAAATTATTTTACTACCCAGCAGCTACTTCATTTAATGATGTTGCCGAACAGATCCACCTGGGAGCTGCTGCTGTTGCCGCTGCATAAAAAAGTATATATATATATATATATATAACAAGAACTGTGTGGCAAAATCAACATTGTGAGCTAATAGAATGGCAGTTCTAGGCTGTGTGGGGTTGGGGGAGGGAGTTGGCAACATTTGGGAGCAGTACTCGGAGGAATTACACAAAGGGTGTGTTGCAGTATGAAATGCATCTGAATCAGTTGAATGCTTCTTGAAAACACTCAGTGCCACGAGGCATACGCAGCGTAGGCCCACGCCAAGTTCGACATGCCCCCATTTAAGCCTCCCCCTTCCCTTCGCCACCACCGCCCCCGCCCACAGTCGAGGCCAGCCAATCAATGCAGCCCCCACTGCATGCACGCAAATGGTACAACTGCCTGCACAACTTTGCGCAGTACGCATTGAAAGTTGTTGCAAACAAGCAACCAGCTAGTTGATATTTGAACAACCTTGATTTTAATTTTGATTTTGTGCCACAACTACGTGCACACGTGCCACTCCAACACACAGAAGCAGCCGGCTGTGCTGCTTGAAAAGAATCCAATTCGCATCATTGTGCAACAGCTCACGCAGCACGGAAGAAAAACGCGACATGTAAGAATGCTTTCACTACAAGATTATATATATATATATATATATATATATATATATAAATATGTATATAAATATATATATATACCGTTGAAGAGGGTGACTCAATTTTGTAGTAAGTGAGTCGGTGCCAACCGGATCGAGCCACTATAGCATATAGCTGACATGGGACCAATTAATCACAAGATTTGTTTTCATGTGAGAGCAAATATTTTAGCAAGAAATCCTTTCCCTATCATTTGGACATAAAATCATCATCATTGAAGCACTTTAGAAAGTGGCACTCATAGGCTCAATCAATATGAAATTTGTAGCATCGTAATATGCATAGACATACTTGTGACACTTTCTGATACACTTTACCTACACAAATGTGGAATATTCAGTTTGCAATTATTTGGGAAACAGGTTGATTTTTGATACAATTTGCTTAAGAGGTACAATAATTTATATGTACTCGTATGTTATCTACGACGTACCAATGATAATTCCTGTTTCCTGCTTATTATGGCCGTTGAATTTTTGTGTGGCGAGAAACTTGCACTTTATATAATATATGCCTTTTGGGTATGTTCTCTGAAGTTTACCAAATTGAAATGTCATTGATTTAAATGGAAACTTAATTTCCGCTGAAATAACACAATTAGTTGCACACAGTACGTGGCTGCAGGACATACTTATATATAATAGGCATTTAATATACTAAATAAAAAGCAGATTAAAAACAGATATAGTTAATTTAAATTAACTATAACACGCATGAAAAGTAATCCATTTTCTTTTTAGTACACAAATGCTTTTAGTTACAGGATTACACTTAAAAGCACGAGTACAAAGTGAAAACAGTTCATCTGAAATACGTTTGGTACATGAAACAAAGACACATAGATACACATAGTACACATAGTACACACAAACACACACACACTCGTACATAAGCATATAGAGTACATGCTATGTGTATGTACATTTATGTACAGGTAAGCAAATCTACAAAAAATATTCTATTAAAAAAGTCACACTGGTTAAAAGCGAACTGCAAGCAAAACGAATTGAACTAACACCAACAAACACACACACACACACACGCGCACACACGCGCGAAAGAGGGATTAAGCAACACTATCTTTTGACAATTGTGAACTGTAAATGATATTTCAGCCACCCAACCATCCGCATAAAATGCAGGAGTGTTGATTTGGCCGCTGCGAATGGGCCAGCAAATATTGGCATGCTTTTCATAGCAATTTTTGCTAGCGGCTTTTCTCTGTTTGTGTTAGCTGGTGTGTTTGTGTGTATGTGTGTATGTGTGTGTGTGTGTGTGAGTGTGTATTGGAGTGTGCGTATTTGGTCTGTTATTGGCCCGCAGCTCTTGCAAGCTCACTTAACTTGCTAATTGTTGTTGGTGCCGCTTTTGCTGTTGCTGCTTCTGCTTCTGCTTCAGCTTCTGCCACGTCGAGCGTAAAATATTTGGGCAACCAGGCAAATAGGCTAGCATTACAGCTGCTTTGCGGAGAGATTCGGGAGTGTAGACTCTTCAACAACAACCAAAGTGTAATTAAAGAAAAAGAATGAAAAAAAACCACCAAAACGGAAATGAAAAGGGCAATACTGCGTCAAATTAAGCATGCCTAAAACAACAAACACATCAAAGCCCTTTGGGCCAGTTAAATAACTTTTTGCTTGGTAACATATACATATACATATAGATAACAAAATTAAAAGAATTTTTGCCCATTACATTTGAAATATATGTACGCACAAGCACATATAGAAAGCTACCTTTTTTTTTGGACTTCACACAAAGTTAATCATTTTATAGCCATAAAGTTATAATCACTCATGTTCACCCAGTTTCGTTATTCTGAAACCTGCCTCAAAGACAGGTTTCCGTATCTGTTTCTGTTTTTAGCAACTATTCACTATTTTCCACAAAGTGTTGCCTCAGAAAAACTACCGAAGCGCAAAGCAGCTTTGACACAAATTTAGCATCTATTCAAGGATGAATCATTTCCGATACTGAGAATATTACAGCTTATTCTTGTAGCTTACACCCTCTTATTATTAGTGTACACTCTCATAGGGATAATACAGTTTAGTGTAATGACTTACGCAAATTTCAGCATGAATAGTTACACATATCTGTATAAGAAATATATTGCCTTCAGAGAGCGGTTAGCTTTATATATTTTCGATTCAGTTTGTGGAAGCGTTATTAATCTAAACATTATTGTTCATGTGCAAAGTATATTTTTAAGCTTGGCGCCAAAACCTTAAATCGAATATTGCATTTCGTAAAACCGTTTTGAATTTCACTTTCAAATTAAGTTAAATGAAAACTAAAGTTCCAAAAGTTACAACAATTTAGAACAAATGTTGTAGGCTCGAACAATTTCTCATCCCTAAAAGTATGCATGTTGTATTTTCAAATGGAATATGCCAAACTCACGCCCCTTTGTGAAACGCATCAAATACACAATAATTAAGATTTTAATTCAGTTACAAACTAAAAGTGGCATAATTAAGTCACAAATGTTTTGCAAAGCAGCAAATGCCAAACACACATATGCACTTTCCCAGCTGCCACATTTTAGTGCTCCCGCCGAAGCAGACCCAGAGAGAATGCCGAGCACTTCCTGCTAAGGTGCCCTACAAGCCCACTCCACTCCTTGCAATTGACCAGCATTTTGTGTTCTTGCTGCTGGTGCTGCAGCTCTTTTTAAGTGCCTTACAACTCTGCCATTTAGCCACGTTCCATCTGCAGAAAGTTCGGGAGAGTCGTGTGAGCGGGGAAGAAGAATTAGTAGCCAACTGGTTGTATTCCGCTGACCTCTTGTGCCGAGTACTCAGTCTCAAATATTTATGTGTATATATGTACTTATGTACGAGTATTTGGCGAATGGATGGTTCTAGGACAAGTAAAAGTGTTTAATTGATGTTGCTCGACCATTAAATATGCAAAGTATCCTTCATGAATTCACTTTGTGCTTCAAAGTGATGAAAAAGTCCAGCAAATAAGCACATTGCTTTCTCATTTTATTTTAATTATTTCTCATTGTCGCAAATTAATAGCTTGCTGCAAATTACCAGAGTGTTTCATGCATAGCTTCGGCCATAAATAGTGCAGTTTAATTCAATATTTAATAGCTTGGCATAGCTTAGCTTAGGTTAACTCAATAATATTATTATTATTGTTATTATTATCATTATTATTTTTATTATTATTTATTATCATCAAATTAACTTTTTTTTATTTTAAATTTGTATTTATTCCAACATTTCGGGAACTTTGGACTTTTGAAGTCCACATTATATAAATAAATAAACTGTTTCAATTTGTTTGTATTATTATTAGTATTAATATTAAAAAAGTATTATTCTTATATTATTTAGTACAAAGGACTGAACAAAACACAGAAAAGCGCCTGACGCAAAGGCAAGTCGCATGCATATGCAAATGAAGTGGCATGAATAGGTGAAACAACCCTAAACTATCTTTTCTTGCAACATAAGTAAGTAGAAACACACCCATTCACACACACGCACACACACACACACCCACACACTCGGTTGAAACGACAGTTTGTTGGTTCGAGTGCAGTTGTCTTCTTGGGCTTTTGACGCACGCTTCTTAGCCTCTAAGAAAGGCAATATCAGCGAGTACGAGTCCTGCTTATAAATATATATACATACATACGTGCCTATATACGAGTATAATCGGCATTAGATGCGTTTGCCAAAGTAGCGAAAGTGGTGCAATCTGTCTGTTAACATTTATTTCCAAAATGTGTTCTCTTTCCTTGACAACAAAAGCATCAAAAGTTTGAATGCACTCGCAAAAACCGCATGCCTCACAATTGAACTAGTTCCGAATGTGCGAAATAGTTTTCGACTTCTGTAAAATATTTTCCAGAAAACCAAAACAAATATTTGGATTTCTTGAAATATTTTCGATGTTCAAGAAATTAATTTCTTCTTAGTTTTGGAAAAAATACCAAGATTTTGATAACCACAAAACGATCTTCACTTTTTGCGATTTTCTAAATTTGTGGTCAAATTTTTTGCTGAGTGCTTGACTGCTAACTATATGTTAGTATGCGTGTGTTTGTGTGTATGTGTGTGTATTAGCTTGTATGTGTGTGTGTGTGTGTGTGTGTGTTAGTGCCAGTGACAATGTAGGAATTCTGTAGAGCTTGCAAATGTGCAGGCGTCATATTGTTTATGTAATTTGTGTATGAGTTATTGTTGCGAGACATGAAACTTTTTGTATTTTGTAGCACGCAGCGCATTACAAACGACAGCCGCCTGTCACATACCCATACACTGGCCATTAGTGTTGTTATTGTTGTCGTTGTTGTTGTTGTTGTAGTTGTAGTTGCTGTTGTAACTAACGGTATTGTTCAAGCAGCTCTTGATATCGTGCACATATGGACATATGTAGATAGTCGCCGAGTTAGTTGCTTGGACTTAGTTTTCGTGTTTCACTATGTAGCTATCTCCTTTCCCCTTTTGAAACCTTTTTGACACACTTTGGCCAACTCGATGGCAGCAAAGTGAATTATGGCCACATCCTGTACAAGTGCTTTTAACCGAACTGGTTCGAGCACATCTGGCTCCGCCTCATACCTTGCCAAATGTTAGTTGTTATTTAATTATAATTTTTCATTTTGGTTTTTGTTTTTTTTTTTGTTTTTGTTTTTGTTTTTGTTCCAGGGGCTCAAGTTTTACATAAATTGAGTGTGTCATCGATTTGGTATGGGCCGTTGAATATCCTGGATTTTTTGACTTATAATTATATTGCTTGCAAATATAATTACATATTTCAATTAACTGTTCAGTGACAAACACACGCCTCGAGCGAAAGCTGCAAGGATTTGCCCAGAATAACCTTGTAAACAACCAAGGCCGTCATGGGATGGAAAATTCATGGTTAATGCCAAGGACGAGTGCTCCAGTTTTAAATTTCAAAGTCGAACTTTTTCGATGTTTATGTTTGCATTTCCGTATACAGCACTTAACTATTTTTTAGTGTAATAAATTATGAAATTAAATTATATTGATCTGTAGTTATGAGTGTGCAAATTAACAACTTTGTTAATATATTTTTTTATTCGAAATTTTCTAAACAGGCAAATAGAAACAGTTAAATTAAAAATATTTATCATTATTATTTTTCCAGTATTCTAAGAAATAAACGAATATTTCGATGGGTAACAAATCACTGAAGAAACTCCCGATTTCAATGAAATCGCCAAAGTTTCAAGCTAATTATTTTGAATGTGCCATATGTCAGGAGAACGCTGGCTCTGTGTGTTAAATAGGACTGAGTATGATTTACAAACTCATTTGAGCTGGAGCAGGCTCAACATATGCCTAATATTATTGTTTGGTCCTTGCAGTACCAACGAGCAGCACATTCAAGTAGCCAAATGAAACCATGCGCGGGCTTGTTTACGCTCGGACCAAGGCGAACTGCCAGAAATATTTGCTATTATTAAGAAATATATTTCGACAGACAAATTTTGTTTGCACAATTTTCTGAATATCAGAAATGATTTGTTCAAAAAAGGGTTTGCATTTTTGCATACATTGCAGATTTTTTTTTGGATTATTAAGCGATAGATTTTTGAAAAATATATAAGCTGTGCGATAACAGCAGAAAATATGCAAAAATATCCTTTTGATTGTTTTGCAACACATACACATTACATGCATACATACATATTTAATTTGATATATAACACAAACATCGAATTGAATTTGAATTGTTTGGAACTCCAGCTTAACTGATGAAGTTTTTATATATTTTTATTTCTGGAATTTTATGTTTGGTATTCAATAAACCATTGCAGAACTGCATTTTACCATATAATTTAGAAACAGCCTGAAAGAGGCAACATACAAAAAAGCCTTACGGACACAATTTGAAAATGTAAAAATGATTTCGCAACGGGCAGCTGAATTCTAATTCCGGAAACACCTGGTTAGTTTATTGGTCGCCTTCCCGTTTTTACAGTTGCTTGCCCTTAAAATGCTGTTTAAAATTTTGTCTTGCCTGGCCGAATGTGGTCTATTGGCGGCAGTTGGGTTGGTAAGGGCTTAAACGACTATTTGGCTAAGTGGCAAACTCTTTGGGCTGGAAAGGTCACCGAAAATGTAACTACAATAAATATTACATAGTAGCAACGCCCACTGCCTCTAAGTAATTCTTGTTGGCTGTGACATTTTTTCATCTTTTCCTTGCCCGTATTTGATATAAAGGGGTTTTCGGGGCTAAAGGGAACGCCTGTCGAACATTTTAATGAGATTTTCGAATTCAAAACGTTGCGTTGAACTTTTCCCTCACTCTCTCTCTCTCTCTCTCTCTCTCTCTATCTATCTTTCTGTATATATTAACCATTCTCTATTACTCTCTTCTAAATAACCTCTCCTGCTATTCTATTTCTCTCTCTCTCTCTCTCTGTCTCTCTGCCTTTTTCTCTAAGCGCGCGGTGACAAGCAGCCAAGTTAATTAGCAAAAAACAGATAACGTCGCACAAAAATATAAAAATGAAAGGAGCAACCAGTATCTAAGGCCATCTAAGGTCTGATTCTGGTAGCTGCCTCTGCCTCTGCCTCTGTTTCTGCCTCTGCTCCTGCCGATACCCTTGCCCGTGCCCCTGCCCCTCGCCCGAAATTCTCATCGCTCATTGTGCTCAATGTCTGAGTGAGCCCAGTGGGTGGCGGACCAGTCGGAAAGAAAATGATTTATTATCTGCGAAGGCAATTAAGTAAAATTGGTTGAAAATTGTTTGGCCAAACGACAGTTATAATCCTACATTTACAGTTACAGTTGCAGTTACAGTTACCGTTAGAGTTACATTTGCCGTCATAGAAATCGTCTGTTTCTGTTGATATTTCTGCAAAGTTAATGAATTGGAAACCGACTCAGCAAAATATATATTTATGTTTTTAAAGAATCTGAATTTATTTTTATTGGTTTTCGAAATTGTTGTTTATTTCAGATATTAAACAATTCAAAGCTGCAAATATGTGAGTATTATGAATTGAGCACTTAAATAGATCTGCCCATTTATCAAAATGCCTTTTGTTTATTTTAAATATATTGTGGGAAAAAATCATACTCCTTAAAAATGTATTTTGCATGTTTTTCTTGTCAGAATAGCTAAAATAAATTTAGAAAAATATTCGCAAAAATACAATAGGAAATACAAAAGTAAATAGGCAATGCTTTATTAGATTGTTGCTAAGAATGTACTATGCGATTTTTATTTTGTTTAAAATTACATTTTTAAGTTTTACAATATGTACAAATATTGAAGGCACAAACGCACTTAAATTGATAAATTTGAATCTTAAAAATTGAGCCATGCCCAGTCAGATTTAAAGTCAAATTGTGTCCTTATACTCACCTTTTTTTTTGCCTTTATTTGTTGGTTTTTGGTTTTTTCTGCTGTTGTTGTTGCTGTTGTTGTCGCTATTTGCGGATTATGCGTCACTCCTAATCCCAGGTAGCTAGTAGAATGTTACCAGGCCCAAAAAATGCTAGGCACCAGAGGAAGATTGATGGGTTCTGCCCGTTCCGATAAAAGTGGAATTCAAAACTTTCGACTTTCGTCTTGGTCAATTTGCTCGGTACAATTGCCAAGTGAAATGCAAACACCTTTGGCTTTGGCACAGCGAAAAAAAGAAAAAACAAACAACAATCAATTTGAAACACACACACGCACACACTTATTATTTTTAAATTTGAACCGTTATGCGTACGCGCTACGAGCGCGTTGTTCTTGTATGCCGCTTGACGACGTTCAAATCACATTGACTGTCTGCCCGTCTGTCTGTCTGTCTGTCACTGATGCTGTTGCTTGTGCTGCTGCCGCCTGGGAGAGACTGAGGCTGAACCGTATCGCACGAGAGTCTGTTGACGAATGAATTTGAATTTGCAACGAATTCGCGTCCAGTCCACAAGCATCCCGTTAACAACAAGTTGCCATACGACTACTTACAGCGACGCAACAGTAAAAGCTCTCTTAAAGCTCTATCAGCAGCTTCGGCCAAAAGCTTCGGCAGTAGCTTTTCAAGCTGAAGCTCACCGTGGCTCTTGGTCCTGAAGCTTATGTTAGCTTTAAATGTTACTCGGCTATTTTGATACAGCTTTAAGGCTTAACTGTAAATCGGATTCCAATGCAGAAACCTTTTCTAAAATAATGAAATAATCAAAGTGGAAAGCTTCTTCAATCAAAATCCTACTCTTGGTCATAATCTACTTTTTAACTTTATAATATAATAATAATTATATTTATTGATTGACAACTAGAAAGAACAGCTGTAATCTGCAGATTTTGCACAGATCGCATTCCACCTGCTCACATATAAATCAACTTAGCCCAACTGATGTACAGAAGTTATGCCTATAGATAATGCCAAGGAGCACTTATACCTATATAATAACCTGCCTAAATAATTAAGAAATACATATTTTATCCCATAAAGAAGGAATGTTTCTAAAAATAAGGTCATTTCTAGAGAAGAAAAAATAAATATCGTATTTTTGATATGGCCGATTAAGCGATTCAATTCATTTAATAATTAAACAAAATATTTCTAGAAACCCTAAAAACTTATTGGTTTCATCTACATTTTACTTAAGCCAACTAAAAGCTTTGCGTGAATGTATTTGTACTGTATTTAAATCTTATCTTGATCAGTAAACAAAATTTCCATTTCTTTCAATCTTGAATTAGTATCAATATTACTATGAATCAGTAAATATATTTTTATGTGGAAACATTTGTTTGATGAAGCCCAACAACGCATCCGAGCGAAAGGCACACGTCTGGCATGAACTAGAGGGAGACAGCATCATCGAGAAGCAGACATGCGACCACACGAATATGAGTGAGACAACATACTGGTCTCGCCCAACAAACAAAAATAATGATTTTGCAGTTGAGAGAAGGTTAAATACTTTTGGGATACCCTTAAAGCTAGAGAACTGATACTAATAAACTCAGTCAAACTTCAGTAGAATATATACTCTTCCGGCACCCAAAACGTGTAAATGCTTATATTATTTTACAAAGATATGACAGATCTACTATTATTTTGAGCCCAACTGTAACAATAGTGTTAATCGATAAAGAAACGCAAGCAAAACCCGGCAACATTCGGGACTTCTCCAAAAACTGCAATAGACAAATCATATACTTGACCCACTACAAGTGGATAATGGTATCTTGTCGAGTTTCATTAGGAAACAAAAAAGTGTATTTTATGCATAATAATTTTGTTTTGAAAATTTACAATTAATCTTCTTCACACATACTTAACTATATTTATGTATATATATATGTAGATGTATATGTTATATGTTAATATATTATACATTTATACGAATATAAAAAAAATTATAAAAATAAGATTAGCTTATAGACTTTGGTTTACTCTCGCCAATCACCAATGATCTGGGATGAGGGCACCAGCTCGAGAGGTCCTGGCGCATTGGCCATGTGGGGCAGCGGAGGCAGCACAAATCTTATAGGATGCAGACACGATGGACGGGTTAGCTTGAGCTAAAAAGGTTCGAAAGTGATTATGCATTTACCTGGGTCGAACTGCAGGCTTTTGATGTGCAACCAGAGAAGGATTGGCTCTAGATTTGGCCTGCAAAAGACTGGCAAGTGGTGCCAGGCCAGCGTCGACACTTTCCAGCGTATTACGCTGAACTTGTGGTTGCTGGGCGGCACGAGCTCTTGGCTGAGCAGCTGCCACTGGCAGGCGCATGAAGCGGAATATGCGCGGTGAGGCAGCCTCACCGGACTGGGCAACCATGTCCTGGTCAACAGTATCCTCATCTCCAGCATCTAATGCCCCTGCTCCTGAACCAGCTCCAACTGCTGCTGCCTGAGATGGCGTGAACATAGCCGAAAGTTGTATGGGCACAAAGGCGGGTAGGCGAACGTTAACCGGTGCACCGGGTTCCGGTGCGGGACGTGGTGGCTGTGGTGCTGGCGGCGCTGGCGGCGCTGTGGTGGTGCTGGTGGTCGCGGTGGCGGTGGCGGTGGTGGTGGGCGTGGGGGTGGCGCTGGTGGCTTTGGCGGCCGTGGAGCCGGTTCCGCTACTGGTGGCTTTGCATCGCCTTCAACTTCCTGCCAGGCCTCCAGCAGCGTCAACAGCTCATCCTTGGTCATGTGACCGAGACCAAGGGGAGTGAAGCCACCTATACTGTTCCAGCCCAATGCTGGGGGCCCATACAGCGAGCGCTGGTCACGCGCATAGACCAGCTGCTGGGCCGCAATGCTAACGCTAGACAGCAAGATCAGGAGCAGCAGCCCGCGTAGCCGAGTTGTCATTGACATTCTGCCGGTTGATTCACGTGTGTTGCTCCGCTTGAAGACCTCACGCATTTTTATATAGCTCTTAGATGGCCAGTTTCATGATCCAGTTTCCAGTTGCGTTGTTGTGGCTCTGGGCCGAGACCGGAAAACGGAAGTTCACGCACAAGGCAGCGGGTGAACTGGTTGTCAGCAGTGCCAAATGGTCACTCTAATCCACGCACAACTCTCGCACCCATATGCGCCAGTAGGCAATGCCCACATCTCGATGGCGTGTCGGCATGCAGCTTTTCAATACCCTGCAACCAAAGGGTTTTCAAACAAGGAGGCATGATTTAAGTAACAATGTGGAATCTATAAAAAAAAATGCCGCTCACTAAGCTGTAAGATTGAACTCAGCTCAACATTTTTTACATTTGAACAAAGAATTTTAGTGCTATCGGTAATCGATTCTTATCGATATTTGGAAGTAAATAAACTTTGATCAAATAAATTTGATTTATATCTTTAAATCTTGATATTTATGGGTATGAAATGAAACGGGGTATCGCATAGTCAACTACTTGGCACCAGAGGCGTTAGTTGTTGTTTATAATAAAATGTTTTGGTTTTAAAGGCCAAGTGCTCGGCCTGAAGTTATTGATTTTTTTGGAGTGGACCAGTTGCTGGACCGGTGCAAACCAGTTGCATGCCACTAAACAAACTGTAACAGCTAACGCTCCGATGCGACCCGTTGTGTTATATATATTTTGGAGCTGGAGTTGCTTGTGTGTGGTTTTCAATGTTGATTTATGTCGCATACCTGCGTGGCTCGAGGAAGCGTTTACAAAATGCCGCAGATTTATGCGAACAACAACAAGCTCAGTGGTGCTCATTGTGGTTGTTCGTAGTTACATATTACCAACTACTAGTGTCATGGGATTTCTTTTTGTACTCTGGTACCGGAGGTACAAAATTGGAATACTACTTCGATTTGGGGGCTACGAAATCAGTAAAATGTATATTTGCAAGTCGATAAAACAGCATAAATCCCCCACAATTTTAAAGATGACGTTATCAAATTTTGATAGAATGGCGACCTATTTCGGAGATTGCCATATAAATTTCGGGATCACGCCCACACCCGCCACACCCAGACATTCGGGTCCTCCAAATCTGAAAGGTTCGCATTTGAAAGAAAGAAAGAACAGATTTCTTCTCAATATATCGTCTTACGTTCCTCCACCTCTGAGTTTAGGGGCTTATTTCTTCATAAAACCCATTAATAGGCTTTAAAAAAAGAGCCCTAAGCAAAGCTTAACGAAAGTGCTAATATTGATTTGGACTCTAAGCCTTAGAGCATATCTCAGATAACTGAGACAGAACTCATTTTCTCAAGCTCTGAATTGATTAACTTTTGCTTACAGCGACTGAATTTCACATGTTTTTTTTTTGACTAAGTTATTTAAATAGATGTAGGCACTACTACTATGATTTAGACCACAGCTGCAAATTCACAAAATTGCAGCAATTCAAAAATAGTTTCGCTTACTTAGAGTAAGAAATTGCATCCAGTATCAATCGGCTGTGTATTGATAAATTCGATAACAAAACTGACCAAAAATGTTCATCCAAATGTTGCACTTACATGTCATAGTAGCAGCTGCCAATAAGAAAACGGGTTCTAAATCATCTCCGTAGTAAATTAACATTCACGATGATTGCTCGTACACAGTTTAAAGCCATCATATTTTGGGCTACGGAAAAACCAAAAAGAAAAAAAAGCAAGTCGACTAAGTATCATTTATAATAAGCTGTAAATCGTTTGGGGACTGCAAGTGCCTTTAAGCGGCTCTCGACTGCGTAACGCGTCCATCACTTGACCCAATTGGGGGACCAACTGTCCCGCAATTCACCTGCTCGATTGTTGGTAACATGTAGCTAATGACGTCCCATAACACTGAGACGAATTTGGTGTAAAAAAGGGCCTTATTCAAAACTGATAGTATCAGTAATGAATAATGAGTAACGAATACTGAATAATGAATAATAATGTATAATAAGCGATGCGGCGCGTCTCTCTATCTCAACTCTATGACAATGTGCAACAGCAACAGCAATAGCAACAGCAACGGCAATGGCAACAAAAACAACGATGCTCATTACATAAACGGGCGCATTGCACCAGTGGTTGCTATCCCCCTCCTACCAGATACCACAAATACCAAGCAATTGGCGCAGGCGCAGAGTCTGACGATGACGGAGTTGAATTAGCGTTAATTGTCGCAGCTCTTGCCAACGTTGACAATTTCAATTTAAAGCGACGCCTCGACTCGACTCGTCCCCCTTAACGCTTAACAAGATTGCTCGTACACGGAGAGAAAAACTTTTACTATCTGCGCTTGAAAGTCTACTAAGATTTCAATTACTTGAATCGATCATTTATTTCAAATTAATATTTGTATTACTATTATTATTGTTATCATTATTATATTTTGATTATCATTCTGATCATCATTAATTAATGAAATGATACATTTTTTTTATATATGAGTTTGCATTGGGACTTTGGTCTACTGCGCCTTTCCAAAAGTTCGTTCTATATTAACCAGAATTTTTTCGGTATTCAAAGTGCTCCTTTAACCAATGTTGAGGATGTAGTCTCAGCATTTTTATTGCCGAATAAGCATATTGAAGTTTAGTTGGCTTAAGTTAATAATGAAGTTATTATTTTAAGTTGATTATGAACTTACATCTTTTTAAGAGAGCAATTCTAAAAATGTAGGTTATTTTGATCTCATATCTCGGAATTAATAGTTGTATTTTAAATATAGTTCACTAAAATTGCGAGAGCTTGCATCGAGATTATTCGATATTGATGATAAAACGCTTTTTCTTTCAGTGTAGCTATTAGGTAGGTTAAAAGGTAGCTCAGCGCAGGGGGTGGGGTTGGGGTGGGGCTGGTTGCCGAGACAGACTTATTATGCAATCGCGCGAGTTGCGTTTAATGCGATTGCATTTGAAGACCTTTTCTTGGTCGTCTGGCAGTGTAACTGTCTGGCTGACCGGTTGGCAAAAATAGCCACGAAACAATGGCTCTGCTTTCCATTGATAAATCAGCAATATAAACGGCCAACGCTTGCTCACAAATCACCCGCTTTTACCAGCTAAAAATAATTTTGGTTTTTTTTTTTTTACTTAGGTGGGAGTTTGCTGTGCAGAACCCGTAAGCGGCCTGACCTAACCCAAGTGCTATGCTTTGCATAACAGCGGCATAAAACAATGAAGCAACATGAACAGCAGCAGCAGCATCTGCAACAGCAGTAGAGGTTGAAGTGGCAGCCACATTTTTTGGCTTTCCCAGCGAGTCACGACCGGCGCAATTTTCTTGTCACTGTCAACCGACCCAACGCGGCGGCACACGCAACAAGCAACAAAGTCAAGCAGCAACAGTTAGCAGCAATGGCAACAGCAGCAGCAGCCGAGAAGGCAAACAAATAACATTAAAAAAAATACAACAACAAAAAAATAAAATACAAATGACAAAAGCCAAGAGCCAAAAAAACAACAGCTGCGCAGTCGACAGCGCAGTCATCGTCAACGTTGGCAGCGACTTTTAACGATTTCAGCTCGCTGATAACAAGCAAAAAAGGCGGCTTTAAGTCGTTCAGCAAATGCTCTTTCTGAGCTGGCATGCAAAAATTAAAATAAAAGCAATTTCACATATATTGCATTGGTGGCAACCCTGAAACTCTGCCACATATTTACTAGCTTGCTAAATTTCTGCAGATTTATAATTATTAAAGAAATTAATTTTTATTAAACATTGTAGTTTTATTATTGTTACTTGTTCTAACATTTAGAAAAAAACGATTATTCATATTTTAACTTTGAAACAAAAATGTATTTAAAAATGATTGATGAGTTATGTTTTCAAAATGATTTATAAATTAGGCAAGCATTATAATAGGTGGTGAGTAAGATGCTTTCTTGACTCAAATTCCATTTAAATCTGCTATTAAATATACTTGCATAAATTAAACCAATCTATGTTCTCCTATCCATTATCAAGTCCTACACTGCAAATAATTGTAAACCAATTTAAAAGACAATTTTAAGGTATAATAATATATTTGTATTTATATTAAATATTTATTAAAGCGAGGGTGTGAAAGAGTTGCTCGCAAAAAACAAAGAAAAATAAATAAACAGCAGCAACAGTTTGTGTTGCTATTGTTGTTGTTGCTGCTGTTGCTGTCGCTGTCGCTGCCTATGTTGACGTCGCTTTGCTGCTGCTACTGCTGGTGGTGGCGCTGCTGGTGGCGCTGCTGCTGCTGCTGCCGCTGCTGCTGCTGCTCCTCTGGCGGTTTCCATTTCATTTTTAAGCAAACGCTCTACACGTTCAGCGTTTTAATATATAATTCTCATCGCTCGCTAGCGGTTGGCAAAAGTGGTGCGACAAAAGGCGACCCGTTAAACACTTGAAAACCAACGCTGAATAAAATCGTCGCGTGAAACGTGTGAATCAAAAATAAGCGCCAATATTTATTTATTTTTATTATTTTTTGTTTATTTGTGGATTTTGTGTGCGGTGTTAACACCAAAGGATATTGCCGGTGCATTTCCAATTGTAATATTCACTTATTATAATACATAAATAATGTTATCCTCAAATGCGCTGTTGGCGCTTGCCGTTTGCGCCTGCGCCGCATCGCTGGCTGTGGCACGCAGCTACAGCAATGGACTGATCTTCTACGAGCTGCAGTCACACACGCCCTATCTGCCACCGACGGTGAGCGTGTCGCGTGGACGAAACTTGGCCAGTGCCAAGTACTCGGAGAAGGGCTCCATTTGGTCCACATTCGGACAGCCGTGCGAGTGTCGCGGCATGATTTGTGGCTGCTGTGCTGGCCTCAAAGTGGATCAGTACAAGTTCGATCAGAAGGGTAAATAACAGCTTCTTCTTCTTCTTTTACACTGCACTCGGAACAAAATATTTCCAAGTTTTTTATGGCAATGACCGCTCTCCTTGTAAAATCATTTAAGGAGAGTATTTCAATATAATATAACAAAAGTATTTAATCAGAAATGCCTATTCAAAATAGAAAGTGAAATTATATTAGATATTTGTGCAATGTGCGATAATTTAGATAAAATAGAAATGACAACTGGGTATATATATATATTTTTCTAACTGCAGCCCCAGATGCTTCTGCCAAGTGTCAATGGAACCACTTCCAATTGCAATTGCAATCGGAATCTGAATCTGAATCGTTTCTCTACACACACTGAACTACTACTCCAGTTGTCCAGTTGTTTATTTGTTCAGTTGCTCAGTTTGGGGTGATTAATATGTCGAAATTCGTTGTTCGTTGTTTGGCAGCAATTGTTGCAATGACAGGCAGACAACAGCAGCAGCAACAACAAACTGTTGTTCGTCTTCCATGACATAGTTGCATTTGCCAATCAAAATGCCACAAATCGCTGGCGTTTTTTTTTGCATGTTTGACGCATCGAGTTGTTAGTTGGCTGGGATTTCAATTCCGAATTCAATTGCAACTTCCACCCGCAACTTTCATTCATAGCAGCACAATACTCTCTCTCTCTCTCTCTCTGTCTCTCTCTGCCTCTCTTTCTCTCAATCTCTGATTTCTTTGTTTAATTACGATTGTCTTTGCAGTTTGTGCCAATGTCACATTCGTGCCGCAACTGGAGGAGGCGCAGCTACAAGTCTACCTAAATGAACGTCAATCGGCCAAATACGGGATCTCGGTGCGAAATCCATCGCCCTTCTGCATACCCGTTATGATGGGTGTCCCGATGGCAATGTGCGTCCAGCTGACCGATGTGTCGATGGTGGGCAACAATCTGAACATGTGCATGGACTTTGTGGTGCGACTGGCTACCACCGATCTCTTCGAGATGCACTTTCAGTGCATGCGCATGGGTCTCGATGGCGTCCAGTATGTC
The DNA here is from genome assembly GCA_037043685.1 of Drosophila hawaiiensis. Classification (NCBI taxonomy): domain Eukaryota; kingdom Metazoa; phylum Arthropoda; class Insecta; order Diptera; family Drosophilidae; genus Drosophila; species Drosophila hawaiiensis. The sequence continues at coordinate 2,083,788 of JBAMBA010000107.1, read as the reverse complement.
GATAAGAATGGTCAGCCCGTGATCCCTGCCGCCAGTACTCCTCAAGCCGATGAGGATGATAGGGATACGCTCGAGTATGACTATGCCGAGATGCTGGAGGGAGAACAGCAGGAGGAGATGCAACACCAGCTCGATGACCAAATGACAGAACTACCAAAAACAGAGACAGCTGAACCTGAATCCGAAACCGAATCGGAACCACTGAAAATTGAAAGTGAAATGCTTATGGCAGGAGACGAAGACCTGGTAGAGTCAACGACTGATGCTGGCGACGGCGATGATGATAATAGTGATAATGATGATGATGATGATAATAATGATGATAATGATGACAATGCGGAGGTGCAGCTGCAAGTGAAGGGGGAGGAGGTACAGGAGGAGAAGAAGGAGGAGTCGGCGGCTGATGACAAAGTTGGCGAGAGCGACTTGAAGCAAAACGAAGTAATTGAAACAATTACCAATTCAATACAAGCCAACGAGGTGCCAGCCGCAGCAACAGCAACAGAAACAGAAACAACAGCGAAGCCAGAGGATGAGGAGGAGGCGAGCTATGAGCAACAGCAGCAGCAGCAGCAGCAGGGGGAACAAACAGAGGAGAAGGTTGTGGAGGTGGTGGGGCAAGATCAAGAGGTGAAAGAAGCAACAACAACAAAAATACCAACAACATCAACAACAACTGCAACAGCAACATCAGTAGCTGAAATTGCTGAAATGGCAAACGACAGTTACAATGAAGTGAATGTGGATGACGCGGCAGAAGCAGAAGCGGAAGAAGCTGGAGGAGAAGCAGGAGGAGAAGACGGTGACACTGAGACAATGACAGAGGCAGAAACAAAGATGGAGGAGGAGCAGGAATATGAAACGACGCAAGCTGATGCTAGTGACGATGATGGTGATGATGATAATGATGATGCTGATGATGATGATGCTAATGGTGGTCATGGTGATGATGATAATGATGATGATGATGATGATGATGATGATGACGATAATGATGATGATGCAGCCGAAGACAATAAAGACGATGACGACGTGCAGCTGGCCCAGGGGGCGTCACCTGCTAATAGCAATGAAAGTGCTGCTAAGCCCATCAGCAATAACAGCACCAGCACCAGCAGCAACAGCAACAACAATAACAATAACAGCACCATCATCATTGTCAATGAGCCAAGCCGCGAAGCTGTTGATGACAATGCTAATGGTGCTGGGGTTAACCAACGGCAACAGGAGCAACATCAGCATCAACAGCAACATCAGCAGCTGCAACAGCAACAACAGCAACAACAACAGCAGCGACGTCGCCGCCTGTTTCAGCGACTGCGCAGCGGCATTTAACTATTGGAGCGATATCAGCTGATTGTTAATTTATTGTAATTGTTATTGAATTGTTAATGCTAAATGCCTGTTAATTAATACTTATTTATTGCTACCATAAAAAAACATAAGCCAACAACCAATAAAGCAGTAAGCGAAAGAAAAGTATAAAAGAAAAAATCAAAGAGTAAAAGAAACTTTCAATTAGAGCAGCTTTGAGATCAGCAGAAGCAGCAACTGCAGCTGTTGCAGCTGTTTGCAGAGCAACTGTTGCAGTTGCTGTTGCCACTGCTGTCAAGCAGTTCATAATTTGTGCAAGCAGTTCCTGACCCTGACCTCAATCTTGACCCTCACGCAGAGGAAGATTCAACGGATGGTGTGACCTGAATGGTTGTCACTCGAATCGATAGATTGCAGAGATTGGCGTTCTTTGCGCCTGCGCGCCTTTCGTTGACTGGCATCCAAATGACGCCAGCGATAATTGTCCAGCTTGAAATTGTTGATTGCGATCAAGAGCGCCAGAAAAGCCATCATTTTGAGCGACTTTAGCTTCTCGGCCAGCTGCTTTGCCCTGTTAAGCGATTGGCTGAGGCGCTGGAAGCGATTGAATGCCGCATGCACCTGACAGATCAGAAAGGTGCAATTCAAATGCCAAACGGTGCTGTTGCAACTGCGTGCCTCTGCTCAAAATTATTCATTTGTGTATTTCGCCAGTGAGTTAAGACTAAGTGCAGTTTGTCGCATACCATTCGCGGCCTTTTGAGCCATCGTCATGGCCTTGTCGAAGCGCGCCTCCTTGAAGTGACATCGCGCTATTTCGAAGAGCAGATAGGTCCTTTCGATGCCATACTGGGAGTAATTTAAACGCTCCTCAAGTCGTTCCACTTTCTTACTTCAATTTAATCGACCCAATAAAAGATGAATCAAACATAAAGTATGAGATAAAATTCAATTTAAACTTAAATAAGTATCAATCTTACGACAGCTACTTATTTGACTGTTTTACAACTTACGCGGCACAATTCATTCGCTCCTCATGTCTAGCAATTTCAGCGTAGACATTGTGACCTCCATGGTCAGGTGATAAGTCCTTGAACCGATCCCTTGGCAGCATATAAAGCAAAGCATAATTTTTTAAGTTCAAAATATCAATTTTTTGCGGCAATGTACATCGATCGACATGGGCCAAACCCAGTATATTCAACACATCAGTGATGAACTCCCACTTCCAGGGCAACGTACGGAAGGTCCTTAGTACAATCTTAGTGCTCATGATATGCTCCACGTATTCGGTCAGTTGCTCAATGTCGCGCTCCTGTCGCCGTTGCCTCACCTCGCGCAGCATGCTGTGGCAGTCGCGTCGGTTCTGGTACTGTACGCGGTACAAGTACTTCTCGCGATTCTTCTCACAGATCTGGCTGATGCGGCACTTCTCCTGCTTGCTGTGGTACAGCGGCCTGCGGGCGTGCAACATGTTCTACGGATAGCAAAATATAGAAAAGAGTCGATTGTTGTGAATACAACAATGCAATTTGCAATGGTTGCCGTACCGTGAACTTTCTGACGATCCTGTACTGCTCGGTGGTTAGCTGGGCCAAATAGGGCGTGGATTCCCGCAACAGCGGATTGAGAAGATTCTGATCGTTTTTCAGTTGATGCAACAGGGTTGCATCGTTGGCGCTCTTGCTCAGATAATGATAGTTGTAGACGTTTTCGTCCACCTGGCGACGCGCTTTCTCCAGAGGTGACAATAAGGGCTTTTCCTTCTTGACTACGCTGTCTAGGTCGCAGCCACTATTGTTGCTCAGTTGCTGCCACAGCGGCCGAGGCATGAATGCGACGGATGTACTGTGGACCTGCGCCGCCTCCATAATCAATGGCCAAGTATCCAGCAGAAAGGGATGTAAGCTATCGCCCAGTGTATCCTCAAGTACACCGATTGCCTGCAAATAGCGAAACTATACTGAATAAAAACAGACAAACATTTACGGTATGGGATTGGAAGGGTCGCCCGCAATACAGAAATTATATAAACTAAGAATAACTATTGAAAGGTTGAGTAAGTAAATTGCATTCAAAGTCATTCAACTTACGCGATTTTTGCGTAGCCGAAAGCAATTCTTGACACACTTCCCCAGAAAGTTGCGCTCCTCCATGTGAAGCATGACCAGATTATCCTCAAAGCGGTTGCAGTCGAAGAGGGCATCGCATTTGCTGAGCACAACGCTGGCTTTCGAGATGCCCTCCCGCTTCAGAAGTTGGTGGGCGTGCCGTGAATCCTGCAGCGCCAGCTCCGCCTGTGCAAGTGATTGCCAGCATCTGCTGCGCTTATTCAGAGTATCATACGGTTTTGGGCAAACGCTGTTTGCAAGTGGTTGGCAGTTCATCCTCGAACAGACGGTGTCCGCGTTGCTCCCGCACACGGTGATTGAGCGTGAGAAATACTCGATGGCCTTTTTGTTGAGCTGCCGACGGTTGTAGTACTGAGCCCAGTCGACGAAGAGACGCGATTGGGAACAAGCCGGCAAATCGATGCGCTGCCAGGGCTTCAGATTAGGCGGCAGGCTAATCGATGGGGTAACAACCTTAATGGTTGTGGCCAGCTTGTAATCTGATCCTTGCAGAGACATAATCGATTGGTTAGAATATTTAAAATTTGTATTGTACAACTTATATGTTTGCGCTTAATTTGTATATGGGAATAATTTTGGCAATAAATTGATGTTATTTCTAATCAACAAACGAATTTGAATTTGAATATAAATTCAAGTCAAACATTTGGGGAACTCTATGAAAGGCAATCGTTGTGCAAAGCAGTGCTGATTATGCGGCCATTAAACTGCTTTCTCCACTGCAGCATGTGTGCAGAAATATCCATTTAACTTTTGTGAAAAGTATTATTCAATTTCGACATAACACTTATGACATATGCATATAAAAGCAATAAAGCACACTGGCAGAGTGGACAGCCATGTGCAAATCATCAACATTGCCCAAGAAAATTAATAGGGAACAAATATATTTACTGATATGAAAGCAGTTCAAGCAGTTTTCCAATTGCATTGTCCTTTAGCACCACTGTCTGCACTGAAGTTTCAGTTGGATACAAATAATTTAAAATAAAAACCATACGGCAACTCTGCCCTATAAAAAGCCAGTTGGATGTTTGAATAATTTAGAAGTTCACCATAGGAAAGCAAAAGCAAAATTCAAACGAATATCAAACTTAATATGTCTAATAAATAGCTTTAACAAACAAATAAAAAAAAAAAAAAACAGACGGACATTGCCATGATTATTATGAGTCTGAGAAAGTCGGATATGATGACATCAGTCTATTACAAGGTTTGCTTGAATATAAATCTGAAAACGAATTCAGATTTGTGATCGCAATGTGAAAAATAATTTCCAGATTGGGCTGTTAATTATTAATGCAATTTTGGCTGCACATGTTCGCGGCATTTTTGCTTCTCACGCCCACGCGAAGTAGTTGTAGCCAAAGTCTTGAATTTTCACATCAGTTAATGTTGTCGGACACGGTCCACACAAATGTTGCAATCTTGTTCCCGCAGTGAAAATCGAATAGAAACCACTAAAAAAACAGGGGAGAATGAAGGAAGGGGACAAAGAGAAAAACAATAACAAATACAGACGAAAACAGTCATAATCGGGCAATATTATATAATTTTCAGTTACTGCTACTTTTGTGTTCGCCGTTGTTGCTGTTGTTGCGGTTGTTGTTGTTGTTGTTATTGTCATTGTTGCTGCCGGGCAGTCCAAGTTATTTAATTATTATTTTCGTATTTGTATATTTCTTCAGCCTGGTTGTTCGGTGTTGTGTTACCTGTTTCTCGTGGGCTAGACTTGTCCCAGTTGCATGGGCAGCGACAACGATCTTACAAAAATGATTATAAATATTTGCTTATAAAATGTTTAATTGCTTTAGCGGTTGTTGTCTCTACATATTTACAACACATAATTAGTGCACTTCTTTCGTTTTTCTTTCGCTTGCTTTGCATAAGCGCAATGCAAATTCGAATTTTGTAGTTTGTCACATAATCAATTGCTGGACTGTTGGACTTTTTAACTGGCCAAAACGCTGGCCTGCAGTGGGCCAAGTGGGGGCACCGCGGAACCGGGCAAGAGATGTTGGCAACGCACTGATGAGCGCTCGAATTGTCCGCATTTGTATGCTAACTGTGGACGTGGGTGTCGTTTTCTTTTATTTTTTTTTCTTTTTGAAGCTCATTGCGGAAAGAAAGTCACAGAAAAGTTGGCGAAACTGTTGAATGCCACTTGAGCCGCCAATTAAAACTTGTTTTTGCTTTTATTTTTGCGCTGCTTCTTTATTTTTATGTTTATTTTTTCATTTTTCTGCTATAAAATTTTTTGTCTGCTCTTCTTTTTTGGCAATAGCGCAACGTGTGGTCAAAAACAATAAGTAAATGCGATCATATATATGCATACATACCCATATTGTAGCATGTTGAAACAGAGCAGACAGGAAACACTCAAAACTGTTGGTACTGCATGCCAATTATGTTTGAGTGCCAATTGCTCTCAAACTGTAACCAAAATTCACTTTTGAAAATTAAACACGTTTCAATTTGAGTATTGCTGCGATTTTACTTTTTATATACTGCTTCTGTTTTTAATTAATTAGCCAACTTAAAAAGTGATAATAAGCTAATACTTTATTTGCTTGATAATAACAGAAATGACCTACATATATTTAGTGCTGTGATTTAGAAAAAAACAAATTTATCGAATCAATTGCCCAGTACCAATCTATGAAGGCAAGCTTTAGTTTTCCCAATTGGACTGCCAATAACCAGACTAGAAACTAAATGGAGCTATGAACAAAATAATTATAGTTACTGTATAATGTCTGTCATGTGTAATGTAAATATTCTCAGTCAGATATTTTCTTCGATTCGTTACGCCATTTTGACTGCTCAACATATCTCCTCACTTACCTTTTTTAGTTAGCCTGTTTCAATTTTATATAACAGTCATGCGAATATAACCGAAATAATGAAAGCTTGGCTAATTTATTTAGAGTTCATTGGGTTAAATAAGCGAATACAAAATGGTTAGATTAGGCACGCTGATCTACCCTTGTACCCATTATTAACAATTTTAATAGCTTTATGGTTTTCGAGAGAGAGAGAGAGAGAGAGAGAGAGAGAGTGACATGTATATCTACGCCTATCACTCTTCGCACATCCATGGAACAAATTGTAACAGACAAAAACATAACACTTGGATCTCCGCTCAAAAATGTAGATGTTGGCTTACAAGGGTTTCTAATCTACAGTGTGCCTATGCTAACCGTTCGTTCTTGATCAAATGACAGCCATATGATATAGTGGTCCGATCCGGTTCTCTCCGACTGGACTGGCCGAGTGATGCTAATCAAAAATATATATTCTGCATATAAAATATATATTCAAGTTAAAAATACCTTCGTTAAGGTTATATAAATATTAACGTATTTCGTTGCTTATTTAAAAGTTTTCATAAAAAGCGATAGTTTTATGGTGAAATGTTTGGCAGTGATAATATATGAGATCTCACCGATAATGACTCGAAATGAAATTACACTCGAACCTTCCTCCGAAAGTATTTGTGAACTTTATTTGGAGAAATACGAAAGTAAACCAATTCTTGCATGGTACTGTTATATACTAATTTTGTATGCTACGAGAAGAGTGTTGAAACTGTTTGCCAACGTCTCAGGGACAATCAACCAGTCGCTAGAATTCCAATAAGAACACAATTTATAAAAAAAATGAAATTCGCTGAAAGAAAATTTTAATTGACCAAATTCGAGTAAATACATTTTGCAAATTGAGCATCCAGAACAATTGACACGGTGAGTTCTGTACGATAATTTGCAGGAGTTTCTCGCTTTTTTTTGTTGGTCATGCCTTATTTTTATAATGAGAGGATTTTCTCTACCATAATTATACTAATTGTACATTGTGCCAAAAGTACATTGTGATCAATCAATTTTTTGTTCTGAATTACGCCCTGTTGTATGCTCATTAAAACAGCAACGGAACTCAAGGCCGCCACACACTGCACGCAACCACAATTCTGCCCCGTTCTTTTGTACGGGTGGTGCAGGAGCTTAGCCCAACTAGCGGTCATATCGACGCACAAACACACGTTAAATGTGTATGCATTGCAACATTGTGTCGGTCAGCCGCACAATCCCAATAACAAATAAAAAATAACCAATAACCAATGCCCAATGCCCAATTCCCCACAAACGCTTCAAGCTGTTTGGCAATAGCATAGACCAGAACTTTAAAGTCAAAAAAGCCAAAATGGCAAACACAGAAATGCTTGCAGCAACTAAAATAATATTTCGAGAATGATTATACATGCTTAATGTGCTAATGAGCTGATTATTCAAATAAATAATAATCCAATTTTGTTAGTCTCAATTTTATTAAAATTTATTCTGTATTGTTTGGTGACGTATTTTATAATTTAAATATGTTTTTCGGTGACTTCAGGTTATATGCTAATTTTTATTATTTTTTATATATACTCAAATATAATTTGAAGATTCACCGGAGTTCGTATAATAAAATCGTTTGACCTAAAGCCAAGAAAAAAACAATTTTTAATTATTATTTACTAAAAATGCACACAAACTTTAACAGTTTAAAAAGCTAAAACTAGCCAATAAATTGCCAACGAAAATTGCAGGCAATTGAGATGGCAGAGAACATTGAAACGACTACGAAGCAGCTTGTGACTATTACTGTGACTGTGACTGTAACTGTTAATTTCATAAAAGCAAAATTACACTAAACAAACAAACTTGGACTGTTGCAGCAATTTATAATATTTGTTTTTAGAGAGTGCGTCCTGCTATTAAATTAAATACTTTTTGTAATTGCAATTGGATAAAGCGCATGTGATTCGAGAAACGCAATTTGCTATGACATGAATGAATTTTGTGGCAGGCCTGTTGGCACATGTTACGGCAGTAGCAGGCTCACCCGACTTTAAGGGTCGCAGTCAACAGCAGTCGACCGACGATTCGGCTGGCATCGTGCGATTCGGGTGGCATACAGACAGCTTCGTGCCGCTGTGCAGCATCAGCGGCAACTCGACGAGATTCAGTTCGCTTTTTTCTCGCCCAGTGGCTGGTTGTCAGTTGTGCTGTGTGTTCAGAGCGCAGTCATAGAACAAAAAGCAGGCCGTTGCCTCTCGACGTAAATTTCAGTTGAAAATTTGAAAGCTAATTGATCGGCCAAAGGTGCTGCCGAGACATTCTTGTTAAGGCTCAGAAGGACTCACTTGCTGCTTGATACCAGCGATTACATCTGTTGTGCACCCAAAGAGAGAATTGACCAGAAGCACTTGACGTGAGTATTTAACTGTCACTTTTAGCTGTCATTACTTGACACTTTCAATGAAGTTGTCGTGCGGATTAGCTTACAAAGTTGACATCGAGCTGCGTTGCTTTCACTTCCTTTTTGCCTCTTATGCGACGGTCCTTTTGTATCTTTGTATCTATGTATCTTTGTGGACTGGGACATTTATGAGTGCTGTAATCCTCAATGCTTCTGCACGAGTGCCTTTTGTATGGCTGGCTTGATTTATTATTTATTATCTGCAAGTCCTCCGAGTAACGCACTTTGCATTCCAAACTTGGAGCAGCGGCCAAAAAACCAACAAAAAAATGAGACAATATATAAATCAAGTATACGCCGCATAAACACTTCACATCAATGCCATTAACATGAATCTTTCATTTCAATTTGGCCATTGCATTGACTCTGCCAAACGAAAATGTGTCACTTTATGTTTGCGTGCTGTTTTTTTTTTTTTGTTTTGTTTGTTTTTCTTTTTCCGGCCAAACGACATACAAGCCAATATTTGAACTCAGTGGATGCAACTGTCGCGCCTTATCAATACACGCATGCCACACGATTTGGCAGTGTCAGCGCAGCTGCTTCCTGGTATCTCGGTTGCCTGCCTGCTTGACTGCCTGTCAGGAGCGATTCGATTGTTAGGAATGCCTTAATGCAATTGTATGCGAAACTGAAATATCAATAGTGCACCCTTATCAGTGGATCAGCACCACCACCACGCTGATTGGCTTCATTTGACAGCTGTTTTTACAGTTTCCGCAGTTGCACAATTTGTGCCAAATCAGGCGTGTGCGGCACATGATAACGCTGATGAGTCAATTCAAAATGCATTGCTTGGCTCATAATGGACTCCATAATAAGTTGCAAATGGGAAATAACAATACACAAAAATGGCAAAAACGATGCATTCGTTGGACTCCCACTAACAGCACATGACCACTGTGCAAGCAGCCCACTGTGCGTCACTTGGCTTCATTTTAATTGGCTTAAGAGCAAACCCGCAAGCCAGCAGCTTTAATTTCAACGAATCGTTGCCCATTGCAAGATGAGCTCATTGACCCCCAGCTTGAGGGAGAGCTGCTTGGGGGGAGGGGATGGGGAGGTCGCTCCTTTGTGCAAAGGTCGCAAAAGCATCGTTTAACGTCGCGCATCAAATTATCGTTAGATTTATACCACTTGGTACTATGACCGACTGCTCGGTCGCGACTTTTTGACTCTTGGCCCTCCCATTGTTCGTGCACGTTTCTAGGCGCCATGCCTCATATTTGTGTGGCCAGCAGCGAGACTTGCATTTCCACTCACAAGGCCAAGCAGTTTATTTCCATCTATAATACAGGTCAAATATGTAACACAAAAACAATTGGTCTTAAAACCGCTTGCACAATTTTTATCTTTGCTCTGTGTCAATGTTGATTGTTGGCTTATTGTATTTGAACATGGGAAATTAATCAGGTTGCAGTTGCAAGAACCAACAGTTTCCTGTGTCAACTGGCAAGCGCAATTAGCCATTTAATATACTTGTTAGTGACTGACAATAGTATTTTTTAAGTATCCTATTATTTGAAAGGACAAAACAATTAAGAATATTATAGTCGAGAGTGCTCTACTTGGAGATAGACTAGCTGTTAAATATTGTAGCAGGACACTGCAACATAACATCTGTAACTTAACTGCAACTGTGTACATAACATTGATATCGATGTCGATCGATATCAATTGCGGGATCGCCAACTTAAAGAAGAAGCAGGATGAGTCGTTCTGAATAAAGTAAGGTGAGCAGACGTGTTTTGGAAAGAAATAGAAGTAGAAGTGTTAAAACAATTGAAAAACTTAACTTTGCTCATTCAAAGTTTAGCAGCGGGTAAAAAGAAGAAAAAAAAAACTAAAATTAAAACTCGTTCAGTCTGTGTTTTTGTTTGATTTATTTTTTTAATTCAATTGTTAAGTAATGTGTCAATGTATATTTATTTTGTAATAATGAAATCCCTGCAATACTAGACTAGAATATATCCACACATCATATTTAGTTTGTAGAAATATTACTTAGTCACAGGGAAAGCTAAGAAAGCTTTCCATTAATATCCTTTGAGCATATATTTGCACAACTTCGTTACACCCATTTTTTAAACATTTTCAAGTGAATAAGGGAATAAACATTTGAATTAATGAATGTTTAGTATTTGCTGAAACTAGGCCACGGTGTTGCCAGGCAGATTCGAGTGCATCGCACACTCACCATCTCCATCTCTCCATGGAGCTAAATAAGTAGACTACATTTATGCAGCACCCCCAAAAAGTGAACAACATTTGCGAGGAGCAGCACAGCAGCTTTTCGCGAGCAACAGGCGCAGTCCAATAACAATTGAGTCTCAGTTGAGTGAGCAGTAAGGTCTCCGTGTTTCCTGCTCCCCCACTCTCATCACCACTCACCCCCCGATTGCTCGTTTAAGGCACATTTCGTCAAGGCAAGCTAAAACTGACAAGGACGACGATTTGGGAAGGGTTTTAATAACTTCATTAAGCGCTTGAAATATGCATAAGCATAATTTGGTTTTTGTAATTAACATTTCTCTCAGCAGACACTTCAGCGGCACTTCATGCTGCAACTGCTGTCAGCGAATCGCTTACTTGTTCTCTCCCGTGAAGCCTTCACTGTACGCTCTTGTCCTGACCACGACCTGTTCTGTCCTGTCCTGTCCAATTGAGTCCCTCGCAGTCCCAATGGGGCGTATGAGCAACAACAGCTGCGCTCCTCAAGTTGCCCGCTAATTGACTGACTTTTGCCTGTCTTTTGTGTGGCTCGTTTTCCAGCTTTAATTAAGCAGCCAAAAAATAGAGGGAAGCTGCAGCAAAAACTCAACATTAACCAAAACACGTGCTGACAATATTCTACAACGATTCGTAAAAGAAAATATATAACAACAAAAAAATATGGGCGTTACTGTCGGGAGTAACTGACTGCGAAACACTCTGATATTAATGTAATAATAGATATTAACTTGCTAAAGGAGGATCCTCCAAATCTACCTTCCACGTTTGATAATTTTGGCCTTAACTTGCAGATGTAGAGGCTAGCAATATACCTTTCTGGCTTAGTGTTTCTAGCTTTGACATTGTTCGAGATATGAACTTATACCTACCGATATATACTTATAAAATTATCTTATTCATACTTGAGATCGATGACCGATGATTTACTTGAAAAACTCTAGAAGATATAGCCATTTCCGATTTTGAAGGGACAGGGGTCTGGGGCGGAGGATATGGATGCCAATGACGACTTGTGAAGGGCATCACCAGCAATATACCAACCAGTTTGTGATTGTGGCTTTAAGATTGTGGGATATATGTGGATTGACCGATTGGCAATTATCGATATTAACGATTCCCAGTCCCTCAGTGGCCGTAGCACACCATCTCTTTTTTGAAAGAATTGAACAAAGTGGTGCTCATATACTCTAGTAACTTCGGTATCAGAGTATACAAAGCAGAAGAATATAGAAAAATTGGCAAGTGACAAGTGACAGTATTTGTTGTTGCTGTTATTTGGGGTGGGTATGGCAAATTGAAGCAACAAGCAAAGTTTTGTTTCTCTTTATTATTTATTTATTATTATTATTATTATTATTATGTTGATTGCTACATGTGGAAACTCATTAATATATTTTGCAAATCGGAAAACTTTGCTTTTGCCAATTTGCTGACGAACTTTCTTGCAATTTATCAATCGACACGTTTGCCAGCCGACAGCGAGATGTGCTTCGCACAGCCATTTGCTTGCTGCTGCTTCGCATTATTAAATTTACATGTCAATGCCACATAAAAACATTTCAAAGTGGAGAAGGGTGGGCGGCACAACGAGGGCGTTGCTACGTTATCGCCTGGCAGCTTAGCAGCTCTGTAAACACGACCAACAATAGGCCACCACAGCATCAAGGAATATCGCGCTTAGCCCATTCAGCGCCAGCTGTGCGGAAACGGGCAGATAATCTAAACAAAACAATGCAAACATCGACAGCAACAGCATTACAAAAGGAGCAACAGCAAGAGCAAAAGCAATCGCAATACCAACAACAACAACTGCGATAACAACAGCAGCGGCAGCAGCAGCAGCAGCAGGTGGGCATTGGCAACTTGGCAAGATGCAATCCGTTGACTGCCTCGGGCTGCATCCTTGATAATACACAGCAGCACTTAAGACTCAAGCGAGAGGGTTGCAGGCAAAGGGGTGGGCGTATGGAAGGCATCTAAAAGCATGTTCTAGTTCACACAGTATTTAGTCCGTCACAGCAACTCTCTCAACTGGTCGCGACACGCCCAATGGCCAACAATTAAAGACAGACTCGACCACAATATACCCTGTAAGTAGCTCAATGATTGACTTAATCAAAACATTACATTAATTTATGTAATTGATTTGGAACTTGAGCTTGGGAACTCATCACTAATTTTAAATAGCATTCTTTCAGAATTTTATATTGACTTATGTAATTCTCTTGGAAAATGTTCTGAATTATCGATTCGAAATCAACTTCACTTGATCGATGAACGATGATTTCCAGCACTGTTTTTGAACTAGTTTTTCAAATCGGATTTACTACACATGTCTGTTGTGAAATGTGACTTATGACTGAATTAGTATTGACATGCAGCTGCTGCTTGTGTGTAGGGTATCGTGCAACGAATATATAAAATAAAACCACCACAAGACAAGAAATGAGAGAACGCAGAGAGGAAAAACTGGAAATGTACGCTTAACGGTCAAAGTGCATGCTGAGCTTTCAAATGCTAATGGGTCGTGATTATCTTGTAATCTTACATGCACTAAGCACAAGATGACAGCGATGCAATCCGCTCAAGCAGACAACTCTAAGCTGCTTACTTAAGTCATAAGTAGTGGAAGATTTTATTTAAAAAAATAGCTTTTTATACACTGATACCAAAGGTACAAGAGTATATTAGAGACCGGTGCTTAAATTGGGGTGATTAATTAATAAATGAAAGTCGACAAAACCACATATCTAGTATAGTATACTTTGAAATCCAGGGTCAACAAAATTTGGTTTGGATTGATTAAGCTGGGAATGCCAGCCCCCCGTTGCTTACAAATCTTAGATGGAACAATCTTCCACAGTTTCTGAGTTAGAGTCATCAAATTTGAAAAGTATATTAGCGGGCATCGCTTGCAAGTATCGATAAAATAATATCTCACACAATATTAGAGACTGGAGTCACCAAATTGGAAATATATGTTGCTAGTAATTAAAAAAGCGGAAAACATTTTTCAGACCTCTCCCAATTTCCTCCCCAAAAACGGTAGAAGCTTCAATCTCAAACTTGGAATATTGATTTCTATGAACCTTCAAAGATTGATGGATAAAAACGACCTAAGCGTTAAAATATTTCCAAATAATTTGATCAAATACTGAATTAGATCAAATTTAACTAATTTATTATTTTTATGTAGAAAATGCTAGTTGTAATAGAGACTGGACTCGAACATTTTATATTTACTCATCGATTTTAGGAGAAAGTCGATAAATGTGACACGCAATTGAGTTCGCATTTAGGTTTCCTATTATATTTTTCTAGTGAATTTTACGCCATAAATGTTTTATGGCTTTTAAGCTTTTGCACCGCCTCACACTCCATCCCCTCGAATGTGATATTCCCAAGTGAATGGCAAAGCATGAAATAGCAGTTGCATCACGTACTAAATACCCTTTCAGACGTAAGACGTTGTAAGATATAAAATTTAGATGATTGATATTAATTCATCTAAATATTTGACTGTTTTATATAAACTGAATTGTAGTTTGTTCAACATTTTATTTAATAAGACAGCAAAGTTCCTTTAGAACCTCTGTATCAATGTAAACGCAAATTTATCCCGAGACACTTCAAGTGCCCTCGGCCATGGTATGCGAAATTCCAACAAAATGCCTTATGTCGTCATCGAGCAGTCCTTGGCAGAAAATATTAGTCGTGATTTCATGACTTCTTCGCATATGCCAAAATGTGGCGGAAAAAGTTAAAGGGAAGAGGAAGGCGGGTGAGTAAAAGTTGAATAATTTGCTCGTACGAGTGGATTCAAGACAATGTCACAGTTGGCACACTGTTGTCATATAATTAAATTGCATTGCCAATTAAAGATTTTCGGGCTGCGGCAGATGGCTCAATCTGGAAAAAGAAACAAAAACAAACACACAAACACACACTCATCTGTAGCTATGGAAATGTAAGTGTGCGCTCGGGTTTGGGATTATTTATGTATCGATAACGCTCTGACGCTTTTTCAATTTGCTTTGGCTGATGATTTGGGCAAATAAAACGCTCAACTCACACAAACTTCTGTTGCCCTTTCTATTATGGTGTCTAAACAAGTGTGCATAAACAAGAGCCTTGTGCGTTACCCAGTTGGACCAACCAGCATATGGAATTTGCTTTCTTCCTGCAAAAGTTAAGGACCTCAGCATTAGAAAGTTCACTTCGATAAAAATACTATACAACTACATATAAACAAATACATTACACACATTTACCTACTTTTAATGAGCTCCAGATACAGACTGCATTTTCAAGACGTCCATAAAAATCCCAGTATTTAAAGAACTTTCTGTTCTTTCTAGTCGTCTTTAAAGCCATGTACATGCAGCATAATTTTGTCAACTCAATGAAAAAATTAAACAGAAATTGCAGCAATACCAATCAAAGATTATAACAATAAAATAGTCGCAAATGTTAAAGTTTAATTCCCAATAACTCGAACTCATATTCTTTTCTCTCAAAAGAGCTGCACGTTAGACTTGGCCTTGTCCAAAGAAAAGTTGAAAGTTAGTTGATAAGTTGATCTCCGATAATACGCTGAGGCAAAACTAAATTTTTTTCATTATTCGCTTTCTTTTTATGGCTTCTGGGCTGAGCAGATGCCAAGTAAGTGTTTACGGTCACATTGGGCTGTTCGTGTTGATACAACTATTAATATGTTGACGCTGTGTTGTTAAGGATATTATTGTTTGTGCCAGTGGGTCAAAATGCCTGCGGCAAACCGCAAATACAAACAAACAAGCAAACACACACAGAGACACGCGCATTTGCAGTTGCTTAGAATAATGTGATGAGTTTGCCATAAACGCCTGACCTCCACCGCACAACAAAATAAAAAGACAATTTACCAACCTCAACCCCCTGCCACCAACTGCATTTCCCATTCAATTTATTTCCTGTCTTTGTTTTTGCTGCTGCTGTTGTTGTTGTTGTTGTCTGTATATCTTAGTCAGTTTTTGGCATACGAACACGACAAGTGCGTCAGTCCCCTACAGCGATACACCAAGTTAGAACATTACATACCCCCCCCCCCCCATCTCACCTCCACCCCTTGATTGTCATAAACTGCTTTCAGCGGGTTTGTGAGTGTGAGTGTGTGTGTGTGTGGCGGGGAAAGGGAGCTTGTGTGTGTCAACTATACACACTTTCAATTGTTAGTCGAGGACACTTTAAGTGTCTAGACGTGCTTTCTTAGAGCTGCTCTGCATATTATTTTTATTTATTTTTTGAATTGGGACAACTCACTTTACAATGAATTTGACTTGTCTCGTGGCAGAGGAGAAGCTTCAGTTAAATTTGAGATTGATATTGGCGCATTAAACAGAAAGCATGTTTTTACCAGCAAGCTGACGTTGAACATTAGCTGCAAAATAGGGAAATTCAATTAAATTAGTTAGTTGGCAAATATGTTGGGCGTGGAATAAACCAATAATAAAGCAGCAGCAGCAGCAGCAGCAGCAGCAACTACAGCAGAACAACAGCGACCGCAACAGGGACACGAAAATGCAATACAAACATCCATAGTCACTTAACCAGACACGCACACACACACACACACACATTTTGTGTAGTATATATGTACGTTTGCCAACACATAATGTATTTCGAGAGCTAATTAAAACGCAACGTGAAGGTTGGCAGTGGCAAGTGAAGAGCAGTGATGCACAATGCAACACTACACAGCACTGGCTGCTGTCGTCAAACGGGTGTTTTTTCAAAGGGGATCTGAGAGAGTGTTAGTGGGGAGCGGGAAGTACGGAGTGGGGTGGCCAGGTTTTTGAGTGCGGTAAGGCTAAACGTTTTTTTTTTTTTGGCAATTGCCAGGCAGACAAGGGGATGACACTAAATTCTCAGTTTGCTGTTGCCAAAAGGGCGACAAATTCTGCGAATTAAGCGAAAACTCGAATCATTTTAGCACAACAAATATTAATTTAGGGCACAACTAAACTAAAGTATTCTCGAAATATGGGAGAGAGCATAACTTCTCTTCCCGAATCATATTCATAATTATTATACTCAATTGCAAAAACGATGTTGAAAATATGTTATGATAAATATATTGATATATAATTAAATATAAATATGCACACCTGTCCGTTGATGAATGCACATGCATAAATACATACGTGGTTAGTTATATTTAATAATATAATGCATGAGCTGTTGATTTTGCTCAGTGTAAACACTGAAATTGTTAAACATGGGCAACGCAGCTTTGAGCTGCCAACTTGATGGGGCCCAAATAACTTGCAATTTAAACCGACACGCAATAGTTGCAATGCATGTGTGTGTGTATGTGTGTGTGTGTGATGTGTGGCTTGTGGCATTTGTTGTGCTTGTGGTGTGTGATTGCCAGATGCCAAGCGGCGACAAACCCCGGCGTCAAGCAGCCCGTTGGATGAATAGTTGCTTGAACATATTCAGCTAGTAATTTTAACTATGTAAATCAAGTCCAATCTGTTTCACTTCGAATGAATCGTCAGTTAGTTTATATGTGAGATATTCCACCAATTGAGCAAATGCATACCTCTATTTGTAAAGTAGCTGCCAGGCTCAACATCCGGTCTGGCTGTTGCATCCGGTGGGGTGTGTTGTCTGCCACATAATCTCTCGCTTCCGCTGCTGCATGGCGACCACATTAAAGCTGTCGAATCATACAAAACGTACCAGAAACTGAATGCATCAGAAGACAGATCTGACCTCACTCAGGACCTTGGCCAATTTGCCTAGCAGCCAGCAGCCAGGAGCCAGACTGCGGACTGCAGACTGCCAGCCCAGCTCGTGGCCTAATTTTTGTCCCGTTGCCAGCTCCATTCGCTTTCCGGGCAGACAGTTTGATTTATGCGACTTTTGCTTTGCATATTCAGCTGACAGCGAATTCGATTTGATATCGGCGACATGAGACTGGAGCATTCGCCATGGCCACAACTTATAAGCCTAACAGAAAATGACTGAAATACACCCACAAACAAAAAAAAAAAAAAAAAAAACCGAGGGGATGACAGCGGGTATGTCAGCCATGACGGTGCTCTAAACGCTTATTTATGGCATTTTTTAGGCGCTTGGAGAGGCAAAAGCATCAAGAATGGCAGCCAACCAAACAACCAAGCGAAACTTTAGTTATCTATTATGGAAAAGTACGTGAGGCTCGTAAGCAACAAACACATTACACGATATAAGAAGCTAAATGTGTGTGTGACCCTGCGCAGGAGCGGAATGACATGAAATAGAGTTCAAAACTCAACTTATAAATTATGTAAAAAGGTGTAGCAGGCAGTCAGGCAGTGAATGAGTATTCAAATTAAACCTGCAAGCCCCAGCCCCTCCTAATTCCAAATTGGCGTTTCTATTATTCTTTTTTCCTTTTTGTTTTTGGCTTTCCTTTAATCTTTCGGATATGGACGTATCATAGATCGACGGACGGTTCAGGCTATAAAATCAGGCTTTTGATGCTGATCAACAATACGTCTACCTCATGGAATCAAGAATGCGTTCTTCTTTTATCTAGAATTTCACAATTTTGTCTTTCCCCTTTTGTTACAGATGCTAAAAAAGAAGGCGCGCAGGCGTCCACATCTAGTGTTGAAGGCATAGCTAAGCTTTTCCAAAATTAAAGAGACTAAAGATGCTTTAGTATTAAAGCTGAAAGGTTTTCAGAGCCTGATTCATAAGTGAACTTTTATAAGCAGTTACTTAGCGAGATGAATATGTACACACTCCTAAAAGTATGCATGCTTCATTTTTGGATATAAATTCAACTTGAAAGTCAAAAGAAATGAATTTCAAAAAGCGAACTTATAATCGAAAATAATAAGAACATTGGGAAAATGCAGCAAAACTAAATGACGGCCCTTCGACTGAATTCGAGAACCAGCCGACCCTGCGTAAATGAGCATGTTTTCATGTGCATGGTGAGTGTGTGTGAATGACATGGTTATGTGTTTTTAGGTTCTTTGCCACTTTATATTTGTTGAAGTCGCTCGTCATCAAAGTAAGTCAGCCAGCCGACAGGAATATAAACGGAAGGCGTTGACGTCGCTGACAGCGCAAAATTTCGCGCTGGCAAACTTGGCTGATTTCCTTTTTATGACAATAACAACAGACCAAATGACGACAAGGACAAAAGCAGCGACAACAACATCAACACCAGAACCAGAACCAACGACAACGACAACGATAAACAAACCATTTGCATTGACGTCAAAGTGCCGCTCAAACTGTGAGTCTCAATCTCAGGCAGCAGCCACCTGAAGGGTTTATGCCAAGCAAAGGATGTGAAAACTATGAGAAGAAGCTGCCAAATTCAAGCGACCAAAAGAAAGCAAAAATAACACGCTCATGTGAAAAGTGATTGACCATGCGAAACCCTGTAACAATTTCTACAGCCACTACACTGAGCGCGACGATATTGCATGCTCAAGTACGGAAGCGAAACAATTTAAAACCAAAAACCTTGAATCATGCAAAATGTTAATATGTATAATGCTTTGTTTTTGACATTGTTTGTTACCAAAATTTATTCTGCATCTAGACTGAATAAATTTTACTTTTATTTTTTTCTATTTCTGTCAGAAATCTTAACAAAACAATGACTGAATGGACCAGTCAATTATTTATTATATTTTCACGATTTCAATTCTACTTTCCATGGCAATAAAAACAACATAAATGATTTCATAGCATGACATAAAAAGTCATACCCTTTGATAACTACTCCATCGATACAGGGTGTAATGAAATATCCTACAAATAACAGACGAAACCTCTTCAGCAAATTGCTTCTGTCACACAAAATACCTTTAATAAATATTGCTTAGTCAACTGAGTTGACTAAATTTACTTCTGACTTACTTTTACAAAGAGCTTTCATTGTTTTATCGTTCAGAATTTGGATTAATATTAAAAAATTATGTTATCCTATTGATTGATGCAATCTAACGTTTGTTCTTTGTTCACTTTAAAAGCCTCTTTCAAATGTAATAGAAGACGTCTTAAATATGATAGACTCGAGCCAAATTCTGAGAGCACATTCACAAAATATTAACTAGTGTAGCTTTGTTTCTGATAGCAGAGTTATTTCAGGAGCAAGAAGTGATACGATAACTTTTAAACTACTCAGTCAGTCAAACTTCAAAAGCATCAAAAATAAAATTGATGCAGTCTTCTCTCTCTCTCTCTCTCTCTCGCTGTTATGTTTATTAAGTGCCCCATTTACCATATTCTCATGTTTGATTTGATCTCCTAAGCGCCTGGCAAGGACAACTGAGTGACGATAACCTCAAATTTGTTGTTATTATTGTCAGCACATGCACATAAACATAAACATAGATACTTACAATAAATGGATGCCTGCCAAGCAAGTATGCTAGGTGCTGCTGAGACAGAGCCTATATTTTAGTGGCAATCAAAATGTGATTTTCTTGATTTATTGCGCATACGGAAAGCTCTCGAAGGATAAACGAAGGCTTTGCCTGTTGCTTGCCACATTTCGTAAATATATATATGTATATATATATATATATATTGCGTGTAAGTTGCCCCCTCCTGCTGGGTTTGGTATTTGCTCAACTGATTGGCAACTAGATACCAAACAATTGCGCATCACAAAATTACATCGGGACCTTGCCTTTGGTTTCGCTACCCTTAGGATATAAATAGACAGGCGCAAATAATGACGAATATCCGTCAGACCCAAAAATAACGGACGTTCTGCCAAAGCGACCTCGAAAATTACGGAAAATTTGTTTTTGGACATTGGAGGCCCCACAGAAATCCTTTTTTCCCCACAATGAAACAGAACCTAGGAACAGAAACAGCTTGCAAGAAAGTGTCCGACTACGAGCTGCTCTGCTGAATGGGTACAATTAGATCAGAGATTCATACGGACTTGTACAGACTTCATTTGTGAAAAGTGTCTGCCTTTTTGTCATACACATGTTTTCTAAGCATCTGTCTGTCCTTTTTACCAATAGATTGCGACTCTGTAATACTCTGAAACTCACATTTAACTTTACCTGCTTATCATGTAAATATACACTTAATCCCATTGCTCATATACAGGGTATAAAAACCACATAAATAAAATACGCGTCTGACATACTTAAGCGGTATGCTGTTCTGGTTGTTCTTGTTGCATTTTGTTGGCCTGTTGGCCAAGTGGAAAAGTTATGAGGCGCCAACAACTCAAAACTCAAAAGAAAAAAACGCGTTGCGAATCCAGAGTTGAAAGATGAGAAAAATTCGATGCGTGATTTGGTATTCATTTGGTGGCAGAAAAATTGTACACTGCACACACTTGGCACGAATTGGCAGTTTGCCAAAATAGAAATCGAAATTGATTGAAACAAAATTGATTTTGTGATTTTTTATTTTGATTGGAACTTAGCTCAAGGCCATGGTCACGTTAACAGTGAGTTGAATTCTCTCCTGTTGCATTAAACACTAAAAATATTCAAAATATGTTGCGGCCTTTTCCAACCCACAAACCATAAATTTGAATCTAATTGTTGACGTTTGCGTTTCGCAGCTTTTATTGCTGTGCAGGCTTTTATTGCAATTAAAAGCACAGTGTCGGTTCGGAGAGAAGCCTTTAATTTATGTTCAATTGCGCAATTGCAGGGGGACACTTGAACAGTTGGACAATCGGACAAAATGGACGGACGAAATCTGCTTAGTTTGATGATTAAGGATGCCCGACGGCAGCAGCAGAGAACAAACGACGTACTCACACACGCACACACCCTCACACGCACACACACACACACACACACACACACACACACACACACACACACACACACACACACACACACGGACACACACAAGCTAACTCGCCCACTCACAGCTTGCCCACTCGATGGTAAATCGGAAATTGCACACATTGCATTTTGTGTGCGCTGCACTCGATTTAAGTATTTTAAATTCGATTTCACAGCCGCAGCCCCAACAGTTATTAAGTGCAATTATCACTGGTATGAGAACAATAAATTGGACTCGGGTCGGCAGCTTATTGCAATTAATTTGCAATTTAAGCTAACTGTTCGCTGCTGGGCCTGGGCATTTAATGTTGCCATCTAATGGTGGATAATGCAACAGTTGAGGCTGGACTTGCTGCTGCACAAACTGTTGACTCTGCGAGCCCACATTTATTGCGTGCTTTATTATTATTTATGTTGGCTAAAGTTTGTGCAACTGCTGCTCGGCAAGCAATTCAGTGGCAAAGTTGCAGAAATGCTATGAAAACGGGAGTTGCTTGCAGTTGCTGCACTCAGAAAACAATTGCCCTAAAAACCAAAGAGATTCTCTTGTTTTCATAAATAAAATATACAAATATATGTATTTCTTAAAATTGTAAAGCTTCTAAATTACAAATAAATATTTCCAAATAATAAAAAAAACATTTCTAAAAAGTATAAATATGTGGTAGAAAGTAAAAATCCTTGTGTTAGTTGTGCAAAAATATAACAAAAAACAGCATTTTTTTATGGAATTAAGAAAGTAATAGCCCCGGAGAAACAGGACTTTTCATATTAGGAATATACTTTCTGAATAATAAGTTGAGTTATCTTTGCTTTCTAAAATGCAGGGCAATTATTTTTCTGAGTATTTACTAGCTCTCATTTTGCTGAATGCCCTTGCCTCCAATTTGCTGAACTCACTGGCCTTCCTGGTAGTTTATTGTCTTCCGTCAGGCTTTCATTTATATGTACGTATTCACTCTTCGCCCTCATATCCAAGAGTTTTTAATTATATGCCAGAATCAGAGATGTGCATTGCACTGCGCAAAACTGCATGTGAAATTCCCATTTTTTGCTGGCAATAACTTTTGCATATTCATGGGTCTCTCTCAACTGACAGTTAAATTACATTTCGTTTTACTGTGTTAAATTATTAGACAATTTTAAACAGCGCCATGATAAAAAGGTATATAAAACATAATACCTTAAACATTTTTTTCTGAGATTGGTTAAATATAGTATATTTAGCTCACAAGAGTCTGGTGCTTACAACTTTTCTCTCAATCTCTGGTTTTTTTCCATTTTACGGTACCTGCATTTTGCCTTAAAGCGCATTCCCTTGGTTGTAATAAATTTGTTCTTTATATGCTAAGCCAACAAGGAAATGTGTTACTTTGTGACAAAGTTAGAATGCCATCTGCAAGGCTATAAAAATATAACTTATCTGCGACAACTATCAACAAATTCCCTAAGATATTCATAGCTACATGTGTCAAATTTTTCAGTGATTTTCGCATTAATTTTATGTTGAAACTTAATTTAGGCTTATGCATAAATTTGAACAGTTTCATCATAAAAGACAACCAAGAAAACACAAAATATAACAAGTTTGCGTACTGCGTAATAGTTACATCAGCACAGGATTCTTTTTCTATCACGCAAAATACTAAAGCAAAGCTCAGTCTGGTACTTAAATATATATATACATACATAAATTAGTCTATTCCAGACATGTATGCTTTTTTGTTTGAATTACTGTGATACTTCACAATAGCCACACATACAAGTCTGTATATGCATTTTCAAGCTGATTACAATTCATGTAAATTACATAGCAATGCACCTAAATGGTAAAATCAAATCCTTCCCAAAGGCTTATCACACCATGCGAAATTAGGTCAACTTCAATTTCAGCCGAATGCAAATGCATTTACATGACCTGAAAATGGGTAAAAATGAGTTAAATGGATTTGTGCAAATGTATGTAACATGCAGAAGGAAGCATCTCTGATCCTATAAAGTATATATATTCTTGATCAGGAACAAGAACCTAATGAATATATCCATTTTCGTCAAAACAAGAGACTATAAGAGCTAAAGACTTCAAATTTGGAACATTAGTTGTCATATGCCAAAAACATATCAAGTTTGCTTTATCTTAGCGATAACTGCCTTAGTTTCTCGAATATCGATACATTTCGATTTTCGGTAGAAAGTCACAATTTGAAAAGCAGAGGCTTTTTTTTAAACGGAAATTTGAAATTTAGGGTATATCATAGTCGAACTCAGTCGACTAAGGCAGTCTTACGTGCCATGGTTGGTTTTGCATTTGTCGGTTTGGGTGATTTAGGAACGCAGTAAATTGAAAAAAGGAAAAAGGTAGGCGGGGACGGAACGGGATTAACGGCAGAGGTCAGTTGGGTATAGCTGCTTTAAATCTCATTTATTTTGAATAGCTAGCTGACGAGATGCAATGCAGCTGATTTAAAATTGCTGTTAGTAGCGAAGCAAAAAATAGTAAAAATAAATGCGCAACTGTTCGGTGTGAATACGGAAGCGAGGAACGTCCAAAACATAAGTCCAGCAGCGAAGGCGCAACTGGGCATTACACAAATCGCATCCCACTTATCTACTTGTCTAGTCTTGACCGGGCTAGCAGCATATAATATAATGCTAATGGTGATGGGAGCCCTCAGCTGAGAATGTTGCCTCTTTTCATTGCAATACCACGCCCAAAAATCGTACCACCCAACTGGCGTTCTGCGTTCACGCTTCCGCATCAGCGCGCTGCGAGGCTGAGTTTGTCGAAAGAAGCAAACCGAAAGCGCAGCGAAAGTTGCACGAGGAAGGCCAAACTAAGCAAATAAAACGACAAATAGTTGCCAGAGCAAACAAAAAAGACAAAAAAAAAAAGAGAGAGAAAAAAGACGCAAAGCCAGCACTCACCAAAAATATATTTGTGCAGCTCACTTTATTTTTCAGAAAGTCAATTTGCTTCTGAATCGCACGGCTTAGTCTTTCGGAAAGAGGAGCTATATTTTCTAAGTTACATTCTTGATTCTTGATATTTATTAGAATTTTATATAGAAAACAAAAATGGATTCGAGTTTACACTTTCCAGAAATTTGTCTCGCTTATTGTTTTCTCAGTATTTAGATAAATTGCTTCTTTTTTATATATTTATTTTTAATTCTGTCGGGATTCGTCTTCAGGGATAGACTCATAGTCTAGTCCAGTAAGCTGTTTCGAAACATGCTAATATTTATATTTCGCATACCGTCGGGATTCGTCTTCAGAGAGAACGAGAGATTTATAGCATCCGTCGAGTACATCTGAGTAAGACAAAAATAAAATAAAAGAATAACTTGAACCCAACAAAAAAAAAAAAACAAAGAATAAAACAAATGAAAAACAAAGTATTTCTCAAATTAAAATAAATGAGATATTTTTATATACTCGTATTTTCTTAAGTTAGAAATTATTTCTAAGACACAAAAATAATAAAATAAATCGAGGGCATTTTATTGTCTATGTGTAGGCATAAACTACTACGAGAACGGTGACTTGCACGTTGATTGAAGGGGGTGTGTGGAGTAAAACCGTTTTGGCCTCAGATGCTGTCATGCATGTAGAAATTCTGTATACCGCAACAAAAAAGTTCCGCACTAAAAGTCGTTGTCAAGAGAGCACATCACACACGAAAAAAATGGAAATAAAACAAAATATTTATATATCCACCATTAATTGCAGTTGTTGGGTGTTAAGTGTATGTGTTATGAACATAAAGCTCTCCATCAAAGACTTTTCAGCGTATAAGTATGTAGACATTAGTACTTAAATGATATTTATCATTTCTATTTTCCATGCTGCAGAAGTAAAAGTAAAATAAAGACATTTCAAGAAAACTGAACCGAAAAAAGTTGCAGATGGACTAAGAAATAAACGCAACAAAAACTTGGAACTACAAAATCAGCTTTTTGCTTGATATTAAAAATGGAACTTTTTCCTTTTTTTAATTTTGAGACTTTCTCTGCGTTGTCTTTCTGCACTTTGCAACCGGCAACCATTAAAAGTGTTTAAGAAGTGTATCATGAAGTTGTATGGACATATGTTTTGTAATATTGACTTTGTGTGTTTGAATAGCAGAAGCAAACAGTTGGCTACTGATTACTTTAGTTTTAAATGCATAATCAGCTAGCTAACGTCTAATTATTTATTAAATTCAACAAAATGTAACTTTAAGGTATTCAGCATTCTGTGGCATACTTTTAGGCAAAGTGTAACAGCCTTATTCCCTTATGCCGTACATTTAGTTAGTAAATATATTCATATTATCATTATTAAATTTTATGTCAACAACGAAGACTAAACATAAAAGTTAATTCAAAATTTAATGTTTAGTTAAATTGAAAACTTCTACAGTTAACTGTCAAATTTCAATTGACATTAAAAAACGAAATTAAACTGTTTTGTTTAATAACTTCAAAATATATGTTCACATTTGTCTGTTAGTTTTTCACTGGACACTCAATTATTATTCGTTCGGCGATTCATTCAACGACACAAATTCGAAATAATATCATCTTTAACGACTGTACAAATAGTAGAGAGAGGCGTTTACCACACATATGTTTGAGTGTGTGTATTTAACAACAACAAAATAGAGAAAAATAAAATGGCATTTTGCTGCAGATAAGATGCTGTCATAAAATGTTGAAGCGATGTCAAATGCGGCAAGCTGCATAAACAGCATGGACAGTAAATGTGGAAGTGCCAGATGTCCTGCTGCTGAATGAAAACAGTGGAAATTTATATGCAAATTTAATCAAAATGGCATGAACTGAAGAACGCAATACGCATTCATAAATATTTGTGAGCTGGCCAAAGCACACTGTGTTAAATGGACAAATTTCTTCTTAAACATTTCGAAAAAGTGTGTTTCAGATCTGTAATTTGGTATATTCGAAAAAAAATGTTAGAACGATCTGACCACGCCTACCCTTTCAGCTCATATAGGAACAATAAACTTAATAACAAACTTAAAACTTAAAGAATTTCAATATTGTCATATACGAAAACAACATATATTTGGAGCATGTATTAACTAAATATATATTTATTTTATAAACAAATTTTTGTGTAACAAATTATTAGTTTAATCATCTTGTTCGTCTGATTCAAATTCAACTTTACATTCCAGATCTGAATCAGGGTCACTGTCAGTGTTTGGAATATCGTTTTGATTACTTATACCGATTAAAGATGCTCCTAGTATCCCCAAGTATGTGCAGGGCAAAATCGGGATGATTACATTTTAATGTACACATAATAATAATAATAATAATAATTTGCAATAACTACATGTTGGGCAATATTGGGCGAAGGTTAGTTTTACTCCATCAGTGTTTTGGTTCGCTTTCTAGGGAGATTACAAAAATATATTCAGAGAAAAACTATTAACAAATATAAGGCATTCACAATGTGAAAATGCTCTCCGATAACTTTTATCCAAAGAAAGTTATATTTGGAGTATGCACTTTAAGAAAATGTAACTAATATAAAAACAAGTTGTCATGAAATTTAACCTAATTAAATTACAGTTTGTGCAGCACTGGTCAGCAGTTTAAGCTGCACAAAATGAAGTTCAAGTTTTTCTCTGCATGTGGTTTGCTCTCTTGTCCAATACTTTTGGTCACGTTTTTGACGTACAATCGTCCCGAATTCTCTTAAAATTTATCAAGTTTTTGTGCCACATTTTTGTGGGTGTGGTGGATGGTGGCGCCTTTGCCAAAAAGAAACTGGATTCAACAAGAAAAAAAAAACATGTAATGTTCCGAGTCACGCCTACGAGCCCCACAACGAGCTGCAAGTGATGTTGACTGATGGTCAGTGGGCAAGCTGGTCAACACTGAGATGAACTGACCCCTCTGCCAAGCAGAAACCAAAGAGTATGAGCAGTGTTTGTTTGTATGAGTAACCAGAAACTCAAAAGGATACCAGAAACGCAGCGTTGGGCCGGTGGAAGATTCGTATCCTGATAAATGATGGCGAGAGAAAACCAAAAGGCTTCAAACAAATTGCACAGCTCAAAGGGGAACAAATTGTTGTGTATGTGTGTGGAAGCGAAAGAAAGAGAAATGAGTAATAAATACAGGAAGAGCGAGAGATAATGTAGGCAGAAGAGAACCTTGCAAATCAGAACTTAATGGCGACAGCGTAATTTAATTGTAGGTTAAGTAAAATTATTAAAATCACAATCATAGTATTTTTTAATTTTACATATTTGCTTATACATATTTTTAACTTTTGCTATACAGCGAAAATAAACGTATGATTATTTTGGGAATTTTTAAAATTGTTTTAATGTTTTCACTTTTTAAGATCATGTAATTGAATTCATCAATTAAAAAATTTCAAATAATCATTATTTAAAAATTTCTTAAATTGAAGAAGCAGCAAGAGCAAACAATTGCACAGTAATTTCACAGAGAGACATTCCTATATCGGCTAACAATCAATATATATATATATATATATATACAATATATCCATCTCAAATGAGTACAAGGCCAATTGTTTTTGTGTGAAATACGATAATTTATTGCCGAGTTGCTGTTGTGGTTGAGTGATTCCAAAGTTGTCTCCCATAAACCGCAATGTCGGCCTTTTGCGATGAGTGCACCGCATCCCAATCCCTCAGCTGCAGGTTGTGCACGTAGATGGCACCAAAGTGGGCGCTTGCCGTCGACTGTTGGGGGCGTCGACACTTTAGACCAATGTCCTGCAGCTGCACGGGTCCATCGAATTTGACCAGATAATAGCGCACACGCCAGTTCTCGCCGAGGGCCCCCTGCTCCGGTGGCAGCTGTTCGTGGGCCAGTCCCAGCGGCAATGCGCCAACCAGCGGCGAAATGTAGCAGAGACCCGGCGTCAGGATGTGTTCGCTGTAGTCACCACAAAAGATATAGGCATCCTGCATGGGTCGTCGGGGCGAGCAACAGCGCAGCACCACATCCAGCGTGTGCTGCTCCTGCTCTTCGCCAGACCCATTCACTTTGTAGGCATAACCCAGAAGCAGCAAGCCCATTGGCAGCTGGAATTCAGTGAGGAACAGCCGGAAGGCGCGTTCATAGTTCAAAATGCGAAGCGCACAGCCGCCAGCGTAGGCGGTGTCAAAGCTGTGCTCCGCATTGTCGCCTAATGGCACCGACGGCTGCAGGGCCTGGCGCGCCAAATTGAAGAAGGGACGCGTCCCTGATTCACGGGCGCCGCACTCGTATCTGCCATGGCCTGATCCCACGCAGAAGTTCGTGTAGAAGGGTAGCGCACGATAGGGATGCGTGCCCAGATATTCCCAGAGGCGCGCCCACCACTGCTCGTTTCTGGCCAGGAAGGCGGCATTCAGCGACTCGTCGCCATCGGCCTTGCGTATATTGTAGCCATACTGCTGCAGCGTCTCGTAGCACCAGGCGGGCGCAAAGATGCCCGCCGAGAAGCCACGCTCGGCAATCCGTGCCAGCGTTTGGCCGCTCTGAAAGCGACCCACCTGGCCGCGTCCAAAGACGTCCAGTCCCAGGAACAGACGATGCGGCGCTGCCTGCTCACGCCGCATGCTTGCCTCGTTGTTCTCCAGGCTACGATCGGTCCAGCTGTAATTGATCAGCGTGCCATGGCTGGCCCGGAAGAATTTCACGTTGCGCTCATTCAGCTCATTCTGCCAGGCCAGCTCGCCATTGTCAATGACGCTATCGTACCAAAAGACTCGCCCGTGCGGCACCTGCCTCTCCATGGCCACGCGCAGCTGCTCCACAAACCTGCTGTTGGAAATATATTGGGAGAGTTTAGTGAATGCATAATTCACACAACTGTGCAACTTGTGGCAGTGAATCAAGTGCATATGTACATGCAATATATACATGTCTAATATATTATGCGATAAGCATAATTGGATATTCGGATGCACCAATAACAAAAATTTAGCAAATATATTTCAATGAACAAAATTAAAGGAAATATGCATTCAAGTACAGAATATACAAAATAAGCAGGAAATATGCATAATATGCAAATATAGAATTTGGTGATAACAAAGTAGTAGTATATATATATATATATATGTGTGTGCATAAAAAATGTATAAGCTATTTGATATATGAATTTATATGACTTTGACTATATGCTAGAATATGTGCAGCTATTTTGCTATCAACATATAATGCTTAAGTAAGATTTTTACTTTTGTAATGAATCAGCCTAGAAGCGTGACACAATTTGTTGCCTGGATTAACTTTTAAGCTGAATTTATAGTCAACCATATATACAAATATATTTATTATTATGCTCTCATGAATCATCAATCAAATACTAAACATATTTGAGTGAAAAGATAAAATCTATTAGAGTCGCACCCAGATCTAAAAAAAAATAAATAGAAAAAAGTAACTGTGTATGTAAACTATAAATATGTGGAGAACTGATGGAGGAGCAACGCTTGAGATAAGTAGATGGCTGTATACTCACTACAGATTGGGCATGCACTCGCTACGGACCGGGCACTCCACATTGACCAGCCAGCCCTCGAAGCTGAAGTGGCGACAAAGGCGGGTGAGGGCGGCAACGGTACGTTCTACGCTCTCGATGCTCTCGAGGACCTCGTGCAGCAGACGACTGCCTGCGGTCCCCTCGACGATGTAGGTGCCCAGCACGGGTACGCCATGTCGATGGGCGGCATTTAGCCAGCCGCTGGGCGGAATGGTCACATACTGATGGCTAAAGTAGCAAAAATAATCGACGGCAGACCAGTGCATAAAACGATAGTCATCGAACTTCTCCGAGCTCTGATAATGCCTGCAAGCATGGAACGGTTATACACTCCAGCACTCAATGGCAACGTGAAACCAGTCAATGTGAAACTCACTCACCGATCGGCCAGATAGTTGCCCATCATGTCGTGACAGACGAGCAGCTCGCGGCGACCAGTGCCACTGAACGAACGTCGATGGTTGCTCACGAAGTCTGACTGTCTGTCCAAATAGACGGCATCGCCGCGCACTCCGACGTCCAGCGGTAGGACGTAGCGCCTCCAGTCAATATCTCGACTGCGCACCTGGAACCCCAGCAGCTGCACATTGTCCCGGATGGGCTCCGCCTCCAGCTGAGCTGCAATTGCGGATGTTACGGTTAGTTGGGGACGCATACTGATGATGATGCAACTGTTGCCAACGTTATGAATTCAGTGCCGCCTTGCTGGCCTGCATTTATCGGAGTAGTCGGAAATGTTTATCACTCGTTGCAATATTGCGCGTCAACCACATTAAATGAGAACCTTGAAGGCAACTAAACTATCCACGATTATTGCATTCAATATCAATTACTATGTTTACTGCCTCCCCAAGTCACAGCCTTTATAATCACGCTTTATATGTACATGCTACATGCTACATATGCATATCCCCTGACTTGTTCTGCCTCTGCCCTTTGCCAGAGCTGTGTAAGAGTGATTGAATTTTAGCTCATAATGCATTATTTTTTTCGCTTAACAATCCAAATTCATTGATGTTAATAATGAATTCATATTTCAGAAGTTAAATCAATTTAACAAATTTATTGATGCAATTTAAATTGTGCCAGTTCAACTCAACTTGAATATTTCAATTAAAAACAAGGGAGAACGTTGCAATCTGACGTAACCGACTGTTTCATATGCTATTAGATAACAAAAAGTAAAAATCCATTCAAATTTTAATTATGTATATTCTTGACATGCATGCAGCAAAATTCATATGTATTTAAACTAGAAAAACTGACATGAGATGCAAGGGCAAGGTCCGAATGAATTTTAATGCGCTCTTAAAATAATATTTAGTTGAAGTTTAGGTTCGAAAATGACAAGACTATTTCGGGCTTATCATTGCATGCAACGTCGGTTTCTATGGGTGCACTCAAACGTTTGCATTATGTGAATTCATGTGGTCAGCGTGCAAAATGCGGACCACCCCAAAACCAGCCGAAGCTCTAAAATCGACCAACACCAAGGCCTTCAGGGCCTTTCAATTGCGTGTCCTAATGTGCAGCAGCATCATCATCACCACCAGCATTGCATCCTGTTGTGGCAAAAGTTTTTGCTGGCTGGGGAAAGCAATTTCAAGGGGAGTGTGGCGTAGTGTGGCAGTCGTTTTTATGCAATCTGTGCGCTCACTGGACGCAACGAGGCGTTTGAGCGGAACTTGAATCTACCATTGCAGCAAGTATATGGAATTTTAAGCAAACACAGCACGAATACCAATGAGCTGTCGTGCGAATCAAACAGGATCTGCCAGCTGACCATAATTACTTTTGTGTGTGTGAATGCTAAGTGGCATTTCTCATATATTTTTATTTTATAGCCAGAAACGTTTGAATTATATTTCAAGCTTGGCTTAAAACGAGTCACGCATTTATATATATATATAAATATATTTATTTTTGTATGTGTACTATTCGAACGACTGTGCAATACTCTGTTCCTAATATTAAGGAATCAGGTGTAAAAAGCCATCAGTTTTCACCTTTACGGGAGATACCCACTTTTCGTAGCACTTTATACATTTAATACATACAAACGATTAATAAGATTACAAAGGATTGCAGAGATCTATATCTTAATATTTATGATAATCCGCTATATATAATCCGATTGGAGTTTGGTTTGATACACAAAAAAGATTTTCATACAAGAAGTCATCATTCGAAACAAAAAACCAAAGGAAGCAGATATGTTCCAAGTTTTATTAACAGACAGACAGACGAATATGGATATATTCAATCTGCATAATTGAAATATTGAAAACGAGTGACTCAAATTGTTTAAATTAAAAAAAATCATATTTTGATCGCTCTACAAAGAGCGATTTCATGTGCACATTTTTGACAAGGTCTGCTTTATAGTTTTTTTTATTAAGCAAAACTAAATATACTCTATTCTGCAATTGGGCAACAGAGTAGATTCTATTTCAATCAGGCACTGATAAGCCCTACGTGCTATTAAATGTCTGACTCATCGTCGGACCTTTTTGCAGACTGCATATATGTATTATTTTTCTATATATAAATATATATATATTTATATATTCTTTTTTTTTTTGAAGGCAAAGGACTTACGACAGCCACAGGTGCAGCATTTTGTAGCGCAAAAGTCGCACAGCTGTTTGCCAGACACTGAATCGTTGCCGGCATTTGTAGCGGTTGTCGATTGTTCTCGTGATATCGTGACATCTGGGGCGCCCTTTTTATTGTCACAAATGGCCTGCCGATCCATTTGCAGCATCTACAACTTTAAAGGCAGCGTTAATGCTAAACGAAAGAAAAAACTTGGAACGAACGCAGCGAAACTTGCTTTAATTTTGATGACAAACAAGAAACAGCTGTTCGATTAGTGTTGACAAACGTTTGTAGACAATGCGCAAAATTCATTCAAATTCGAAATGCGAATTGTTATAAACAGAATTTAATTTCATTCTCTCATCGAAGCCATGTGTTTGCTTTTAGACTCAAGGTGCCAGTCTGCCAGTAAGAAAAATTCAAATCCTGTCAAGGCCATATATTGTATTAAGCAATGCGAAAAACAAAAAGGACAAAAATAAAACCAACAAGTAAAAACACATTTCTGGCAACGCGGCCAAAAAAGCAACGACAAATCTTCTTTTTTCTAATTTTGTATTTTTGTTTTTCATTTTTGGCAATAGGAGACGCATTGAATATTAAGCAAAATGCCAGCGGGTCGCGTGGCCGGAAAAGCCGGCTACTCCAATCACTATTACAACGGTACGTATATTATACTATTTTAATACGATGTGTAGATTATGTTATTAACTCATTAACAAAATAAAAATAAAAAGATTTTCTATTTCTTTGAAATAAATTTAAAGATGCAATCCCTAGTTTTTAGAAAGGCCAAACCTAAATTTGAGAAATTTGCCTTTTGAGTTATGAGACTGACCATTTTCGCCAAAAATATGGTGATTTATATACATTTAAGGCGAGCTTTTTTACCAGTTACAAGTTATTAAATGACTCCTTGTTCTATTGTTTTCCCAATTTATTGTAGTTATCATTTGTAATTTGGCAAATAATGTGCTTTAAATTGATAATTGATGATTGATAATTACTTCGGTTTCAATAGGACGCTCATACGTTGGCATCAATGAGGAAATCATGTGGGTCAGCATTGGCATGGGTGTAACTATCGCCCTGCTCATAACGATTGCGCTGTGCTATATTGCGAGGGAGAAGTGCCAGAAGCGTCAGCGGGAATATTACGTGACCGCATAGTTAATGTATGTTGCCTGCCACACACACCGAGCAGCGGGCGCGGAGGAAGGCAGAACGCACTGCATCCTCCAAATGGATGTGGGTGTAGAAAAAATGGACAAACTGGATGCCCTCCCAATCACTGCGGCTCTGGCAGTGGCGCCCCAAGCAGCAGTAGCAGCAGCAGCAGCAGCAGCAGCAGCAGTCAACACTGACCCCTGGCAAGGACTAAGACTAGGACTAAGACAAGGAGCAGGACAACAACCAGAAGCAAATGCAGAACCAGAACCACAAGCGGAATCAGCCGTCACTATCATGAATTGGACTGTTGTTGACGTTAGCGGTGCTCGCAGTTGGGGCTAACCGAAAGAAAACATAACCCACCCACCATCTGAAGAAAATACCCACAGCATACATACCCACACACATACACACATTTTCACACGCACGCACAATGAATGCATGGCATTTCGACTTTTTTTTTCTTGTTGATGTAATCAAAAGTTTGTTGTAAGCATGTAGAGCAGCCTTGCAGCTGTATTACTTTAAAGTGAAATTGTTACTTAAAGTTCCCATACATAGATGTATTTATATTATAAATAAATGGCAAAAACTTTATTGATGGCTTATAATTTACCTTAAACTATTCTTCTTTAAAAAGTCCGCACATTTGCAATTTTGCAACACTGACCACAATGTCTTGCGCACACTGGTCGGCGTTGCCACTTGGTGGAGCGCCGCAGCAACTGCTTGCTGAAACTGCTTGCCGTCAGCTGTTTACCAATGCGTGGCGAGAAGAAGCAATAACCGCGCACGTTTTTCTATTTACAAATCGTGTTGCACAAGTAAATGCCCCAAAATGGTTGACAACATAACATTAAACATCTGTACAAAACCAATGCCAAGAAAGGTGAGTAATGCGAAACATGCAACAAGTACGCCACATCAAACCATTCACATTTTGCTGCTGACAGGCGACGACGGCGGCTTCGACACAAAATGTGCTGAGTAAAAAACAAAAACGTGCAGCGCCAGCCGGATTTGATTTTCAATTCAATGTGGACAAGCCCAAGGTTAAGGCACTTGTGGTGCGTCGTCGCGCTAAGACAACGACCACGACCCCGAACACGCCCACCCGCCCATCACCAGCGCCTGCATCCGCCAGTGATTTGATGTTCAATGCGAGCATGCCAAAGAACACAGAGCAGCAATTAAAGAAAACATCCAGCAAAGAGCCGCTCAGCGACTTTATGTTCAATGTCAGCGTGCCGCAGGATGAGGAGCCCATCAAGCCCAAGCCACAGCCAGCCGTGGCCAGTGCCAGCGCCAGCAAGACAAAGAGCGGAAGAGAAAGAGCGGGGATTATTAGTAAAGAGCAGTTGAAGGATGTAATCAAGAAGCAAGGACAAGGACAGAATCCGAACAAGCAGCCACGAGCCGGTGATCTGTTCAAGGCGCAGCTGGACAAGGAACACAGGCGTAAGCGCGAGGAGACATATGGTGCAGCAGTAGCAGCCCCAGAAGTGGAAGCGGAGGCGGATGCGGAGCCAAAGAAATCAGTTCAGCCAGTGAATAAATTTCGCAGCACGAAGAAGATTGGCCTGTTCGATCAGAGCGACGTGGCGGCACTGAAACAACTGGGCCAGCGTGCTGTCAAGCCGGTCAAGGAGACAATATTCAGCGGCAGCAAGGTGGAGTCTCTGGGTCTTCATGCACATGCCGTCAAGAATCTAAAGGATCTGCTGAGCATTAGCCAATTGACGAGCGTGCAACAGAAGGCCATACCACAGGTACTGGCTGGCCGGGATGTGCTCGTCCGCTCCCAAACCGGTTCCGGCAAAACGCTGGCCTATGCCCTGCCAATGGTGGAACGTTTGCAGTCGCAGCTACCGCGAATTAAGCGCACCGATGGCGTGCTGGCGCTCATCATTGTGCCGACGCGTGAGCTGGCGCTGCAGACATACGAACTGTTCCAGAAGTTGGTCAAGCCCTACACATGGATTGTGCCGGGCGCCCTCCTGGGCGGCGAGAGTCGCAAGAGCGAGAAGGCACGCCTGCGCAAGGGCATCAATGTGCTGCTGGGTACACCTGGTCGCCTCGTCGATCATCTGCTGCACACGGCCAGCTTTCGGCTATCCAAGCTGCACTTTCTCGTCCTCGACGAGGCCGATCGTCTGCTCGAACTGGGCTACGAGCGTGATGTCAAACAGCTGGTCGAGGCCATTGACAAACAGCGGGCCGAGGATATCGAACAACAAAAGAATGAAATCGAAGCCAATGTACAGATAAATGCTCCCATTGCCATGCAGCGTCTTTTGCTTAGCGCCACGCTGACCGCCCAGGTGCAGCAGCTGGCCGGACTGACGCTCAAGGATCCCATTTACATCGATAATAGTGATGAGGCGGCGGATGCGGTGCTCAAGGGCAACAATGGCTATCACAAGGACACCATTGAGGCGCAATCGAATGATGACGACGGTCTTGGCGAGTATCTGGAGGATGTGACCGGTGTGCTGAGCATTCCAGAGAATCTCCAGCTCAGCTATGTGATTGTGCCGCCCAAATTGAGACTGGTCACCATTGCGGCGCTGCTCGCCAAGGAGCTGGCCGCCAATCCCAAGCAATTCAAGGCCATTGTGTTCATGAGCACCACGGAAATGGTCAACTTCCATCATGATGTACTCAACGAGGGCCTCACACGTCGCGTCCTCGACGAGGACGATGAGGACAACGACCAGCAACTGGAGAAGGATCAGTCAAGGAATGATGAGCTTAACAATGAAACGCCCTTGCTGCAGGGTCTCCGCTTTTTCAAGTAAGCAAACCAATCGATTTTTACATTCATCCACCATTTCTGATTCTGCTATAATTATTTATATGATTATTATAATGACTTTAGTTTTAGGGATCGACAACAATATTGTATAAAGTCAATCAATATTGTCAGATATATAACTGGTAATTTCTTCTCGACCGCCAATATTCTCAAAAGCCTTCCCGAACATGGAAGGTTGATTACTAGTAACCTCCTCCTGACATCGAGAGAGCCTATTTCTCCAGCAATTGTAGAGCGATTGTCACTAAACTCGGAACTTGGGGGATTACTATTAACATCCTCTTACGATTTGTAAGAGTTCATGGCCAGCAAGCCAAAAGAGTCACAATTTTATGGGCCATCTATCCATCCTCTACATCCTACCGGGAATTTGGAAAAGGAAGGACAGATTTTTTGTTAAAATAACCTTCAAAAATAAAGATTTAAGCGTTTTATCCGAATGGCCTCAAACTAGTTACTTATTAGAGTTTCGGAGAAAGTATTCAATTGCAAAATTAACATTATAAACGTTTAATAATGTTATCCAGTTACAGCTCATGTTGTTCTTCTTGGATCATATTCCCAACTTTAAGGATTTGTTTTTCATTACGTATGACGAAATCCGCTATTACTCTCTGCTCGACTTTCACCCGACTTCTACATATTTTTGCATTTGTATTGTATTGGATTAGTGATTGCAGGTTCGATTTCTAGATATCTTCTTCCTCAGAAGAAAGATGTGGTATAATTGTGGACTTGTGCACTTACCAAGCATGCATCACATTGTAAGCAATTTTGTAACCTGTGCTTTCTTCTTGTTGCGACAGATTGAATGGGTCCATGACGCAAACGGAGCGACAGGGCGTATTTCGGGGATTCCGGGAGTGCGCCAACTGTGTCCTGCTGGCCACCGATGTGGTCGGCCGGGGCATCGATGTGCCCGATGTGAAGTTGGTGGTACAATATACACCGCCGCAGACAACGGCGGACTTTGTGCATCGGGTGGGTCGAACGGCTCGAGCGGGACGCCGGGGACGCGCTGTGCTCTTCTTGGCGCCGAGCGAGGCGCAATATGTGCGTCATCTAGAGAACAAGCGGATACGCATACAGCAGGGCGATATGTATGGCTATTTGGAGGCGCTGCTGCCGCGGGATGCGGAGGCGCGAACCGTTCAGGAGGCGGCGTCCAATTTGCAGCACAAATTTCAGTCGCTGCTTGAAGACGATCGCGAACTGCACGACAAGTCCTGCAAGGGTAAGTTGGTATCTATGGCAATCCAACCCCCTCCCCTCCCCCCACAGCC
This sequence comes from Drosophila hawaiiensis, assembly GCA_037043685.1. NCBI lineage: Eukaryota > Metazoa > Arthropoda > Insecta > Diptera > Drosophilidae > Drosophila > Drosophila hawaiiensis. The sequence continues at coordinate 2,045,609 of JBAMBA010000107.1, read as the reverse complement.
CTCAATCACCCCCTTCTCTAACTCCATCAGCCCCGACTACCTCAATCTAACTAGCAATTTAATCCATTCACCAAAGGATATTAACTTTGTAATTACAACACAATATTCGCTGCTCTTCAATGAAAAACAACAAAAAAAAAACAACAAAAAAATAGAAAAAGAAGTTGAAATACCAGAAGGATATACAAAAACACATAGACACTCGCTGCTATTTTCCAATTATAAGTTGGACGTTCGCGCCACGCCCCAGCCCTCTTCTGCGCCCACTTGTACGCTGGCAACTGGCTGGCGTTAAAAACACGAAAAATTATTTCATATTTGAAGTTAATTTCGATTGCGTGCCGTATCGCCAGCCCCGCCTCCTTTCAACCCGCCCACCCCTTCTCATTCGGTGAGTGTGTTTGTGTGTGAAGTGACCAGCTCCTGCCTGTCGTCATACCGTTATCCTGGTCCGCATACCCTTGCAGCCATAGGCCATGACGACTCCCTGGCAAGGTCCACAGCCATTGATTGCCCGTATTGCTCGCGGGCAAGGGTATTGTCGCTGGCGGTGTCATTCCTGCTCAATATGTTGCCTTTTTGTCGTCGTTAATGTCCTGTTGAAAATGTAATTGCAGCGCGACAGACAAAAAGTTAATTAGATGTTACCAAGGCTGCAGCGACGCCTCCACATCCAAAGAAGAAAAAAAGGGGTTAAGGCTCTCGAGATGGGGGATCGCATAGGGGTTGGTAAAAGGCTTTACAGGTGAGAGGGTGTGTGTGTGTTTGTGTGTGTGGGGGGGGGGGGGGGGGGGGGGGGGGGGGAAACATACAAAATATAACGTACTTTCTCGCCCCTTACATAAATTGAATTCGAAATGAATCACGAGCTCGAAACAATATATATCTATATCTGAAAATGTGAAAGAGCAAACAGGAAACGGAAATTGTGCGAAATATTCAAAATAGCCAAAACAATGGGAAAAACAACAAGCCAAAAGAAAATGAAAAAAAAAAGAAAAAGATGAAGATGATGATGATGATAGGGATTAAGATGATGTTGTTTCTGATTGAAAAGAGGCAAAAGAACAATAACAACAAGTTGCCAGAACAGTCAAAATGGCAATACTCAAATTGCACTTAAGCATCGAGTCAAGCATCAAGCGGCAGGAAGCCGTTTGGCAAAACTTAAGAGTGCACCCAAAGGAATACAGTGCGACTGCAGCCAACCCAGCTGTGGGTTGGCCAAGGGTTGATCAGGGGAAGGGGAAGGGGTAGGGGTAGGGGAAGGGTGGTTACAGCTACGGGCTGCAGTCTCTGTGCTGCGTCCAATCAAAAAGCCATTAAAAAGTATTTCGCTTGAGCAAAACTGTACAAAGCAGCAGATAAAAGCATTTAGAGGTACTACAAAAACAAACTAAGACAACAGCAAACTGAGGCAGACAACGAGAATAGCAAGAAAGAGAGAGAGAGAGAGAGAGAGAGAGAAAGGGGAGATACACTCAGAAAAGAATTCGCTCTACTTTTGGCGCCTAGTGTAACTATTTAGAAAGTATATTTCTTATCTCAATTTTATGGAACATTTTTCATACATCTAAAGCTTTTTTTTTCCAAATGGCTTGGCTTTGTACATCAGTTTTTTAGAAATTAATTTCATTTTTCGAATTTTTCTTTAATAGAAATTATTTTTAAAATCTAGAAAAATGTTGTAGTTTTCAGTGCGATTTTCTGAAATGCAATGCGATTTTTTTTTCTGAGTGTAGATAGATAGATGTGTAGCTGGATAAAGTTGAGCAGGCAAATGTATCCTTGGTGCACCCCAGCATAACGCCGGCTAACTCCTCCTGCACCGAGCGAGCTGCATGCGTCAGTAATTGAAACAATTTTCAAGTTGAAATTCACTTTCTCAAGTCGTTCAAGTTGGGCACACCGAGCACAGCCGAAGTAAAATCATTTGTTCAAGATCTGAGCGAAAGTCTTGGCTTTATCTTTTAGGGAGGTGAACAAAGATGAAGAAAATACAGCAGCTATGCTTTTGTGGAACTCATCTCCACTGGGAACTGGTCGAAGAAGTATTTTCCTGTTGGAGATATAATTTCATTTGTCTTGTATGTGGGACAACTATTCCAAATTGGAGTATTCTAAATCGGATTTAAAATAGCAATTACCATTTGTATCAGTTTTTAGTGCAGTTAAATATTATAGATTTGTTTTAAATATAATTCTGTTAATTATCTCAATTGTGGCAGTTGGCATTCGCTGGCTTGCTACTATTCTCGTATCATCCAAACATTAGCTAAATAAAAAAGTATTTCCCCTCCCCTTATTCGCCTTGCCACATGATTAACTACTTAGTAGCCAGAGTGGACAATGAGCGAAAAACCGCAGGCCGCAAAGCCTTAAGCCGAAAACCGAGCCCAAACTCCGAACCCGAGCCGGCAGTCTGAGGGCCAAAGGCAGCAGCAGCAGCAGGGGGAAAAACAATCACAACAATTTGCCACGCCTACACAAGAAGCAGTGGAAGAAGAAGAGAGAAACCGCATGGACACGCGCGCTTTATAAAATATATCCGCTCGCATTTGCCGCTGAGCCGTCGACGGGCGCATTAGCCGAGCACCGCCCCCCTCCACCCTTCCCAACCCCACATCAGCCAACCCACTGGCCAAGCTAAACAATGGCAATCGGCCAGGGAAAGAATAGATTTTTTTTGGGAATGAAAATGGGGGGATGAGAATGTGGCATGAAAAGCCATTTTGTGCGGTTTGTGCTGCAGCTTGGGGTTGGATTGGGATTGTGGAGTAAGGGATGAGGGCGGAGTGGCGGAGAGTCGCAGTGGCTTCTCTCGTGCGGCTTGCCACCCGAGGAGTTGACAGTGCTCGAATGACATTTATTTTATTCGCAACTTCCGGCTGGCAGACGTCTCCAAACATCCGGGCTCGTCATACTTTTGTTTGTTTAATGTCTGCCACTTGACTGTAATCGCATTTGCGGCAATTAAGCAGCCCCAAAGACAAGGGCTTGACTTTGAGACTCCCACAGGCCAGGGACTTACAAAAGAGACCCTCATCTCCCAGAGCGGACGGACGGATGGATGCTGGAACGTAACGAAACGGTTTCTGTTCCCAGTTAATTGCCTGGGCAGAGTCGCATCTCTGACTTTATCCCACTCACTCTCTATTTCTCTCGCTCTCTCTCTCTCGCTCTCTCTCTGTTTTGAACAATTCTAAACCCTACTTAATCGACAAATAGGCGTAGATTTTGATTTAAGATTTTAGTGGTGCTAAATTGTATTTCTTGAAGTGAGGCAGAGTTATTTGTATCTCCAGATCTCTTAGCCAAGCTTTTTAAATAATTGTGGACTGCTTAGGTAGTTCTATAACGAATTTCAATTAAATCGTAACTTTCAAAATATTTTAATAGCCGTACAGTTAAATTGCTGCAGAAACCATTCAAATGTTAGCAGTGTATTATAAGTGCTAACCGTCGAAAAATTGGTTCTTGTATGAAACACTTTTTTGCTTACCAAGATAATTGAATCAAAAAGGTTGAGACCAAAAATGATCAACATCGGATCACTTTATTTTATATCTTGCATAGGAATATTCGGTCAATTTTTATAGACTTAAAGTAAAACTTACATATTGACAATTTGACTCCGGTCTACAAGGTTCTTTCTAGTATAATTGTAAGTGCAGTGCTAATTTATCGAACATGCTGAAAAAAATATTATGCAATTAGCTAATAATATAATATATATACATATATACATATATATATATATATATATATATGGAGCTAACTATGCATGTTATATTCGAAATCTATGATAGAGTATGTTAATGACTAGCTTGAAGTGCTATATGTATATGTATATCGCCTGCTAATTGTTGTTAAAAATATTTCGATTGGGATCTGTTGAGTTGTGGTTAGGTAATTGGTTCGTTTTGGTTCGCCTGTTATTAGAATTGGTCCCATATGACCAGGTCGCACTCACTCACAAAGTGACTTATCCATTTTCATTTCTCAATCGTGGCGCACACAACAGCTGCTGGTTCGTTTTTTGTTTTTTTTTTTGTTGTTGTAAATTTTCATAGCATTTTTCATTTCACATCACATTTACATATCCCTGTCGCTTTCTAAATATATATTGTGTGTGTGTGTGCGAGATGCTTATCACACTCGAGGACATGCTGGAAGGACAATTGCGGCTTTTGCATAGCGCACGTTGTGGTAATTTGATATCATTGTTGTATAATTTGGCATTGCCTGGCATAAGTGCTGCGTAATTAGCAAGGACATGCCCACAACAAAACCAACGCAACACACAAAAGAGACAGGGCAACAACAACAACAACAACGACGACGACGACGACTTTGAACGAATATACGTTGGGTGGTTGCGTATAGGAGATGGCAGCCAGAAATCCTTTGCTGACATTGCTCATTTGTCATTTTAACAAATTTATTTTGTAATGAATGCCTCACACACACACACACACACACATGTTCACACACACATACATGCAGGCAGGCACTTAAGCCAACACATCAATTAATTCTAAAAGCATTAACATGACTCCGACTCCAGCCCCAAAATCCAAACTAAGACTCTTTTTCTCTTTCTCACTCACACACACACACTCGCTGTTTTTGTTGTTGCTTGCAGCCTTTGTCTCCTGGATGAAGTTCTATTCGACGTTTCCCAAGGAGCTGAAGCCCATCTTCAATGTGCGCGCCACACACATGGGCCACTTTGCCAAGAGCTTTGCCCTCAAGGAGGCGCCCAGCAAATTTGCCAGCAAGTATGCGGCACCGAAAGCAGCACCGCCCACCAATCGTCTGACCTACACCGAGCGGTAAGCAAACAACTAAAATATATTGGATTTCTATTCAACTGCGCACCTTATTCACAGCGATCCCGAGAAAGTGCAGCAGGCGAAGCGTGCCAAGCGGCGTCTCTACACAACAACGGTCAGCGGAGATGTGCGGCAACTGCAGCAGCACCAGCAGCAGCCGGCGGCCGGTGCGGATCGTAGAAAGAACGGACAGCACCATCTGCCGGAGGGCGCCGGCAAGAGCAACTTTATGAAAAGCCTGAACAAATCACGAGCCCTGACCATATCCGAGTTTGACAGCGGTCTGGAATCCGTAGGAGCGCCCAAGCGGCGCAAACAGGCATAGGAGCATACGTGGGCGTTGAAGATGAAGCTGTAGCTGTAGCTGTAGCCATTTATGCGGGCCATTTTAGTTGGGCGCTGTTCAAGCGTTTAATCGAAATGAAAATTGCTCGCCGACCACCGGAGGCCCAAATGAAAATGCTAAGAAGAAGCTCAACTCATGAAAGTTTCATTTTTCTCAACTTTTAAACCCGGACGTCCTACGGGAAAAGTTGAGCTGCGAACACTCACTCGCTCTCTCTCTCTTTCTCGTCCCGTCACGGCTGCAGCTAGCATATTTCAAGCTCATCTTTACAGTTTGTTTTTTACACATTTTTTCATAGATATAGATATATATATATATAATTTTTTTTTACTTTATGTAAAATGTTTAAGGCATATATTAGAAATCCATTTTCCGCTCACTGCAGATTCATTCAGTTTTGAAAATGTCGATCCCTGTGAACCGCACAGAGTAGATGTGTGCGCGAGGGGGAGGGGAGTGGGGAGAGGGGAGGCACGTGTTGGCCGTCTTTTTGTGCAACTGAAGCGCGTAATTTGTTGGACAAGCTATAAATAAATATGAAACATAAGCGCATAAAAAATCAAACGATTTGCTTTCGTTTTATTTTCTCTTGCTTTCCATTTTTTCTTGCTTTTTTTTTGCTCCCACCGAGCGCCGGCCGAAAGTGTGCGCCAATGTTTGTGCAGGACACGTGCCAGGATAAGCTCGCTTTTGGCCATTAATAGCGGTCCGAATGCAGCCCAATTAAGAGGGGGCGAACGATTGATTTTTAATTAGCCACCTTATTGACGGTTTGGCTATCGTGTCTGTCAGCCAGCTCAGAGTCAAATTGGCTCGGCCAACCAATCAAGCGTACACCAAAGTCAAAGTAGACTCCATCCCCAAACTCCAACCCACAAACCATACCCATTCCCGATCCCGTCGTGGTCGTCGAGCCCTAATTACGTGCGAGTGTCAGCATATGAAATAATATTTTGATACCAAGTACCTCAGGCACGCAGGTAAAAGGTAGCTTTACCGTTAAAGAGTGTGCCGAGGGGTATTACGAAATTATCGAGCAGCATGTGATGAAGTTGTTGAGCCCCCATCTCAAATGATCTGCTACTTGAATTTAGCATACGCATTTTTATCGCTATGTTTCAATTGCCAGCTACTTTGGCCGAATGTTTATTTATTTATTTACATCAAACTAACTTATAATTTAAATTCTGGGCTAACTTGAATTACTGAGTAATGCCTAATATATATTTGGTATAGTTTTTATTTATTTATTTCTATATGAAAAACCATGTGGAAAACATAAGCGCAAAATCTAACGATTTGTGTAGGATTTCTTGGAAATCTTTCTTAATTTTGATATCTAGAGATACTATATATACTATAGTTCAAATAAATTTTATTCTTACGAATTTTGTATAAAATTTTTCATTACATTCATATCAAGCATCAGCAAAGTAATGATGATAACAAACACAATATATAACATTGTAGCAAGTTTACTCTGATAGTGAAGATAGATTGCAAGTAATGCTTTGCAGGGTATGCGCTCGGCAGTATAATATATGTAGATGAAAATAAACATGTATGAATAGCTTTCGGCCTGGTTGTTGGTTGGTTGCTTGCCCAATATGTCATTGGCAAAGGGTTGTCGAGCGTTTCTAATGTGATTGCACTAATGGCTCGAATTATAGACGCATTAGGGTAAATTAAAATCGTCCTTCGCTCGGCTAAGGCCATTCGGGGGGTTGTCCGTGCGCCGTGTGCTGCCAATAAAAAGCCAACTCACTTAGAGCCAACAACGGCTTGACCCCAGTCCGCCATTGGCAGCCGACCAGTGCGCCCAGAGCAGATGGGGGGTGTTGGCTTAAGGGGTGGATTTATTGCTTTACATGTGCGAGGAGAAACAAGGGGGAGGGTAGGCGTTGTTGAGCTGTTGTAATGAAGTTGTAACGGCTGCATCAACAATGCCATTGCCGGACTATGTTCTTTTGTGGTCAGGTGCAAGTGTTACAGGTTTTTATTTTATTTACTTTTTTTTTGCTTTCTCTTTTATTTTTTATATTTTCATTCAAATTGAAAAGAGGACACGGCAGAGGTAACAGTGTAAAAAAAAGAAAGGTAAGACCCCAACAGCTGTCAGCATTTCTTTTCAGTGGGAGTGGAAATGGGCTTTACTTTGATTATGACAATGCTCTGACCCGTGGCCACTTTGACAATCGGCTGGCACAATGGAAGTGGTGGCAGCTAACTGGCAAATGGACGAAGGCCGCGTTAAATTTGAACACCCTATTTCAGTTCCACTTGGCATAAAGCCCCATGATAATTCAATTGTCGCATAGTACTCTGCTTATAAATAATCACACATCTATGCTCGAGTTACAGATACTGGTATGAGTGTGTCTAACAAGGCGGTAGTTGAACTTTTATTATTATAAGGTATTGCATACGATCACACTTGATCGGGGCATAATAATTCTATATTTGATCAGAGTTGGAAAAATACGTCGAGAATGGAATATTGAAATTCTAGCGACTATAGAATTGAAGGCAAAGAAAACTCGCAGATCTCAATAATGTAGAGACTTTGTTTTATAGATAATGGTATCAGAAAGGGGCTAAATTACTGGGTAGCCAGGCAGCCAGCCGTATATGTCATCCAGAAACTAGAGTATAAAATCGTCAATCAAAATAGTATTTATTATACAAATGAAAAGGTATTTTTAAAGTTCCTACGTAGCAAATTACCGGATGGGATTATGTTATAAGTTTGACTTTGGGGTGCTATTTAATTTATCCAAGGAGGGGAAAGCAATTTTATTTCCGTTATTTATATAATTTTTATTTCTTTTAAATCCGTTCCGTTATGGGATCTCCAAAGTAATTGAAGGATACGCATCCTTAAAATCATACTTATGAACATAGACTATTTTGTGGACCAATGAAAAATAAAAAGAGTTTCCTTGTGGCCATAAAATATTATGGCAAAAAGATTTTGGTTGGCACACACATAAATTAAATTTGTATCAGCTATAACAGTTTGACAGTGGTCAAAAAACGTTTGTCTACTAGTGTATATAAGTATTTATTTTTGACAGCATCATATACATATTAGTCGCTCATTATTTAATTTGTCCTACTGAAAAGGTGCATATGTTAGACATCCTTTTTTTGTTTGGTTTGGGCAAGTCCATAGTTATGCGACACATTTTGTCAAAAATAAATAAAATCAGTATCGAGTTAATATATCAAATTTGTCACAATAACCGGTCGGCGTGCTTACAATAGTAGTGGTTATTTGTCGTTCTTAGTTACTGCCAGAAATACTATTGACTTGAGAGCAAAAGGGCCTGTCAGTAGAGTTCATTAATATATAACAAGGAAAGGGACTTGACAGACATTAGAGGAACCTACAAACTCCATATTTTATTTATAAAAGTTAGAGCAGAGAATATGTTCTTAATTAAGCAAGAATTACGTATTATTTGGCTCTAACTGCTTGTAAATTACAGTGTAATTCGCATGGCTCTGCTAGATATGCATGAATATGCATACACAAATGTGGGCACTTTGGTGGAGGTAGAGCCACCAAGTCCCCAACACAAGTTCAAGAGCAAGACCGGGTCGATTCAATTCCGCAAAGGTTTCGCGTCCGCTATTCCTTTTTTCTTTTCGGTTTTATTTTTTGTATTTTTTTTTTTGTATTTTTTTCTCAGCCATTTCCAATTTCCAATTATAACGCAATGCGATTGCGTGCACAAAATGACAAGCTTTTATGAATTCGCGATGGTCTCGAAACGACTACAACGTTGGGGTCAGACACATGGGGGACGTTGGACACACGGACACCCATTAAATTATGATTTCATTTGACGGCGCCGTTGGCAGAGATGAGTTGTAGGAACCAAAAAGCTGTGGAAACACCCGCACAGCACCGGAGATGTCGGAAATCAGGATGAACTTAAATTATACATATTTCATTTGATACAATGTTATGTTACGTGTTTCTATTTCTGTATATCTTTCTCTTTCTGTTTCTGTTTCGTTTGTTGCATTTATTGCTCCTTTTTATTTTTTATTTATTTTTTTTGTATCCAATTATGCTTATTAAATTGGCAGTTGAAATGTGCTGATGCCAAGGATGCGATTTAGTTAGAACTCTGGCGTGGAGGGGATATAATGGTGGTTGATATTTGTTGTGGACGGCGGGGCTTGTCAGAGGCTGCAGATAAACTACTTAATACTTATTTAATTTGTGCCTCTGATGCGAATGCATTCGAGCAGAATGCGCCGCACAACTGTCATAAAAATCACGCAGCGGAAATTATTTTGTCACCATTTATAATTGCATTGTCACACCAACACTATTGACTGATGTTGTTGTTGCTGCTGCTGCTGTTATTATTATTATGATTGGAGGGTGTTGAAAGTAACACCCCGCACATTAAATCAAGTGGCTGTAGATGTAGCTGTGCTTGTCGACAACATCATACATAAATTATTGAAAAATCATTCTGCAAATAAACTCAACGAGCAGGCAGACAGACAGCCAGACGGACAGATATTCAAACAAACAGGACGAGAAGAGCCAGCAGCAGAGCCAAAGCCAGAGTCCAGGTTCAGGTTTGGCTTTTGGGTGAAGTAAATAAAATCCACCACCAGGACGTGGACTGACTGACAGACTGACAGAATGGCTGGTTGGTTGGCTGGCTGAGTGTGTTGATTGCTTTGACAAGACCGCAAATAAAGTGGTAAATAACTGAACTTGGCTCCAGGGATACATTGGGTTACATTGCGCATACGCCGCGTGGCTGGCAGTGGCGAGCAGTGCTTCAAATATTTGCAGTAAGGCACCGCCTATGTCTAATCAGCTCTCGCTTTTGAATGCACTCTGCAAAAAATATATGTGCCTGAATTTACAAATTTAATTTAATATTGAATTTCATAGTAAAGTATTTATAGAAAAGAATCTTTAAAAAATAATACTTTTGTTATAAATAATTACAGTTTAGTTTATATATATATATATATATATATATATATACATATAAAAATAATAGAAAATGTAAAAACCATATTATTATTTTTAAATAACAATTTCAAATATCAAACAATTTTTTAATGGATTGCGCAAATTAGATTTCTTAAATTCTGATATTTAGTCATTGTTCTCACGACTATTATGTACATGTAAATTCTGCTATTTAGAATGCTTTTCGCTGGAGAAGTCGCGGCAATAATTAAGATATGATAGAGCGGAAGTGTGACGATTATGTAAATTCTGGGGCCAGATTCTTTTTCTTAGTGTGAGCTTGGGGCAGGGATGTGTGCGCGATTGTGGCTTGTGGGTTAGCAGCTTAACATCAACTGACAAACAGTAGCACCACGGGCACCACCAACATCGACAGCAGCCGGCAGCAACGTCGGCAAATCCAATTAATTTTATTGCGCCTAAAACTTTAAGCGCAAGCGTCGAAGCACAGCCAACACCCCCCTTCCCCTCCTATACCCAACTCGAACACCCTTTACGGCCATGGTGTCATCTAATGGAAAGCGAGTCCTGTGCGTCGTCCTTTTGCCCGTCTGTGCCGTCAGTTCCGTTTCCGTTCGGGCGAATGCCCGTCTATTTATTTGCAAATGCAACTTGTCTATTTTGACAGTTGTCGCTTGTATATGTCATGCCTGAAGCGGAGCAGAAGCAGAGTCAGGGAGCAGGGAGCAGGAGTAATGGGAGTGGTAGGAGGGCGACGTCGTCGACATCGTCATCATTCAGTGAAGTGTAAAGTGTGAAAGCCTCTAACGAGGCATATTGCGATATTGGATTTTGTGTAAATTTATTTATGCTAATTAGTTTCAATTTGATTTAATTTGTGCTCAACAGCTCCAGTGTGTATGTATATATATATATATATATATATCTATAAATGTGTGTGAGTGGGGTGTGCGGTGGTGGGTGTTGTGCTGGCATATGTGGGGAACCACAAAGCAAAGCTGACAATTAAAAGCACGTTAAAAACGCATTTAGCAAACTTCGGCTGCTGCTGCGGTCACTTGGCTGGGATCCGTTTAAGCCGAAAACGCCTAATGACAGCTGCATCAATCCTGTGTGCTAACAAAGCGTTGAAGAAATCACTTTACCAGCGGCGACGGAGACGATGACGATGACGATGACGACGACGACGACGACGACGGCGGCAGCTATAAAAACGAGCTGCTTTGAGCTCTGAGAGATGAGACTTGAGAAATGACAGCCCAAAGGAGACGCCGCCAAAATCAACGAAATGACAACGAGACATGCAAACAAATGGAAAAAAAAACAATGATACCTGCTCTGAGTCCGACTTTGAGTCAACTTCAACTTCAGCTTCAACTCCAGCGATCACTTCGACGAAAAGTCTAATTTGTTGATAATTTGCGACCGCCGCCGCTGACCGCCAACGATGCCCCACGGCCCCATGGCCAGCATGGCCGGCAGCTGGGGAGATCGGTGGGACAAGCGATACTTCCGCTACTCCATAAATGGAAATGGAAATGCTTCAGCAGTGGGTAGCAGCTCATGGAGCTGCATTTGAATGGAGCTGGAGTTGGTGCCACTTGGATTTATGATGCGCTGCGCCAACTGGCAATTTAAAGTCAATTTGGCCAAGAGGCGCGACTTCAACTAAATTGCAAACAATTTCTGTGTGTGGGGGCTTCTTGGGGGTGAGCTGTGAGTAGACATCACCTGCCACAGACGCCCCTATTAGAGGTCAGTTGAATGATGATAGAGGCCTTACGCGGTATTGAAACTGGAACCAAACTGCAACTGCAACTGCGACTGCGACCTGCGACTGGTACTGGCTAAAAGGTGCTAACTTGCACTGTACAAACGCGTTGTTTAATTAATTGTCTTTTAACGGCAGCTGGCGCAGTGGAACACAAAAGCGTAACAGAAAAAGGAACAAAGTCGGTGGATGGATACTAAAAAGAGAGCAGGGCAAATAGCTAAAGGAGAGAAAGTGCTCGATTAGAAATTCGAGATCGATATAGAAAAATATTTAGTGTGAAAAGCTAAGAATGCATTTGCCTCAGCTTATTAAGATATATTTTTTGAAAAATATAAAAGATGGCTTTCTTATTTTAAGAAATTCGGTTTTCTAAATATCGAAAATGTTTCTAAAAACCAAAACAACTTTTAAGTTTTTAGTTCAACTAGATTTTTTTGAGTGTAGCATCGTTCGTATCTCATACAGGAAGGTATCAATAAAATAAACCAGCTACTGTTATAGAAAGGTAATTAAAGTCAGCCTGCTAAACTCAATGGCGATGGCAAAAATGCCCAAGAGTTATTTAATGTTTGATGGCAGCATCACTTTTTGGAGACTTGTTAAACTTAAAGTTTTCTATTAAAAAAGTATGAAAATATTTAATTATTTCCATTTAATAAGTGCAATTAAAATTGTTGCCGAGTCTTCGAAATCATTTTTCTTTGTTATCTTTTAACGTTAATTTACAGTCAAAATTCAAACGATCAAAATCAACTAGTGAGTAAATAATCGTTGAGAATTTTTCTGAAGCCTTTATTTAATTATGCATACAAGTTTATAGTTTTGGAAAGATAATTCAATTCAATAACCATTAATATTGTATAAAACGTGACTATCAGAATTAATAGTAGTTTGCGTTGTCGACTCGAAAGTGCTGTTAGAACGGTGAGTTCGAGTGCAAAAGCGAGGCTGCTGATTACGAATGGCAATCAATTAGAATAGAAAAGACTATCCACTATCTACAACATGAGAACACATGCCATTGGGTGGCACACGGATGACTAACTTTCACAACATTTACGCAACTTGAAAATTGTGGCAGATGCTAAGAAGACCAGGAGCTTAATGGCTTTGATAGCATTGGACAAAGACCTATGGCTAATTTATAAATGGAAGGCAGGTGGAAATTAACAAATAGAGATAATGGAACAGTGAAACTGCACCTCAAAATGCAACCGATGTCCAAGGCAAGGCATCAAGTAGTCCTCTCCTCCCTCCTCCTCCTCCAACCGTTTCCAGCTTTAATTGCTGTCATCAAAAATTGTGTCCATTTGGCAGACGTTTCTTTGATTTATGTGCACTTCACGCTTTGTCGCAATGATGTCGCTATGATGGTGACTGCCACGCCCCACGCCCCCTCCCATTCCCAAGCACAGTGGCTAGGCATTATCCTGGACACGTGTGCGCACAAATTGATCCTTTATGAGCATTTTGCGGTTAATAATACTTCAAATGTTTCCCCTTTTTGCCCGGGTCAGGGTCTCAACCTCAACTGGCCAGGCTCATGAATCGCTGGATGCGTCAGGCAGGCACGTGCCGCCGCCCTCACTGAGCCGTTAAGTGTAAATGATAAGCCGGGCGAACTATAGAAATATATATATATATATTTACAGAGAGAGCGGGAGAGAGGGAGATGCTTGGAAGGTAGAGGCTACCTCATAAATATTTGGGGTTAAATGCGCGACGTCGACGGAGCCAATAGGCAGCGCATTTGTTTTGTTAGTTTGTTTTTCAAAAATAACAAAAAAAAAAAAAATAATAAAAAAAATTGGTGAAGGCAAAAAATTACATTCAGTATATGTTGGGTATGCCTTTTTGGAGTCTCTGCCTTGACATGTGACACCTTTTGTTGCACGCCTTTTGTTTGTTGTTGTCCGTAAAGCGCTTAAGAGCAGCGATCCTTTGGCATCCTTGTCGACTTTATGCCTGCGTGTCTGTATTAGTCTCTACGTGTGTGTGTGTGTGCTTGTGTGTGCGTGTGTGTATGTGTGTGTGCAAATAAATCCCAAATGCCACTTCACACTTAATTTGCTCATAATGCCCAGCGTAATCCGTCGACAACGCAAGGACAACCCCTGTTAATATCCTGGCAATTACACTGCCAACAACAATATTTTTGAAAATTGCATTAGAAACAGTACAACCACCACCACCACCACTTGGAACAACAACAGTGGCAGCCACCCGCCCCAGTCCTTGTCCAGATTTTCTGCTGCATTGGTCTTGGCCCGTAATCGGCATTGGATCTTATCAGCTCCTTCACATATGCTTGCCCCGGTTAATGCTTCTAATGTGACAAATTCATCCATTCCGCCGAGTTGATTTGAGTTTAGTTGAGTTGTCCTCTGCCGGCTCGGCGTTGTCCTTTTCAAGCGACGCTCAAATTCACATCGCTGATAAGACATAAACCCCGAACCCGAACCCGAACCCAAACCGAACCGAAGCGAAAAAATAAAACACAAAGTGGCAAATCCCAGTCCAATCCCCATTGCTTCTCTGTCCGCCGATTGCTTTCATAATTTGTTCGTGCGTTTTATTTATTATTTCCTATATAAGTAGTGGTATATCCACATATATATTTTTTCCGCATTTTAATCTCCCGCTCCTGTACAAATTGCTGAGATCTTTGGACTGCGATTGAAAATGGCAACAAATGTTTTAATTTTCACTACAAGGCGTTTGGATTAAATGCCGAACGGGGAATTCGAACTGTTTCGACTCGGTACTGTAACAGTTAACAAAAAACATCTAGATAAATTTTGAAATAATACTCAATTGTCATGTTTGAAATTTTTGTTGTATCTCTATTCGAAATCTTTTAATATTACTTAATTTAGGTTTCACGATTAGTTTTAGCAGATGCATTCAAATAAAGTCAACCTAATTGTAATAATACTATTTATTAAATGGAAAGAGAAAATACAAAAATAATACATTTTATTTAGACAACCCAATGTCAACAATGATAAAAATAACCTTACATTGAATGTAGTTAGATTTCCCTTATTAATCTAACAACAATCATACAAGACTTTAAAGTCGAAACAGATTTTTTTAATTAGTCAAAAACGTCAAAACTGCCAGTGGCATTCCTAGTCATATTAGATTAAAGATTTACACTGTATATTTGTACTAAATGATATTAATAAAAATAATTTTTGAATTAGATAAAAATGTGATATCAATAAAACTATCATAAATAATTAAGTTAGCGAGTGTAGATGTAACATGTTGATGATCGATATTAATTGTGAAAAAAAGAGACGAAGAATCTACTATATTGATAATAGCAATTTATTTAAATGCATTTCAGTTGTAAGTTGTTGTATTTAATTCTGACATATTTAATAAAACAGCTCCAATGGCAGACTGAAGAAATGAATAACTATCAAGTCCTGTGTTTTGTGCCTTGTGCTATGCGAAACTATGCAAAGCCTGAGCAGATATCGGAGAGTGTAGTGTGTAGCTTTGGCGAATTTGCATAAATATAACGGGGGAACTGCACATAAATCTTTTATATGCTTTCTATTTAACTTTTACTAAAGACTTCCGACACATTTCAGAGCCGACGACTATGGCGAATACGGTGCTCAATTTACCCCCTGGTAGCTGAACCGTCCAAAAGGAATGTGCTCAAGGGGACCACACTGAGTAGAGAGGGGTAGGGGTTGGGCATAAGTTTGACGATGCACCTGCCTGCAGCTACTTTCAACACCTACACACCGTCACCCAGTTCACTTGCGTGGCATGGGGCTGAAGTCCAGTCGAGTCCAGTCCAGTCCAGATTTGGGTTTGGGGAGGGTGCGATGGCGTGACTGGCGTCCATTTGGACGGCGCCTGAAGTGGCCAGCGTCTGCGGCATTGTCTGTGCTGTGCTGTTGCAGTTGCATTTGATGTGGCTGTTGCTGTTGCTGTTGCTATTGCCGTTCCCATTGCCCTTGCCGTTGCCGTTGCTGCCACGAGGCTTGTAACTTATCTAAATGCACACAATTATTGAATATAATCGCTGTAGAAAACAAACACATGAAATTTGCATGTGCCGCCCCTTAAGAGTTGCTGCGCTTCATTCACCACACACTCATAGTATATATACTTTGTATTTGAATATGCCACAAGCTGCCCTCAAAAGCGAAACTCAAATACTCTCACCATTATCAAACTAGTTTTTATTTGTCTAACTTAACGGGATTATGCCTTAACTAGATATTGCCAAAAAGTGGCAAAAGTGGGTTAACTAAGGAATCTGTGCAATTGTCAAATAAAACAATTTGAACAAATTATTATTATTAGGAGGCAAACTTTGCGGCAATTAAGCGCAATTTCCGCTTATTGCCAAATGTGTTCATTATGACAAATGCACAAAAAACGTACAACGTATTAATATGTACAAATGTACACAGATAATGTGTGCAAAATGTGACAACTAATTAAGGGGAGGTATGCGATTAAAACTCTCTTTCGCTCTGTCTCTCTCTCTCGCTCAGTTGCAGCTCTCTCTCTCTCTCTCTCTCTCTCTCTCTCTCCCGCCCATTTGTTACAAGATGCATCAGCTAGCGACACATTGAAAACTGTCATTAATAATGCCGCCCACTTGACACGCCCAACACCTCTGCTGCCGCTACTCCCCAGATAAGTAGCATATGGCAAGTGTCAGCGGAAATGCAATCGAAACAGAAAAAAAGGCGAGCAAAATTAAATGCGAATTAAAAATTAATTTGTTCCTACAATGAACTATTCAATAAATTGTTTTTTCTACTTCTTTTTTTCTGTTTTCTACATATATATTTTCGTTGGCTTTATATTGCTAGTATTATTTTTATTTATCTTTTGTTGATTGAACGTTTAATTTGACTGCATGTCGGGCAGAGTAGGAAGCAACACGGCATGGTCAGTGTGGAGTTTGTTCTTCCGTTTGCAATTTTGTGGCTCTCTGCTCGCAAAGATAGGAATCCCGAATCATGGGCGTTGTTCCGGTTCGCTCGTTCAACCCACAAAATTTGGCAAGGTACTCGTATTCCCTGCATTTACCGGGTAAATGCTTTCCGATTGGAATGTAGAGCGTATGCCGCATAAGCAAAATTACGCTTGATTCCATAAAATAACAAGAGAGAACGTTGCAATCTGACGGAACCGACTCCAAAATACTTTGATACCATAAGTTATACCAACTGATAACAGGTAGCAAGGAACAGGGTGCGTGCAGCCAAGAAATACTGTTCAAGTTTGCTTTTTAAATTGTGGTAGATAGATAGATAGATTTAAGTTAGTAACGGTCCTTTGAAGTTTGAAATTGAATATGCGCTTTTCAGATTTCTAGTGCCGAAGTTCCTGGGTGTTGCGAAGGTGGGCGTGGCATATGCTGATCTTTGAAGGACATTGCCAACAACCTGCCAACCTAATTTGCTGGCTTTAGCCTTTAAATTGTGGGTTATATGTGCTTTTATCGATTTGCGAATATCGATTTTTATCGATTTCCTAGCCCCCTGGTGGACGTAGCGCTCCACTATGTCTGACGCGGGCACAGACCATTGTATTTTCAAAGCTTCAAGTCTCTATTTCAAAGGGTGTCGAAAAAAGTAGCTTTCATACATCATAAAATCAATATACTATGATACATTCGGCATCCGAGTATAAAAAGCAAATAAACTCTTTGTTGATCGATTTAATGAAAAAAAAATATCTTCAACTTTTCCAATAAATGATTGTTTATATTCAAAATTCAATTGTTTCATTGTTAAGACTTCAACACTTTAAGAAAACATAACTTTCTCAAAACTGAGTCGATTTGCAGTCGCCAAATAATTAAGTTTAGCTGCATGTCGAAACTGTTGACATGTTGGATTTCCAAGTGAATACAATTAAAAAAATATTGGCCTTTGACGATGTATATTTGAGTTGGGCACATTCTCATCATGCCCATTCTGTTTCTGTTTCGATTTTAAACGCCAGCCGTGTGTGTAGTAGGCAATTATATTGGGCCTTGGAGGCTGGGGGGCGGTGTGGGGAAGCGGTGTAGATGGGTGTAGGGCTTAGTGTGGGTGTACAACAGCATCAGATACTTTGACAGACTGCGGTTTGTTTTTGCTGATTTCCATGCAAATTGATGTTACAGCACAGTAAGCAGCCGATACGAGCATTTCAGCTTCATTTCATAAATGCGCCAGGCGAATTCCCCAATCAGCGTCGCAATTCCCGGAGGGGCGGGGGTGCTTGGCGCCCATCTATCCATCAGATGACAAAGTTTGCATATCAAACGAACGCCACAGATATACATATGTATATGTGTGTATATGCGTGTATGTGTGTATCTGATATCGAAAACAAATACGCTGATAAGCTTCTCTGTCTCTCCCTCTCTCTCTCTCTCGCTCCACAATATCCGCAATATTCTCGTTTATTTTAGTTCGCACCTTTAATTTATGCATGAAATTTACCCAATTACGTTACCCATTTGTTTTCCCCACATTTGGTCAGGACCAATACATTCTGATTACTCGAGTTACTTTGGACGATTCTGTTTATAATTGCTGCCTTAATCAAAAATATTTCATAATTATGATTAGAGTCAAGACAACAGCAGAATAAGTTTATTATATTTTATATTTTAAGGAATGGTAACCGTCTTAACATTTTTAATAATAATATAATTATAATAATAGTAATAATAAGTAAATTATTATTACTACAAGTTCAATCAATTCATATATTTTTTGAACTTTGGGACTTTGTGCCAGAGTAAAAAATGTGTCTATTAAACTTGTATTTAATTATTCATTCCTACTCTTTTATTCTAATTTTAATAATTTTTATTTCATTTTAGATTTGTTTTTAATCATTAATTCCCAATTTTATATCATTTAATTTGTTAATTGAGTCTAGATTATTTTTCCTATTTCAAATTCACATTTAATTATTAATTTTTAATTGTATATCATTTAATTTACTGTTTTTAGTCAACGTTAAACATTATTTAAATAAAATAAAAAACTAAATAATAGTGTTTTAAACATGCAACAAGGTTTTTAATACATCCATTCAATACAGATACTAAGAATTAACTCAGCTAATAGCGCATGTGAATATTATAATACCCGACGCATCAGACCCACTTAAGATTAAAAATGATTAATAATTAATAAATGAACTGGTGGATAAATTAATAATAAGTATGTATGTGCATATTTGTATTTTTGAAGCCATCGATTTTGTTTTGGTGACAAAGTAGACCGGATAGAGTTTTTATATATTTAATTGTGTGTGTTTTTCGAATGTGCTGTTGATCAACACTGGTTGCACTTAGCCAGCTCTTTGGACAGGCACTTTCGCCAATTGCTGGTACTATTGCAGTAATTAGCAACATTTGGCTACCGACAACGCTCATGTTTAATTGAGCATGCATCGGCAGAGGGGCAGAGGGGAACAGAGAGGGCATATCCATGGTGCAGGTTTTGTGTCATTTGTCTTTAATGAACGGTTGCCCTACTCCCCCCTGCGGGCATTGTAGCATTGTTACTGCTATTATTGCTGCTGTTCTCGGCCGTTGCATTTATTGTCCTACCAAGCGTCGCTTTTGTTTTAAACCAACATTAACATTGCGGCCAATTTGTCGACGAAGGCGCAAAACAGAGAAACGCGCGAGTCTCCCCCTCTCCTCTGATTCTCTCTCTCTCTCTCTCTCGCTCTCTTTCTCTTGTGTGTGTGTGCTACCAAGAAGCGTGCAGCACAAAAGTTTTGGTTAGGGCAAGAGCGCTAGCTCAGACGGCCATACCGACTGGCCTAATGCCCTGCTAAATACTCGCAAAGCCATGAGTAAAATTTTCAATATACCGGTTTGAATTACATTGCGTATAACATGCTTATTTTGTAGCACAATTCAGTAAAATTGTATTCAAAATATTATTTATATTTAATAATGAATTCTATGTGGCTTACAAAAATAAATTGATGCACTTCTTTTGGAGTTTCAATTGAACAAAAAATGTCTCAAATTTCCCAATATTGTATATTCGATTCAAATTGCAGTTATTTTTTACATTATATCTATTTGGCTTTCATTTATAATAAAACTGTAATTTGTGAACCATTATGTTTCGTTTTCTTTTTTTTTTTTTTTCTTTAAATTCAATATGCTCTTGTGGAGCATAAGCTGTTGAGCTTGTGAGCTTGTCAGGTGTCCTTAGCTAAACTGAAAGGCTTGCCTTGGCCTGGCCTGCAGCGCTCAGTTGCATGTTGGCACCGTTGCACGCAACGCAATGCAGCTTGGCCAAAAGCTGACTGGACATGGTCATAACTGTAGCAGTGGAAGTGGCAGTTGCAGCTAGTGCAGTTATAGCCAACTGGCCAACTAGTCGCTGGTGTTATTCAATATGCGAGACGTTCGCTTCTGCTTCTGCTTCTGCTTCTGGCCCAATAAATGCACTAATTGCGGTTAAATGCATTTTACATGCAATTTTTATCATTAGGGGTTGGCCCGCACATCGTCATCATTATCGTCCTTATTCTCGTCCTCGATCTTATTCTAGCCCTCGAACTCCATTCTTTCTCCTTCTTTCTGTTTAGAAAAAATTGTGTTTATATTTCTATCATATTTATTTAGACAAAAAAATGTTTGGATTGAATTACATTTATATTACAAATACAACGAGCACGTTTATTCTAATTAAAAAAATAAAAAAAATAGTTTAAACAAAAAAAATATGCAATTTCTACAAAAAAGTATTTTTTTTTGTTTCGTTTGCGATAATACATGTTGTGGTTAGCTTAACACTGTTGTTGTTCTCATTATTTAATTATATTTAATTGTTTGGCAGCTAATTTTTACAACATTTAAATAAATATTAATACATCGTATATCTTAAAGCTAACCTCAAAAAAAAAATTGATTTATATATATATCTTTTGTTAGTTATTTTATTGAATAAATTACTAGAAGCAAAAAATAAATAAAAACACACATACACACTCTCGCACACACATGTATATACATCCCCCCTCCCCCCACACACACACAGACACACACACACACGAACACACACACACACACACAGACACACATACACGCTCGCCCAGCTTGCCATTTTGTGTTTTGGAAACAAATGCTTGAAAATGGCTTGATTTGCTTTTGCTTTTGCTTTTTTTATTATTTAACTTTTTACACCTGCAGCTGATCCTCATCATCGGACTGCGCCTGAGAGCTGTCCACGGATCGGCCTGGTGGACTGCCCGGATTCAGTGTCGGACTGGGCGTCGACGGCGGATGGCCCGGACTGGCTGCCGACGGACGAGCTGGTGAACCGGTCACCAGCGGCTGTGGCTTATGTATGATGCCCATGCCAGCAGTTGGCGCCGTTGCCGGTGGCGGACCTACCGCACCACCACCACCACCAACCCCGCCAGCACCATTGGCTGCCGCTGCGGCCGCCGCTGCGCTTTGATAGTAACTGCTTAGCGAGGACAGCGAACTGGAGGCGGATAGATGGGAAAAGGGCGTGGCGGCTGCGCCCATTGGACCAACGCTGACGCTCGGCACGCCCGCATACAGATTGTAGGGCAATGGCTTCTGCATCGCGGCTGCCGCCGCCGCCTGCCGATAGTATATATCGATGCTCGAGTGGGAAGGTCCGCCATGAGCAGCAGCAGCTGCTGCGACGCCAGCGCCGGCAGCAGCCGCATACGGCCATGCGCCCAGATACGGAGAACCGCCGTACAGACGTTGAAACGCCGCAAAATTGCCTGCTTCGGCCAACAGCTCGAGACCCACGGCAGTTTGTCGCTTCCACTTAGTTCTGCAGGAGAAAAAGGCGAAAAGTTCGATTGTCAATAAGAAAATGTGCCAATTTTTTTCTACCCAATTGCTGGCAAAGTAATTATTTCTATATCTTAAGCACAGTTCTGGCAATAAACAATAAGTAAAACAACAGCTGGGGTAAGCCAAATATCCCCGTTACAGCAATGTCATATTTATTTATATATATATCATTTTTTCTAGTTTGCATATGCCAATTTATTATATTCCTTTAACTACCCTTAGTATGTAAATAAATATTTATATTCATATGAATTGGCTTTAAAAATAATTGAAAGGCTAGATTGATTATGATTGTGACTCACCTTCGATTTTGATACCAGGTCTTCACCTGGCAATCGCTCAGTTCGAGCTTGTGCGCCAGTTCCTGTCGCTCCTGGACGCTGAGATACTTCTGCCGCTCGAAGGACTTCTCCAGTGTCTGCAGCTGATGATCGGTGAAGGCCGTGCGCGCCTTGCGCTGCTTCTTGCTCAGCCCGCTCATGTCGTTGGTGGAGCCGCTCTTGATGCTGTTGCCATCATCATCCTTGCCACCTACAAAAAAAGGCAAGCAATAAACAATCAAGAGCGTAAGTAAGCTGTGGTACGCTAAGGTAAATTGAATCTAATATTTTAATGCTATATTTTTATATGTTAAGCTGCAAACGATTCTAACTGTATCTGCGAAAGCTGCCACAATTTGCATAGCTAAATCAGTCGATCAACTCAGCAGCAGCTAAGAGTTAACAGTTAACACATCACAGTTTAGGCCCGTTTCCGTTCTCAACGCATTCTCTTCTTGGCCATTCTCTGCTCAGCCTGTATGTGTGTGTATATAAGTGTAATAAATGTGTGTAGCAACACGTCTAAACTTGGCTGAGTTGCTCATACCTTCTGGCCCTTTCGCATTAGCCATTTCCACCCCTGTCTGGTTTGTTGCCTACCCGTTTTCCATTTAGTACATACAATTTATGTACATTTGTCTGATTGCGGTTAGGTGATAAGCGTCTGGGCTCTGTCCAGGGCCAAGTCCAGGGCCACTTTTTGCCAAGCCAGAACACGAGCTCACCAGCGTTAAATTAGTTAAAAAGCGCGAACTTACCGCGTACGCGTTTAGGCCAAAGTAAACTTTAAATTGGATAAAAAAAACTTAGCAAAACTGTTTACTAAACGCGCCTTGCTCACCAGGCAACTAGAAAAATGTTAACTGCTGCCCTTAAGCTCGCAACTGAACAAAAGAAAAAAGCGAAGAAAAAACAAGCTGCTGCTCGCAATTACCAAGTTTCATTTTTGAAAACAGAATTGCAGTGAAGTCACATTAACAGAAAAAAAAAATAAGAGGCAGATGCTTCAGAGAGCCGCAACTTTCGCTGCTGGCAGGCAAATCACATTGGACAGCAAGTTGCCTACGCTTCATCTCTCTCCTCTCTCTCTCTCTCTCTCTCTCTCTCGCTCTCTGTCTCTGTTTGTGGTCGTCAGAGCTGGCTGGGCGTTGAGCCCAATGCCTCTGGGCCAACAAGACTCGACTACCGTTTATAAAATTGCAATTGCACACAGGAAATTGCTGTAATAAATGGTTGACGAGAGTTGAAGATTCATCTGGCACGCAAAAACGCACACACACACATTGATCTGGGCTTTAATGCATTTTTTTCTAACATTTACTACCAGAGAGAAATAGAAGGAACAGCAGAAGAGACAACCGTTTATTAGTTATGTGCGGCAAGCAGCAACAAAAACAAAAAAATAAAAATAAAAATGACAAAAAACAAAAAAAAAAAACACAAAAATTATACGTGCAAGTTGCGTTTGGACTTCACCCTACCGCCGCCAACCAACAAGCAGCCACGCCCCCAAACTGTGCCATTATACTTTGCAGCTGTGGTTGTTGTTGCTGTTGTTAACTGTTTAAACAATTTTGCTGGCAGACAAATGCACATTTAGGAAATGGAGAATGCACCAGCAAAGAGGCAAAAAGCACTGGCAAAAGCAAGCAAAGCGTGAAAATGCAATTTTTCAGCTGTATCCAAAAGTCGCCCCCGCCTATATGCCCTCCCGGCGTCCCACAACACCTCCGACAATAACTAGAATATGGCATGCTCATGGCAATTTTTACAGTTTGTTTTGCAAAGCGGCTGCGTCCACACAAACAAAAGACTCTGGCAACGAACTTGGGACATTCACTCAGCCAGCCAGACAGCTGTACGGATAGATAAAGAGAGGGAGAGAGAGAGAAGCAGACACATATAAACATAGAAAGGGAGAGAGAGAGATATAGTGAGAGCGAGCGAGAGGGTGGTGATTTGAAGTGCGATTGGTTATCGCTGTGCCGATATTATCATCCCATATGTCATGGTAAATGCTTTCGCATTGAAATCAAGTACAAAATCAATTAATATTCATTTAATAAGCGCCTAGTTTATAGCGTCGTTTAATACATATGTGCATAGATCTCTTAATGTTTGTATTTATGCCCAAGCAGAAAAGACTTTAAGGTCGAAAGTGAACAAGTTCTGAGCGGTCAAAAAGCTTAAGTTGTTATTAAACAACCTTTAATATATTCCATAAAATGCATGCATTTATCGTACCCTCAATTAAGTGCTCAGTATTCCCGATTACCATAATGTACATTTAAGCAATCGCATTAAAATTACTTGGCTTATTGAAAAGTTAATTTATTGGTAAACGATTCACATTGACTTTGACTGCCTTTTTGCCTTTTACACGTTAACTAAAGTTATTAATTGAGTTATATGTCAAAAGCTGTTATATTTTAACTGTTATGTCATAGTACATGCACAATATCAGTTAGTAATTAACGATCAGCGTTTATTTATAATATAAATCAATTTCTGTTCTTGCCGTTCACTAATTCGAAAAGCATTTGTCATTTCTTTGAATAGTGATCTAATCAGCGCTCGGGCATGACAAGACTTTCAGTTGCAATTACTTTGAAATGCCTCATTATATAAAGATATATATATATAGATGGGGAAACAAACTCAATTATCACAACTAACTAACTTTAGCAGTCAATTCAATTGCAACATCCTCAAAGCGTTTTTTTCCAATTTTCTCTTTCTCCATGCTTATCTGTCTGTGGATTTCTCTGGCGCCCCTTCCCCCCAAAATAATACAGAAGCTCACCTCACCATTACTACAAACGCTGTGATCATCCATGTGACCGCCTCCGCCTCCTCCGCCTCCACCGCCACCACCACCTCCGCTGCCCGCCTCATCGCTGTCGCAGTCCTCGTTCTCCTCGTGATAGTCGCTGCTATCATCAAGATCAGCCGACGGCGTCGGCGCTTCACCGGCTCCAGTTGCTGCTGCCACAGCCGCCGCTGCTGCCGCTGCGGCTGCTGCTGCTGCATTGTTTCGCGCCGCTGCTGCTGCGGCGGCTGCTGCATAATGCTGTTGCATGGCCGCTGCATAATGTGCCACGCTTAGGCCGTTGGTGGCCAGCTGTGCGGTGCTTCCAAAATGGGTCAGTTTGGTGTGCGGAAGTGAATGCGTATGCTGATGTGGATGCGGATGCGGATGTGGATGCGGATGTGTATGTGACTGCTGGTGGTGGACATGGATCGCATGTGGGTGCGTCTGATGCGCCAACTGATGTGGTGGCGGCGGTGGTGCAAGTCCCAAAACTGAGCTAGGCGGCGTTGTTGGCCCCGATTCCGTTTCCAAATGCTCGCTATTATTGTTGTTATTATTGTTATTATTATTATTGATATTATTATTATTGTTGTTGCTGTTGTTGTTATTAGTAGTGGTATTGTTGTTGTTGTTGTTGTTCTGATGTTGCTTGTAAAATGCCGCAGCGCTGGCGGCTGCCGCACTGCCCGCAAGAATATCATTGATCATGAAACGGGAACGATTTGGCTTCAGATTCGATGAGCTGGACATGGACATGTTGACCGGCGGCGGCTGCTGCTGCTGCTGCTGCAGCGGATACAGATGATGATGATGATGGTGGTGGTGCGAGTGGGGCGAATGATGATTATGATGTGGCGACGGCTCGCTGTTCGCTGTTGTTGTCGGCAGCGTTTGGGTTAAAATGCTCATTGAGTCTTTCATTGCCAGCAACGGCTGGAAAATGATTTGTTTTTTGTTTGTTTTTTTCGCTTTCTGTTTCTCAGTTTGAATTCACTCTTGCACTCGCGCCACTTCACAGATTCACACAGTTGCAACAAAGAAAAAAAGATGAGAATAAACCAAGTGTTTCACACTGTTTTCGTTCGTTTTCAGCTTTGAATTTGAAGTTCGACTTTTTGAAAGATCTGCTGAGCTTCAACGTTTCTTGCCTGCGCTGTGGACGTCGTCGCGCAGTGGCTGCCAAAACGAGACTAAACGCACCTGCAGCGCTCTTGCCGCACAAAACTCACACAGTCACTCGCAGTCGCAGCGGCGGCAGCAAATTTTTTGCCACTTTGTCATAGGTGGTGGTTTGTTGCTTATTGCTTGTTGTTGTTGTTGCTGCTGCTGCTGCTGCTGGTGGCGGTGGTGGTGGTGGTGGTGGTTTAGCGCGCAAGCGAGAACGCTGCGAATTGTACTCGACTCCGACTGCGCTGCCTCTCTCACAGCATCTCGCTCTCACTCTCTCTGTCTCTCTCTCTATCTCTCTCTCTCTCTCTCTCACACACATGCACACACACCCTCTGCGGTGTTGCTGTTGTCCGCGTGCTGTCGCTGTTCCACTCTTGCTATCCCGCTCGTGCACAGCGCCATGTTGGTGGGCAACGCGAACTCAACATGCGCTCAGTTCATGTGTGTGGTGAGTTTCCCGTCCAGTTTTTATAGCAACTTTGTTAAGAGAGAGAGACAGCGAGAGAGAGAGCGCGCTGAGAGCAGACTGCTCGCAGCCAGCAGTCAAGCGAATGTCGGTCAAAAACACAGGCACAGGCGAGGCAAAGGGCCAAGGAACGCGTCTTTCTCTTTCTCGTTTTTGTTTGTTTTTTTTTGTTTTTTTTTTGTTTTTGTCGTTTTTGTTATTCGCTTCTCACAAGTGGGCAGCGCAGAGCACCGAGCAAGTTGGCAGCGCCTTGGGGCTCCACAAAATGGCGCTTATGATACTGCGGCAAAAGGATCAATTATCGGCAGTCCATAGATTTTGCATCTTGAGTGAAACAAATTAATTAATAATATCTGGTGCCGATTACAAATTTAATTTGATTTTTCTCTCTTCTAATGCTCCAATTGATGCGTAGTAGTAGAAACTAAAATACATTTATGTTATGGGCAATGTTTTATATCTGACTCCAAGTAATGACCAACCACTACCTCACAAGAAAGAAAAGTAAAGTATGAAAATTAATTGAAGTACTTCAATTTTTGCAATTTCTCAATTCATACTCACTTCTATTAAGATTTTAATATCAAAATATCAGAAAAGTGTCCATTTCCTTATACAATTATAATTAAATTGTGGAGAGCCCATTAGGGACTCGTGGAGTAAATAGGTTTGTTAAAATAGAACAATAAAAATAAATTGGCATTAGCAACAAAAAATGGTGTCTTTTTTGTAAGCTAATGTGTCGAATAAATATTTATATAATTTTAATTTACGCAATTTTGCATTTTGTTTGCTTGTATTTCCCGTTCCCCTTATTTTCTTATCCAGGTCACTATAAAATTTATGTTATTTATTTGCTAATTGATGGCTCCTTTGATAAAGTTTTGTGCCTTTTTGTTTATTATATACCAGTAAAATTTAACATTGGCAATTTAACGTGTGACTTTGGCGCGATAAATGATTACTAATTTGATTGGTTTTCTATTTAAACGTGTGTCACAAAAATTGTATCACTCAAATGTCTGCTTAACACACTCCAATTCAAAGTTTCCTTCAAAAAGAATAATAATTGTCTTCCGCAAGGTAAGTTTTCTCACTTAACATCATCTCTTAATATTAATGATCTTTTAAAAAAAAGCTTGTCACTTTTGTATGTCAAATATTGCAAAAATTCAAAGATGCTGTGAATACTTAATTTGATTGTGATCTTGGCGCAAAAGATGGAATACCTACAGTACGTAAATAAGTTCAAATTTTGGCTGGCAAATAGCTACTTCTCCCTCGCACTCGCACATACACACACACACACACATACACTCTAGTTGACCAGTTGGCAGCTTCTGTTGTCTGCTTGTGGTTCAAGTGGCTGAGCATGGGCGCCAATTAAAATTTCACGCCAATAGCTCAGCCTCAGAGACGCACAAAACTGTGGCCACATGTTGCCCCCGGAGCAGCATTAGCCCAGTACACTAATTACTTCTCACAGCGGATGTGTACCAGTTCCGAGCTCAAGCCGAAAAACCCGAAAAAAAACAGAAAACAGAAAAAATGCAATTTGTCGAGCGGCAAACGTTTGATTGATATTGATTCGGACTGGGAAACTGGAATTGGAATTGTGCTCAGGTCAGGTCATTAGTCGTTTGTTAGTGCGGTTAGTGGCAAAAGGCGCAACGAAATTAGAGCAGCCAACTGACAGGAGGACAGGACGACAGGACGACAGTTCGACAGTTCGACAGTTCGACAGGATAGCACAGGATACTGGCAACTGGGAACTGGAACGCATGCGCGCACTTCAATTGCGGGATAGCGCATTTAAAATAATTAGTCTCAATGCACACAAAAATTACTTTGTGACTGACTGAATGACTGACTGATGGACTGACTGGCTGACTGGCTGGTCATTCATTCTGGTGCTCATCCCGGCTGATGACGGTTATTGCATTTAAATGCATATAATTGCCAGCGGCAGGCAAAAGTATCCTGCGGTCGCCTCCTTCTGCCTGCTGCGGTCGAATTCCAATTGAATGCTTAAAATAATTGTACAAACATATATATAGTTTTGTATAAAAGTCACCAACCGCAATGCGCAATGCGCAGTTGCCAGTTGTCTGTTTGTCTGTTTGTCTGTCTGTTTGTCTGTCTGTCTGGCTGGCTGTCATCCCCGCACCCCCCTCCTCTCACCCGCTCCCCAGATCCTCCCCCTGTTGCTATTGGTGTGCAAACTGGATACTTGCCAGTTTTTCTGGTCGTAATTTTGTGCATTCGCAAGCGCAGCCACAGGAAGGCTATGCCATCGTCTCTAACTGAGCAAACCCCCTGCTACCCTTGTCCACAGTCTTCTGCGAATTTTGTTGCTGCTGGCAGCCGTCTGACTTGCTAACTTGGCTATCTAACTATCTAATTAGCGTGTTTGTTTGCCAGTTAATGTTCACTAATTTATTGACTCTACTACCTTATCAATGTGTTTGCTCTGCTGTTAACAACATCCGCAACACAGGCGGCCAACCAACCAACAACCCCACCAGCCAGTCAGTCAGTTAGTCAGCCAACCAGGCGAGTAGATGCCCCTCCCTCCTACCCAAAAATATAGAAAAAGCCCACCATCTAGCCAGATAAAACAGAGTCAAAGCGAGCAAGATATATAGAGAGAAAAGATATATAAATATATATATATATATCGAGAGAGAGAAATACTCTGCGTTGCCGGCGGTCTTTCTGAATTGTGGCTTGTGCCTCAGAGACTCCTGTTGCGCCGATCTTCGAGCTCAAGGATTTCAGCTTCAGTTTATTGACACCTTATAAATGAGCATGCAATATATTTTATTTACAATTTATATATTTATAAATAACAAATGAAGTGGCTCGATGTTGAAATCCTGCAGCAAAGGTGATTGAAAACAGCTTCGGAAGACAAACATAAAAAGAAAACACGGAAAATAAGTGAAATTCAGGGAGAAACTTACAAAGTTTTTTTTTGAATATATGTTTTCATAATTTTGTTCCTGGTGCTACAAGCCTTATCTTATTAATGAAGGCTTCAGTCATCTAAATTAAAACTTGATATTAAATCATATAAATAATATTATATATACATTATTTTGATTGGGGACTGTATATATTGTGCTCCCTTCAGAGCCTATAGCTAATCAGGAGATCCTCTGGAAATCTATAAGTGGTATGCATATTTATGTGCAGGCTCATAAAATACAACTTATCAAGATGTAGATGTCGATGGGACAATCTTAAGTGTTGATTCACTCTTTAGTCACAACTTTAAATGTGGAAGATTTAGACAA
This sequence comes from Drosophila hawaiiensis, assembly GCA_037043685.1. Lineage (NCBI taxonomy): Eukaryota > Metazoa > Arthropoda > Insecta > Diptera > Drosophilidae > Drosophila > Drosophila hawaiiensis. The sequence goes on along the minus strand of JBAMBA010000107.1, from coordinate 2,015,774 downwards.
ATATTTGAGTTGCTTGGGATTTCATTACAATCGTCTAATGGTCATTTGGATGGCAGATAAATGCAGAGACTGCAAACTCGTTAGCTAATTTAACTTTGTAGAGCTCCACAGATCGCTAGATATCTATATATAACTAGATGGATTTCCAGCAAGTTGTCCACACAAAGCATAAAGCATAGCAGCTAGGCAACTGAGTGATTTAACTACGAACTATCTACCCCTATTTCTCACCCTCCCTATCCATCTTTTTCCCTCTTTATTGCCTTGCTCGATATATCTGTCCTTATCGCTGTGGATGTGGCTGCATATCGCTCAGTTTCATTGAGAATCTTAATCGGCATCTTTGATATTATAATGTTCGTGTTACTGCGTGGACAAACGTAATAAAATAACTGATCTTTGTCGCTGATAAGTTAATTTACTTTTAATGTGTTGCCCTTCGAAGACGACAACGACAACGACGACGACAACGACGGCGACGACGACGGTCCATTGGGATGCGACCGTGTGACAGTCGCGACGTGGGGGTAAATTGGTTTTGTAGGTGACAACGGGTCTGCCGAATTAAACAGACTCCAAGAACGCCGAACTGGGCAGCGCGTGTGCCGTCGCGACGTCAACTGATTTGTCAACAACAATGGACAAGGGGCCAACAAAGGTGGCTCCAATTTATCGCTGCTCCAGATCAGCCAGCACGCCAACAACAACAACAACAAAATGAACTGAGATAAAGGACAGCTGAAGCCCAAAAAAAAAATCTGCACGCTGAGAAACCAGCATTGAATTCCAGCTTAAAAAAATAATTATTAACTAAGGCATCAACTAAAAATCTGAAGAAATCAAGTTCTTAATTCTAAGCCAATCGAAATTAAATTCTTGAAATTAACATTGCGTCTTTGATAGTGTTTTTTTTTTTTTTTTACCTTAGCCGGTTTTCAATAGCAAGTAGAAGCTTATCTATTTTCTCTCAGTGTACCATGGCCAACAAAAATGAGAAGCGATCTTCGGTGTGATCGGATATTTAATACCCTAATACCCTAGCAGGCATAGTTATTCAACGAATTATCAAATATGTTATTAAACATAAAATGATTTTATTGTTTTATTAAATAATATTGCAGAATCTGTTGGCTGCGGTTCCTTTTAATCGTATCCTAGATCTTAGTTATACTGTATTATTAATGCTATATGATCGATCAGCTCTGATTTGTGTGTTAGCTGTTAGGTTTAGCACTTATCGGCTCAATATTATTTCCCCATATTCCCGTCAAGAATATACACAATATCCTCCCCAAATGCGTTACACATGTCATTAAAATATCAGAATACCCATTGAAAGCGTATGCATATGAATAAATAAAGGATGCTCCGTTGAACGGCGCTCGTTTAAATTGATGTCGTTTGATGCTTGGCTCTTAGGAGTTGTTGTTGTTGCTGTTGTTGTGTCTGTTGTTGGTATTGTTGTTGTTTGTGCTGGCCACTAAATGGCCGCAATTTAAATTTTTAGTGCCCGCGCCAGCCTATAAATTCTACGCATCTAGCTGAGGAACTGAACTGCCGGCTACGAAAATGATTTTGGCACCTGTGCAAACATTTTATGGTCACAAAGAGTTGCTGTGTTGCCAACTTGGCTGAGATGCTGAGAGGTTCACAAAAGGCCACAATCAACACCTTCTCGTGCTGCTGGTCGGCAACCGGCACTGTTCGTTTCCCATGCAGCTTGTCACTTGTCCACTACCATTTGTGGTGGTTAGCTTGGCTATGTTAGGGTGTTTGTCAAGTCGTTGCCAGCTGCATTTCTCGTAGTCTGTCGTCGTTAGTCATTCAGTTGCTGTGTTGCTGTGGTGCTGGGCTCCTCTTATCGGCCAGGTTGGGCAAATTTTTAGTCGCCCATAAAACATTTCAAAATTTGTCTTGTGCTCCTCCTCAGTGCCTGCCGTTGTTCCAGTTCCAGTTCCAGTTTTGATTTCAGTTACCACTTGCCATAAATTTAAAGTGATAATTGTGCCGCAGACTTATCAACAAATTCTTAATGTCAATATCTATCATCCGCCTATGCATTCTCGATAATTAATCGCAATCGATAAATTATCAAACCAGAATTGTGGTCAGCCAGCTAATTTTAGATTTAAGTACAAATTAATACATGTTGTATTAAATTGCTCAGTGATGTTCGTAATCGAAAAGTAATCAAACCATGCAGATACTAACGCCTATCGAATATTTTGTATGCCTAAATGCTTCAGTCCTGAATGTCATCATTGATCTTTTACTGATTATACAATAATAAATTTAAATGTAAAGTGAATTCATTCAGTATTCATTACATTCCATCTCCATCACCTAAAAATTTAATTTTATGAAAAATTAAAATGTTTTAAGTGAAAATTGTTGGTGTATCTATAAAAGTTGGGAAATTTGACATTGGAAAAAACTTTCAGCCGAATAAAGCATAAGCCTTATGGTATTGATATTTCATATCATTCGTGACAACAATTTCACAATTTATTATTTATTTTAAAATGTTTGTCCAGCTCAAAGAGGATATAAATGTTTCTCTTTGTTCTATTTCCTCATTTGTTTTTGCCAGCTGTTGGTTTGAGTTAAAGAAGTTTGACTTTTATGCGATTCTTATTGTGCTTAGGCGCACCTGATGCCTAATTAAGCACGCAGCCCCGCTAAACGTGACTACCTTGCCACCTTGCCCCCTTGCCCCCTTGCCCCCTGGGACACATTTACATGTTCCCATTAAAATCAACTAAGCGCATTTCAAATGCATCGCTTAAGACCCTCTGGTCGCTATTCGCCAGTTGCACTTTAAGTTCGGGTTTCCAGTATTTATTTTTTTTTCTCTTTTATTTTTTATTTTTGTAGTCAGCGGAGGTGAAAATGCATTTTATGACTCAATTTGGTGCACATAAAAAATGCTGTTGCCCGCCATTCAAAGTGCAACATTGTTGAACCCACGTTGCCACCACAAAAGGTGTGATAACTATGAGGTTGTGGCTGTGGCTGCGTCTCTGTATTCAGGCTGTATTCTGCTGCTGCTGCTGCAACTTTAGCTTAACAATAGTCAGGTGCTGCTTCTGCTGCTGCTGATTATTGTAAATTTTTATGTGCAATTAATCGGCTACGCGCATTTGGGCATTTATAAGCATTTCTCGCTTTGCTTCCACTCTCCGCCCGCTTCTTGGTTATCTCGTCACCTTTCTCGGCAGCAAGAATGGTCGCTGCGGGTTGCATTCGCCGGTCATCCAAAAAGAAATTAAGTCGTATTGAATTAAAGTGAAATGCAAAATGGGCCCAAGTTGCAGCCATAAAAAGAGCGCTCAGCAACATTGTGAGATGTCCCCCTTGGCCCCCCGCTCGACAAATTCCCCAATGCATCTCCACTGTCCACGTTTAATGACACCCCATAAAAGGTGTTTGTGGCTCTTGCTCTGGCTCTGGCTCAAGCTGAAGCTGCAACTGCAGCAGCTGCACAACGCTTATTGTCAGTGGCAAAAACGAAGAATAAAAAACAATAAAATAAAGGTTCAGATTGAGTATTGGACTTGGACTTGGACTCGGACTCCAACATTGGTTGACTGAGTTGCGTCCCGCTGAGCAGTGCTTAGGCCGATAAACTGTTGAATCTGTCGACGACTTTGGAGCTGTGAGTGAAAACATTGGGAATGATGCCATTCGGTAATCTATCTAAATATATGTGCATATATAGGGAAAAATTTCTATTGTTCGATATTAATTAAAAATAAGCAATCGATCAATTTTAAGTGGCTATACATTGAGGCGTAATTATAATAAAATAAACTCTACACACACAAATGCTTATTAAATCCATAACTTATCGATTGTCGCTCAATTGAATGAATACTTAAACATTTATCGAATGCATGCATGCTTTTCACTCAAATTATATGATAATTATAGACATGCATATCGATAACAATTAATCGAACTTTAATGTACAAGTTTGTTTGCCTAGCACTGGCCTTGGCCTACAGTTTAGTTTATTGGCCTCACATGCAGTGCTAGTTCTCCATTCATTTTCCGAGCAGAAGGGCTGATCTGTATATGCACTCATACACATATATATATATATATATATATATGCATATATGCTCATGTTACCCCTTCCCACCCCGGCGACTTTCCACTTCTTAATTGCATAATTTCATATTCGGGTTTTGCATAGCCTTTTGGAGCAGCCAAATGCGGTGCGGGGGATTCATTCTTGTTCATTTTGTATGTATGTATGTGACTGTGGCTGTGTATACATATATATATATATATATATAGTGTGTGTGTGTGTGTGTGCTCGCTGCCAGTTTGCTTAATTGCCACGACCAAAAGTGCCAAAGAAATGCAGCTCACTAATTACAACAACAAGAACAAACCGGGCGGACAAGTGAGCGTTTGCCTCGCTCCCCCTCCTCGACCCCTCAGAAAGGAGCATTCGCCTCAGTCAGGCATATCCTTGCGCATTGCATTGCACTTGTATGTGTGTCCTTCAAAAGCCAATTGAAGTGTGGCAACGTTGCATGTTTGCCATTTGCCATGCAAAGGCATGAAATATATGTAGAATTTTAAAAGTCATAAAATTGCGGAATGCCGCCAATTAAAATAGTTGCACTCGTGTCTTGGTGTGTGTGTGTTTGTGTTAGTGTCTGTGTGTGTGTGTTGGTGTTGGCCATGCGTGTTCCACATGTGACGTGACATAAATGCATGTCATGTTCGTTGGCGGTTTCGTGCGTTTTTATTGCCCCAAACCCGAACCCAAACCCAAATCCATTGCGAGGATGGTGCCTGGGCACTACCGGGCAGCTTGTGGCATGCGGCATGCAGGCTCGCGCGCCAAAAACTATGCAACACAATGCGCGCAAATTGCGCAATCAAATTACCAACAGCAACAACATCCCCTCGCCTGCAACACCCATTTCCCCCCCTCGCCCCACCAAAATTGAGCTTAGGCAATCAATTACAATGTTAGCATGCAATCGTAACAATTGGTCAGCTTCAGCACCGCACAGGGTTGGGGGCGGAGATGGGGTTGGGGTTGCTGAAGTTTGGGTTGGTTTTACAAAAGAGCCTTTTAGAGCCTTCGACTCGTTGTTGTTGTTGTTGTTGTTGTCGTTGCTCTAAGTGTGGGCAGACTTTTGGTGTCAAAGACGAAACAAGTCACGAAACTGCATTGAATGCAAGTCCAGCATTGGGATTAGCGGGGAGGTTGGGTGGTTGGGTGGTATTGTGTGGTTAAGGGCTGGTCGGCTGGCGACGTTGTTGCCTTTTAATTTTCAGCGTTTAACGTGAACGCGTGCAAATTTTAAGGGGGTAACCCCAACAACACTTTGTACTCTTTAGCGCTGTTTAGTTGCGCTTTGCATATGCAGCCAGCCAGCCAGCCAAGTGGGTGGATTGGGGCGGGGGCGGGGTGGGTGTCGGTTCTGTGCTGTGCTGTGGCAGCAACCCCTGAGTATGGCGTTTAACATCCATTGGACACTTTCGTTTCGCTTTCGTGACAAATGACCAAAACGCACTTAGCCAGTTTGTTGCGCAGTCAATCAATCAATCAATTGGACGGCAACACTTTTTGACCATTTCCACCGTTTCCCCCATTTTCATCATTTTCAATTGCCTTCTTTTCTTTGCGTCACACACTGCGTATGATTAATGAAAGTAAAACAAAGTTAATGGCATTGTAGAACTTGAGTTGTGCGAGCTTTTTGCTCGTTTTACCCAAAACAGCAGGCATACCCCTTATGTGTGGCAATGTTTATTTAGCTTTCGAAGAAATTGCTTGGTCCTTTTATTGTTACTTTTAGAACAAGATCGTTAACCAGTTCAATCAGTCCGAAACATTTGGGAATTGTAAATTGCGTTCGGTTCGGCTAACAGTTCAGTCCGTTGTATAAACCTGCTGCTAAAACAAAATTTTCTTTATCTTAATCACTGAAAACAATAAAATTCTTATAAAAATAAGCACAGTTCAGCAGCAGCAAAAACAATTAAAAATATATCTATATAAGTGAATTGCTTTTAAGTCAGTATTTAATTGACATTTAAAAAAAAAAAAAAACACTTTAATTGAATACAAATATATTTCAATGATTGTTTTCCCCGCACACGTCGTACTATTTGAATATATAATTCTATAAATCTGACTGTATAATAATATAAAAGTTTTGTTTTTTTTCGAACTAAAATGATTCTCGAACAATTGCTGTACTACTTGTACCAAGCCGGAAACTCATTCGGTTTGAAAAAAAATAGGGAAAATAGGTGACTTTCGATCGTTGTGTGGATGCATAGGAGGAAGTCCAAGTCCTACAATAATGAAAATGCATTTCTCAAGCTGGTCGGTAACAACTAAATGTTTAATTGGCCTTTGTTGTTCATCGTTGGCTGTTGGCTGTTTGCTGTTGTTTTGATTTGAATTTGGCGCCTGGCAGCAAGACAACAAGCCAACTGTTTTAATTATAGTAGCATCAACAACAACAATCCCTCCCTCAACTGAACTAGTTAAAGCTGCTTGTGACTTTAGTTTTAGCTTCAGCTTCAGCTTCAGCTGCAGCTTCAGCTTTCGCTTGCTTTGCGGTATTTGTTTCCATCTCGTTCGCATTGCAAATTGTGTGAAAATTGCTCGCTGAGCTTGTTGCGGTTTTTCACAGGCATTGCTGGCTCTGTTTTGGCAAATGTTTTCCGTCCCCGCCCTCTGCCGCAGCTAGGCTGATATGCGATACTAAAGTTAGTTAGTAACTGGATCCCAAACCCGGGAAAAAGCGCGCACTCATAATTTGCGATTACTGCCAGTTTTTGTTGTTGTTGTTGTTGTCAGTCATAGGTTGTTGCTTGGGTTTTAATTAGTTAATTATTTGATGTTATTGCCGGTGCAGTTAGACGGGCCTGAACTAAGCCATGGTGCTTCTCCTCCTATAGTCTATAGCAGCAGCTTCTTAGCTTCGCTTCCCACCCACATATTTGTCTCCACACTCTACAAATTATATATACAGTGAAAGCTCCTATTAACGGGCAGTTCCCTTGCACGGACATTTCCTTTAGTCACACAATTATTTAATATGTACAAGTTTTAATTTATGACTGAAAACGTCAATGAGCTGTATTACCTGCTGACAGAGATTTTCTTGTTTAGGCTAATACCCTCTCAAGGCAACTTTCGCTGTTTAAACTCATTTCAAAGTAATTTTTAAATAGTTTTGATTCACAAGCGGATTTCTGATTTTCGGTTCCCGATATTATTGAACCCACAAAATGATTTTCAACTGACCTAATTTGTACAACTTTTTACGCGGATAACACATGTTTCAATAATCCCCAAAGCAGTTCATAATCGACTAAAATACCATTCAGCATATTATGCAAATCGGACGAAACTGTCTTTAAATCGATTCAGAATCTAATGCCATGACTTAGAGGGGGCTCTTGGGCCACTTAAAAGTCAAAAAATTACTTAACGTTTACCACTCTTAGACCAGTTTGACGGACACACACATTGATAAGTAACTGTATTTTGGTGTGTGCCAGCGAATATGAAAATCAGTGGAAACGTTGGCATTAATCGCAACACAAATAAATTGCATAAAAACGTTTCCAAAACGAACTGGGAAATATATATATATATATATATATATATATATATATATATATATTTATATATGTATTTGTATTTATATATATATTTTTTTTTACTTTTTTATTACACGCAGTCATGTTTTATGCAAAAAGGCAAGGGCAAAACGCGAACCCGCAACGAGCACGAAAATTAACTGTACTATAAAAGGTGGAAAATTGTGCAAACAACCTACAAAAAGCGCACCCCCTCCCCTCCCCCTATAATCACGAAAAAAATATAAAAAAAGCCCACCAAAGGCCCCGGCACAGTGGCAAGAAAATTTACATAATTATGATTAATACGGGAGAGCGCAAGTGTGTAAGATAAACGTGGAGGGAGCGGATAAGGGGGAGAGAGGTGGCAGGGGCAACAAGCATTGAGCTTTGGCACAGCATAGAATTTTAAATACATTCGGAAACTGTGCGGTCTCTGCTGGTGCCTCTCTCTCAGCTCATGACTTGGCTTCTGCCAATTCCGTTTCCGCATATGCGAACCCTATTGGGTTCCTGTTAACGAAAACTTTTACTACCAGCTCCCGACTCGCGTTTCCCTACAGCCTACAAAATACAGGCTACAGGCTACTCCCTACTCCTTACGCCGACGCGAAGTTTGAAGCGTTTGGGGAATGGGCCGCGTGTTTTCCGGCATAAACGCTCGCAATCAAATTCACATAAAATAATTCACACACCAACAACAGCAAACTGTTTGTTGGTCATGCAAAAGAAAAACACCCTCTCCATGCCACTCCACCTAACACCACCTGCCCAGCGTTTGGTCGTTTGCATTACTTTGCTTTCACATTAGCGTAAAATTACAACAACAAAAACAACAAGAAGAACAACAACGACAGCAACACCCAGGGCCAAAACCTCATTTGTTGTTAGCCAAACAAACCGTCGTTTAGCGGACGCTGACCAAGAGCCCTAACTAACAGACACAGACACATAGATAAAGATAAGGAGCCCGAGGAGAGTGGGAGAATAGCAGAGAGAGAGAGAGAGAGAGTATAAGATTGGAGAGGAGGGAGGCATTTAATTTGTCCGATTAGCATTTTTAGTCACTTAAAATGCGCGCACGCATAAAACGCATTAAAAATGTTTCGTTGCGTTGTGTTTTTTTTTTCTCACAAATGCATAAAACGCTGGAATAATATCGAGATGAAATATGCATGAAAATGTTGTATGTTTGTGTACATATATATATATATACATATATATCAGACAACACGAAGGACTAGAACAGGTCCTTGGGCGAACAGTTCCCAACTTGTTAATTGTTACATTGCCTGTGGCAAGGTATGCAAGTATTACAAAGAGGTGCGATAAACGCATTAAGCAAATGTAAGAAGCAAATGAGAATAAGCCGACAGCTACACAGAAATGTTGCTAAATTATACTATAAATTATGCAATTCTTAAATGTGAATTGCATTATCACATGTACGTTTGGGCTACCCTAACTATTTATTTATATATATATGTATCTTTGCAGTCCTTTTTCATAACTGTTTTCTGTACAGGTTGTATGACAAAAACCGGAACCGCATCTTTAACGAATGCTTGTCAGAATCGAAATCGGAATCTAGCTTGAAAGTAGCTGATATAAGTGAACCTAATAATTTATGTTTTTATCATTTAAAATCGAGCAATAAAGAATTAAGTTAAATATATTTATTAGTTGGGTAATTTTTGTTTGTTTCTGTATGCATTGCAATTGTATTCCTGTCGCTTTGAGAGAGTTGTTGCAGTTGTTTCATGTTTTGTGACAAATCATTGTGAGATCATCACTCAATTTGATGTAGAGGCGCGCTTATCCTGGGCCCAGTGCCGGGCCGCAGTCTCATCCTCGCATCCTCGCATCCTCGCATCCTTGGCTGACAGCTGATGAAGCTGTGACCGCACTGTGGCCGTTGTTGTTTGACGTTTGTTGACACATTTCACTGTCATGATTGACGACTTCTCACCATCTCTCTCTCTGTCGCTCTCTCTCTCTCTCTCTCTCTCTCTCTCTCTGTCTCTCTCTGTCTCATTTTTTCTCTCTCTGTCTATCCGTTGCACCCTCTCTCGATTTTGGAATAATTCTCTCAGTGTTTCATCTTTATTACTCATGGCCAACTGTCAAGCACGCGAGGCTGTTGATTTATTTATTCCCTTCAGAGCAACAAGAAAGGAACTGGAATTGCCTCACCCCTCCTCCCTCCCCCTTTCAAACTCCCAATTCCCCACACCTCGACCCGAAAAAACATATTCAACCTACGACCTAATGAATTTCAAATGATGCGGCAATTTTTATTTTATTTTTTTCTGTATAGTTTTTGAGTTATTCGCCATCATCTTTTCGTACATACATTTTCCTGCTTGTTCGCCGAACGAACTTTTTTTTAATTGCCAAAACAATTTTCTATTACACTTCGAGCACCGTGTGTGGCTCAGCATGTGTGTGTGCGTGTGTGTGTGTGTGTGTGTCCATTGTCTTTGGGTGTGCGGAAATGCGCTTCAATATGATAGCAAGGCGGGGTATGTTTTGTGGGAAAGTACATGTAACAAGCACGCAACTTGGCCAAACAAAAGCCAGCCACTTTACAATGTGGAAATGATGGACAACAAACAGTTGGCTTCCTTTGTCATGGGTCACTCAATGAGCAATTGAACAGCAAGGCAAAAATAAGGCCCTTAGCCATCACAGTCCAATGTTTTCTGTTCATATATAGCAGCATTATTGTATTGCTAATAAAACAATTTGTACTAGTGCCAAATACATATGTAGCTTACTTGAGGTTTATTTTCATTTTATATTTATTGTGAGTGTTTGAACTGATTACTCAGTAGCAGCAAGAGCAATAGAAATATTGATCTGCTTTTGCTACTGCTGTTTAATTTAGCAGAGAAATAGCAGAGCCAATAGCAGAAATTCTCTTTCGCTCTGCACTGCAAGCTGTTCGATCTATTAAGCCCACTCATTGTCAGAAAATCGTCAGAGTTCACCACAGACTACACCTAGTTTAGTTATCTCTGACTTCTTAGTCTATAATGTCCCGTCAAGAGACCATTAAGTATTCTTAGTTTATTGTTCTCCATTACTTGGGGATACTTCATTAAATTGTGATTGACTGAAGACGCCTGAGAGACATGTGATTTATGTCAGATCTGGTACCTCTACCCAGTAACTTTATATATTGTGAAATTCTAGAAATTTGCCTACTGTGAATCATAGCATTTCAATTATGAGTGGGTTATATTAAAGAAAGAGAAGCAATTGAGTGCGTAAGACAATCTTAAAGTCATAGTTTAAGTGGTACTCTTTGTTTAGTGCAAAAGTATCATCAAGACAAGACTGACGAAGGACAATAAATTTCGTTTCTTTCTGTCACTTAACACTTAATCCGATTAACTGACTGACAACTGATTATAATATTGATAGCTGCCAACATATTTTTATATGAGTTTGTCCTCAAGTCAAGTGTGTGTCCTGTCGCGCCTTCAAACTCACAAGCTTTGAGATTGTACTTTTTGTATGTCATTGAAATGAACTCTTAAACTAAAATGAATTCATAATTTTACAGACATTAGACTTAGGTCTGGGGAAGTGTTCGTGGATATTCAGTCTGTAGTATAGATTATAATTTATTATCAGCTTGTCCGATTAATTCAAACATTCCAACTCAGTTTGACAGACTTCTATTGTTATTAGCGTTGTGATGCATGTTTTCTTGCGCATATGTACCGCAATAACCACAATTTCAAGCTCATTAGGCCCAGACATTGGCCACAACTCCACCCAGCCAATTTAGCCAGCCTTCATTACAATGCTCAGCCCACACAGACACACATATAGACACAAACACAAATATGAGTACATAAATATACAAATACAAGCTAAACAAGTCAAGCTGGGTCGTTACAAATCTTTGGCAAAGTACTTCATAAATATCTTAAATGAGTTTCCTTTTGTTACACATTTTATAGGTTCTCCTCTAACCAAATAATATTTACGCCATTTTACCAGGCCAAACAATCTACAATCAACCCTCCAACCGACCACCCATCCACCGCCCCCTCTTCTACTCCATGAAGGAGCGCTTATAACGACAGTTGTGATTATTGTTTTTGTTTTGCACTGTTCTCGGCCTATGTATTTTGTGGGTGCCTTAAATCATTTTGTGGCACTATCGGCACAAGAATCAAATGCCTTCGTTTAAATGCGCGATAGCGAAGGCGAAACAGTTTCCCGGACTGCTCGACGAAATTCACGCAATTAGTTTGCCAGTTTTACTTCACGTTAATGTCGAAAAGGCGTCGGAATTTCGTTTGCCTGATTTTTGGTTTTGCGTTGAAGTCAACTCCGTGGGTGTTGCTGGTGGGGGTGACTTGATGGCTGAATGGCTAGATGGCTCGATGGATGGATGTGGTTGGGTGGTTAGTTTTCCGCCCGGCTCATTAACAATAATTTCGCTTTAATAAATAAGGCTAAAACATGCGCTAAATAACATTTTAGGTGCCAGTCGACCAAAATTTGTTGCTGAACACGCAGGGGTGCAAGGGGTTGTGCGGTGGTGTGGCATTGCTGGCTAGCGTTGAAATTAATGTGCCGCCAGCAAAGGGCGACACTAATTTGCCTGTGAACATGTCAAATCAGCTCGAGAGTAAATTTTACGCTACCGCCGACCGCCAATCGACGCCGTCGTCGGCGTCGGCGCTGCGCACTTAATGAAAAGGTCCTTAAGTGCTTTCCAACGGTATTTTGTTTCCGTTTGTAGTTTTTCTGTATTTTTTTTTTTTGTTTTTTTTTTTGCTGACGTCGCTTGCCGTTGATTTGTTATTGTTGCCACTGGCGAGCATAAATCATGCCTGCCGCCGTCGACTCACTCGTATTTGGGCCCGGGGACCTTAGTCCTGGCTAACGGGAGGGTTTAGCGGCACACGTGAGCCCACACCACGATGAGTGGGTACGGGCCACTTGACTTGCGTGGTGGTTGTTGGCTTGTTGGTTCCATGGGAAGTGATTAAAGTCATTTAACCCACTCTGAGCACGCGGCCAGCGAAACTGCGCTAAAATTAATTTCTAATTGCGCACAAAAGTAGGCAACCACACACATGTTTACATATACATTCATATATATGTATATAAGGCGTTATATATATAGTTATCTACCATACGTACACAGTAAAAAAAAGAGCCTTAAGTAACATAAAATCTGTTAAAGTTTGTGTAAATAAATTGGGTAAAAAGTATTGCATTTGTGTTTTGCTTTCAGCAGTAAAATATAACAAATTGATAAAATGTAAAATATGTTTCAGTGTTATTGAAGTACTTTTCATAACTTCGATATATCATCGCAAAAAAATACGAAACACTCGGATATAACTTTTTTTAAATTAAAAACATATTTAACGAATGTTGAATGTACATACTGGAAAAATAAACAGCCACCAACTTTGTATTCATTCGATAAATGAAAGAAATGAGAGAATTTTGAGGAGGTAATTGCTTGGGGATTCCACTCAAATATGTTTATTCAAAAACTATCGACTTCGAATTGTCTTCGAATCGATTTCCAACGACTTTCATCACTTTTGTTTGACTTAGCTTTTGAGTTGATAAATAACGGACTCATAAAATTTGTCTTTAGACGCTATGTCTAGTATGTAATATTTATGAAAATATTTTGTTTTTTACTGTGAAAATAGATCGTAAATCAAATTCGACCATCAAGCTTCGTAACACGAATCTATTGAGTTATTCGTGTTATTTACTCTATTTAATGTGGCGTTCAGTTTGAATTTGAATAAGAAAATGTCTCCATTTATATGTAGAAATGTTGAGGCAACATTTTTATTTTGATTAATTATCTGGCAGAATTTTGGACTCGACAACCCTTTCGGGGCGTACTGTATGCCAGTGGGGGCGGGCAACCCTCTTTGCATATGCTAATTGAGCTATAAAAATACTTTGTGCCTCGAAAAGCGATGCAAAGAAAAACACAGTCATAAAATGTGCCCCAGAGCACGCCCACCCAAAAAAATAAAAACAAAAACAAAAAAAAACAGAAAAAAATCACAGATTTGTGGCGCAGATTTTCTTGAACAAAAGCAGTGCCGCAACACACAAGGCTAAGTCTGATAAAGCTCCAATGGAATGGGAGATGGGGTGAATTGTGGAGGGAGTGTGGGAGTGTGGGAAGGGAAGTTCATGCGTGATGCTTTCACATAAAAATTATGGCATTCAGGGCAAATGGAGCTTAGTATGGGGATCTGGGGCAGGCCACCAGCAAAGACTCACATGCTGCGGCTTTTCTTGAGCTCAACGTGCACTGGCAACGGGAAGGGGATTGGGAATGGGAATGGGCCAGGGGGGTGGTGTGATGTGCGGCAGAGAGGCAGGTTGTGTGTGGCGTTAGAAACATGATTTTTATTTTACGCAACTTAAGTGCGAACAATAAAAACGATTTGAGGCAGATTATGGCAACCGGCGACGTCGTCCTCAACGTTCTTCGGCTGGATCATAATGCAAATTAGTCATGGCCAACGCATATGCAAAGGCAATCCACCCCGCCCACCCCCCCTTACTCCACCATCTCAGCCAACCAGCGCCCTTGTCCTTGCCCTTATCCTTGTGGCGTTGTGCGCGTTTATTTGCCTTGCCATTTGTTTAGATTTATGAGTGTCAGCCGTATTATGACCAACCACTTGACTTCCTGGCACGTGTGTGGCGCTGTGTGTGACATTTAATGCCCCACACGTTCCCAAGTCCTTCTCCAAGTCCTTGCACTCGCACTCGTCCTAGTCATCGTGGGCGTTGGTCGTTGGCCACACGGCGCATACGCAACATCCGTTTGACTTTCGCCCCTTTTACACCACAACCCCCTCCCCTCACCTCCCTCCAACCCGTTTTTGCCTTTTGAATTTGGTTTATTTGCTTGGCTGTTGAATTGTTTGTTTGTGCTACTTTGACTGCCTACATGGCAATTAGCGTCAGCACAGCTTGTATTCCACTCCTATTCAAATTGATTCACAACACATTTAACCAACGATAAAGACAGCGACAGAGAGAGAGAAAGAGAAAGAGAGAGAATGTCGAGTGGAAATGTTCATACATATAATCAAATTCTCTGGCCAATCGCAGTTTAAGGATGCAGGTGTCAAGTGGTGTCAAAGCTGGCACTGTTTTTCTTCGATATTTTTGCGCACAATTCAGCTTATTAGTCAACAATTTGATACAGTTTGTAGACTTGCATAACCTCGACCAACTCAAAGAAAGAAAAAAGATACATATATTATTGTTCCGATCGACAATAAAAAATCAAAACAAAATATACTGGCGACCAATCGAATTTATTACTGTCCATATTTGATAGCTCATCGAACCAGCCCGGGGCCCATTGAATCATATAACAGGCTGAAGGAAATATGTATTCTTGATCAGCATCATCTGCGGATTAATATGAGTGACCTACGAGCTAGAGACTTGAGAATTAGAAATCTAAGCGTTCGTATTAATTTATTTCCTTCAGTACCAATAGAAATGAGAAATCTTCCACACCTGCTTACATTTAAGTATGCACAGCTTTTTAAAGGAATATTTTATAAAAAAAGACCTATAATAATAATAATTAACAGCAGGGTTCAGGGTATCTGTTAGTCAAACTCACTTCATAGCTATAGAATTCTTATGTATTTTTTTGCTAATAAAAACGAAATTCTTTGAAATTCGTTGAGCTTAACTGCGAACTCGTATTGGAGCTGCATTTAGGATATCTTTCAGTCGATACACACTCTGAAAGACACTTTTGAAGAGAGCTTCTCTTCCATTTTTGCTTGTTTCATAATTCAATTTTCAGCTAACAAACTTATAAATGTATGTATGTTTGTGTGTGTGAGAGAGTGTGTGTGTGTGTGTGAGTGTGAGAGTGTGTGTGTGTGTGTGTGTTGATTTCGCCACTCAGTTTGTCTTTGTTCTTTATGACGCAAATTTGTCGCAGTCGCTGGCTTGGCAGCATTATCTTCTAGTTCAGTAAGTTTGCACACACACACACACTCACCCGCACACAAACACACATGCTCACCCCTTGCTAAATTTTTATTTTCTGTTTCCTTAACCCCAAGCCAATTACAAGCGCCCGTCGGCCAAATTGACTACAAAGGCAAATGATATTAACATATAAATTGCACAAAGTGCCACTGATTTAGTTTTATTTGCTTGGCATGGCATACACACACACACACACACAACACACACATATATTCACATACATATAAATTTGCTTTTGGCAGTTTGTTTTTACGTCTTTCAGCAAACATTTACGTTTATTATGCCGATTTTCTAGCGCAGAAAAATAACGCTTATGTGCACACACACACACATACACACACACACACACACCGAGACACACACACACCGAGACACACATACATCCTTCCCCACACACACGCAGACACAAAGTTTGATAGAAAGTTTTCGGTTAGTTTGTTGCGCATGCATCTGACGTCAGAGCCCGCGGGGTTTGAGGGGGGGCTGGGTAGCTTGGGTGCGGGCAGTCGCTGCCTCTAGCACCATGCTTCGATAGTCGCTCAATGGCGGCGGCAGTCGTGTTTTACGCACGCACACACCCCAAGCACCAGCAGCAGCAGCAGCAGCAGACAGCCGTAGCCACATACCCCTCCTCAGCCCCAGTAAAAACCACCCACAGATAAACCACCCCCAGCCCCCTCTTACGCTCTCCTCATACCAGTCAAGTCCTGGCAATGACAGCGCCATCTCGCTTTTGCGCACACTTCCGGTCTCTGTCAACTGGCGTCTTTTGCCTAACGCTTATCTACCGCCTGCTACCCTCTCTCTTTCAATCTCTCTCTCCCTGTCTCTCTCTGTCTCTCTCTCTCTCTCTCTCTCTCTCTCTCTTGCAGTATGTGTGTTCTTTGGCAGCCTTGGCTTGTATAATGTGGCGCTTTTAGCTGCTTTCACATACAATTTACTGTCTTCTCAATGGCAACAATTTATGCTGCTCTTTTTTATGGGCAAAACGTCGCCAGCGGAAATTGATATTTGTGGAGGAAAAGTTTCTAAAAGACTTTGGCACACATACGGGACAGATACGAAAGAAAATCGTACAAGCCACACTTGCTACAGTCAACAAAATCAATACTCAACTAATACTGAAATCAAATCAATACTAAATTTATCATGTTTTTGAGCCTATAATATTTTGACTGATTTTAGATGCAATTAAAAACATTTTCTTTATTATAAATTGAAAATCTATTCAAAATCTTTTAATAGATTTATTAAAATCTATTATTTTTCCACGAATTTCAATATTTGGAATTCTGACGAAAGAACGAACAATTGGAAATATTTGAAAGGTATTTGGAGAATCTTTGAACTGAATTGAACTTTTTATATAATTAAATGAGTTGGAAAATAATCGAATCTTATCTTGGGTGATAAATGCTTCAAATCAATTTCTAAACACTTGCTAACTTTGTGTAATTGAAAAGTGTACTTAAGAAAAAATAGAATACTTGTTGACCAGAATTAGCAATATGATTATTTTTAGTTTAGCTAACTAGATAAATAGCGTAATATTAAAAATTTGGCGAATGCGAATTGAGCACAACGATGTTTCACTGTACCATGCCGGCATTGTCACTGAATAATGCAATTTAAAGGGTTGGAAGAGCTTACTCCCCCACTAATTTGGGTCTGTGGTCCATTGTGTGCTTTGTATTCCATTTTAAATGCACGGAAATTGTTAATATTATTGCCGACTATATCCGTCGCCCTAGCCGGCTAGATGGAGGTCACTGCCCAAGGCTCTCTGCTCAGTCAGTTAGCCGTCTCGATTGCAACTGCAACTGCAGCTCAAGCTGTAGTTGCAAGTGCTGATGCAGCTGGTGCTGATGCAGCTGATGCAGCTGCTTGTGGCAGTTCATGGCAGCATGATGGCAATTTCAAAATGGCCGCCGCGTGGACAACGTGGACTGGCAACAGTTGGCAACTAAATGCACCAATCGCGTTATAGCCGTCCAACGTTTTGGCCTCCACAAATTGCCATTTGTCGTTTGGCAGTTGGCAATTGGCAGTTGGCAATTGGCAATTGGCAATTGCAGTCGCTAGCAAGTTGCCTTCTGACTCCCCTCAACCCCTGCACCCTGCGCCCTGCCCCATGCCCCCTCCCCACCTGACCCTCTTCATGATGGCCGATTGATCGATCGTTCGCTGCAACAGAGTATCATGGACTTTTTAAGTTCTCCCCCGGCGCAGTATGGGCCACGTTTTGCAGACATTTTGACAGACATTTTGTGCACTACTTAAAGCAGTAATTTTGTTGGCTCCGGTTACCTCAGGGTCTGCAGGTCTTCGAGTCAATTACAATTGTTTTCGCTGGATGCTTCACTGTCGTCGTCATCGTCGTCGTCTAAATAAAATGCATTTTCCTTGCACGTCCAATGGGGTCTGCTCCCTGTCTGTGTCCTGCGGGGGCTTCAGCAGCATTTGCGGCTCTTTGTCTGCCATATAATTTGGCCAAATTGCAATTTAGAGAAATGAAGGAAAAGCACAAATGCTGCAAAACAGCAAAAGCGAACATCAACAAAATATCGCAAAAATTGAGTAAAATACAAAAATTATTTATTGGTTTCCTACACTACATCTTGTCGGCATTTTATTTCCTGTAAGCCTTTTAATATGATAAAAAAATTTACAATATTGATACACACGTAACAAATATTATGTATATAATACAAATAATATTTTAATTTTGATTATAAAAAATAACACATCTCCGCTCTATCTGAATGATACAATTATGATAACACTATAATATTGCTTTAGTTTTTTCGTGATAGTTTCCAGTTGAGTATTCAGCTACGTTACCCGTAATTTGTATTTCTCATTTCTAGGTTTGATGAAACTGAAAAATATCAAATTCAATTCAAACGCGAAAACTTTTGAAACCGTGCTTTAAAAAGAAAAAAAATATATATAATATGAATTGTTAAGCTGATTGAAAATAGATTTCAGATCAAATACTTTAAATATAAATAAGAGCAGTATTTTGTTTGTGCTTGTCACTTAATCTGATTTAATGTTTACACTTTCTTAAAACGATATAGAACCATTTGGCAGCCTGTCTAGCCGCATCGCCATTGACAGCCCCTATGAAAGCTGACCTGCTATAAGCCAGATCATCATCATCATCATCATCGTCGTCATCGTCATCGTCATCGTCATCTTGGTCGTCATCAGCTCTGTTGCAGACTGGGAAACATAGAAATCACGTTTTAGCCATCAACGACGCAAATGCAACAATTTTGAAATGTACATGTTTGGCGGCTAGGGGTAGGGACAGGAGTGGAGTACAAGGATGGGGGGGCTGCAGAGCGAGGGTCGCCGGATTCGAATGCTGCAATATTTCTTCATTGTATTGATTATCGGTTGTAATGTTGCAAATTAAATGCCTGGTGCCTCATTTCGAGCTTCAGCATCGAAGCTGGCATTCAGGCAACCAGACAGTCAGCCAGTCAGCCAGCCAGCCAGCCAGCTAGCCGGCAATCAATCAAACAATCAAACGCAACTGGCCATCAATCCACAAGCTGGAACCGGCCAGATCGGCCATAGTTGTTTTTATTTGCGCAGCCTGTAATTTCGATTTTCGAGCATTTTTATGAGAAAACTTAGCAAAAATTAAATTGCTGGAACATGCTCGAGAGCCGGACTCGAATGTTAGGACTGACGATTACCGCGATACGACAAGGAATTTTATGTGAAAATTAAATGGCCAAAAATGATGAAGGGATGCATCTTCGAGACGTTGGCAAAATGACTGCGCTGATGATTGATTGTTGACTGTTAGCGTTGCAAATGTTGATTCTATAGCTGTAGAGCTATAGCAACAATTGCGGCTGACATCGTTTCCAGCCATCAAGAGCTATGCTCTCAGAGTAGAGTCTATGTCTAATCACGGCCAGATCTGCGCTTGATAAAAATTAATTATGAATGGAGACGAGCTGCAAAGTGAATTGTGATTGAAAATGCAAACAACAACTGGAAAATCGGCCAAGTGTGGGGGATGGGGTGAGGAGTTGGGAGTAGATGTGGTGATGGTGGTGGTGGTGGTGGAGAATGCCACACAGCGATTGTTAGGTGAAACTCGTTGCAGCAATTAGCAAACTCAGTTTCCAGTTGCAGAGTTGCAGAATTGCAGAGTTGCAGTTACAGAGTTGCATTCGACTTTGCTAAGCAGCAAGCAATGGATAGATGCAATCCACAAACGAGATTAACTTAGTGGAGCATCAAGAAATGCTCATAATGAAGCACTTAAATGAATTTAATTGTGTGAACAACAGCAACGCCCGATCCGAAAGGAAGGCGCCATTCAGTTTTGCAAACAATGCCCAGCAAAATGAGTGCAAGCGCAATGATTAGGCACTTGAATGGGCATGAGTAGCAGCTGTGAGTACATGCAAGTGTGAATACCTGAGTACCTGAGTACTACTATTTGTATCTGTGTACGAATATGTGCGTGAGTGTTGGCATAGTTAGAGTGTAACTGCTGAATTGTTAGCGGTTTGCCTCTGGTGCAATCAATGCCTGGGAGATTTGACTCGATCATTCGGATCGGGAAGCGAAACTGAAACATGTACTTACACATTGTATTTACCTATATATTAATATATTGAACATTTTGCTATAGACGTGCACCTCTTCCTCTTCCTCTTCCTCATTTGTTCTTCAGCACTACTTTTCCGATGGAGTTGTGCATATTATAACTCAACTCTGTCTACATAACATTATTAATTCATTTCAATTAACTAACCAACGAAAATATATAAAATGGATGTATTTTGCTGTTTGTCGAAGAGTATTTCACAGGCAGAAAAAGCATCTCCGATACCAAAAAGTCTATAAATTGCTAAACAGCCGAGTCGATTTAGCCATGTCCGTGCTAACGGCTTCATTTGGAGATTAGAATAAAGTTTAAATGAAGTTTATTTTTCATCAATACCGTGAATTGAAATAAAATATGCCCACATATGCTGTAAGAGCTGTCTGAACTATATTTTACCAGCCTAAAATAGAACAGTTCTGTTAAACTGACAAGTATTCAATTTTATATGTTAATATTAAATATAATACACTTATATACAAAACTATATTTCAAATAATAATACAACTAGCAACTAGATATTCAGCTTCAAGTACATTTAAATGAACAACTCTTTGTGATTTCACAAATCAATTTAAATCAATTGAAATAATCATTTTTACTTTTTGTTGAATAAAGGCAGATCACAAATTATAAAAACGTTGCTTATTTTGAGCAGATGAAATATTTGTATATATTACTTTAAATTCGTTATTAATACACTGTTTCCTTAATGGAAATCTGGCTGAAATCCTATATACCTAAAAAATTATAGCTCGGGTGAACAACATCAAGCTACAGATCGGCATCAAAGAATAAAAAAATAAAAAAACGAAACGAAATCAATTGGCCCACTTGAAATGAGTTATGAGTATTTGCAAGCGATTCAATTAGAATAACTTAGCTGACAGGGTGGCTAACTAGCCCAACCCTGGGCTAGAGCCCGAAACCACCCCACACCCAAAACGAGAAGCGATGAAGATGCAAAACAAATGATAAGGCCGCAACCAAATGTAAATTACCACAAAAAGTGCAACGCCACATGGAATGGGAATATGAGTATGTGTATGGGAATAAACAAATACATATATATATAAATATATATATACATATATATGTATGAAGATGTACTCGATTACTGGGCTGGGTGGTGTTGGCAACTGCTGCCATTTGACAAACGACACCGCCGCTGCCGCAAGGGTTGAGAGACGACTCTGCCTGTATGCAACCAGAATGGGCCATTGTGATGCTTATCAATAACCATGCTGGCTGATTTGTTCTAGTAGCAGCCGCTCATAGTTGCGTACAGTACAGTTGAGCTCAGCTGGAGTTGGCCGGGTGGCCCAAAGAGTGGCCCAAAAGAAGCACAATCTCCAGCAGCGTTGATCGGCGATCTGCAACGCGTGCTGCTTGCGGACTGATTAGCGCAGAATGTTAATTTCACACTTTGATCGCATTTTCAACGATTCAGGCGTTAATTTAATTTCAATTTAATTTAGCGCTGCAATCGTGTGTCAGTCTGAACGACCGCAGTCCGCAGTCCGCGGCAGTCCGCCGCAGTCTTGGCCAAAGTGCGAGGCAGTTCATCAATCACCATCAGCTCGAGACTGAGTCGGATCCACGTCGGTTTCATTAACAGGCCAAACAGCTCGGCCAGCTCGTCAACTGTTTGGTTTATTGTTGCATTTTGTCCTACGGTGGCTGGAGGCGCGCTCGCTTCAAAGGCATTCCAGTTCTCTCTTTATCTGCATTCATCAGTCGCCAAACAAAACCAAGTCAACTGGCTTCATTTGTAATGGAGCTGCGATCCGAGTCGAGTCAAGTCGAGTGGAGTGGAGTGGAGTGGAGTCGAATGTAGTCGAGTGGAGGCGGCCACGCAGTAGTCACACCAAAAGTCAAAGGCTCTGATTGCCTTACATTAATCATCCAACACCAGGCAGCCAGCCTGGCAGTGGTTCCACCTTTTTGCTAGGCGCGAGCGCGCTTCCAACTTCAACATCAACATCAACTTCAACTTTAACTGCGTCTCCATTTCCGTCTCTGTCTCCGTCTTTACTGGCTTTGGCCAGCGCCTCGGCAGTTTAGGCCGCAAAATTGTTTCGGGCTACTTACAACAAGCAAACGGCTGCTGGACAGCTCTTATTGTTGTAATTGTTGTTGTGGCTTATTAATAATGCCGCGAGTCCGACTCGCAGTCAGACTATGGGCCATATAATGATCGTTCGCTCTGTAAATCGATAGCAGCTCATTACTGTGGGTACTCCAATGAACGGATGCTGTACGAGTCTCCGAGTGTGTGTGTGTGTGTGTGTGTGGTTGTGTGTGTGTAAGAGTAAGGGCATTATCGTCATTGTTATTATTAGTTACGTCTCACTTGATGGTTAAAGCAACTTTTGTGGTCGACTCGCAGCAGCCGTGGCGACAAATTGCAATTTTATGTAATCAAGCGCCTAAACATTTATTATTAACAAACTTGCATTCATTTACACCATTTGCGGCAAACATCGACAACAAAAACAACAACAACAACAAAAACAGCAGCAACAGCGAATATTAACACGGCCAGTCAGTGATCCGTAGTAATCGGAGCCGGATCGATTGGTGGGTGAGTGGGTGGCTGGGTGCATTGAGCGCCTTTTGCGGCTAATGCCTCACAATTGAGCGCTTAAATGCCTTGAATGCGCCAGTTATTAAACTCGCGTTTTGCCATTGCCAATATATTGATTACAAAACGATGCTGCAACAAAAAATAAACCTACATTTTAAGAAATGCATTTCGATTATATTATTATATATACATGTGCCAAGAATGATACTGTCCAATTTATGCCATTTATGTACTCAAAATAAATTCATTTGCCAGCTTCTCTGTGAGCTATTGACTATAAGTTTAATCCGAAAAGTAGTTTTCAAAGTTTGGTATTTGAAAACTGTTAAGAGCAAGCGAAATGAACCAGATGACAACTTGGCTGATAGTCTAGCCATTAGTTAAATTGGGCCCACAATCGCTGAAACATATGCGCTAGCACTAAAAAACTGTATTCGAAATTCATATTTAGTTTTCGAATATATTTAAGAACTTTAAGAAAACTTACAATAATATTCTATACATTTTTAAGTACTACAGCTTCAACTAGCAATAATAAAATTGAAGCATGATCACCAGGTTTTAATTCAGTATAGAATACGAGTGGAAACATTTCACATTAGGGTTCAGATTCAGTTTCTGGCCAGTTGGGGAGTTGCGAAGTAGCTCTTGTACTTAAGTTATTAAGTTCAACTTAATACAGTCATTAATAAAATACAAGGAGTCTTCATCAATTAGGGGGCATTGCATACAGAGTCAGGCAAGCCTTGTTACCATTAATTGTTATAATTTTCCCGCTGACAATTGCTGGCTGGCCACCCACATTCTCGACGCCCCAACTAATTGCATTTTTGGCTTAAATTGATCATATAGCGAATGGCATTTCAGGGTGGTGCTTGTGGTTTCCTGTGTGCGCTCCAGCGTATTGAAGATGGCAACATTTTTAATGGTCGATGGGTGATGCTATCATGAAACCAGCAGTGGCAAAGAGCAACTGCGGCAACACAATAAACAGAAGTAGTCTCCGCGACTGCAACAAAGGCGGCAAAGGCATTGGACGCACAGTAGCCACTTTTGGCTAAAAGATTTCGATAATAACCGGCACGAGAGTCGACCAGCCAGATGAAGATGGAAGATGGCATCGGCAGATGGAAACAGCACCAGCAACAACCACCACCAGCAAAAGTAGCAATAGCTGCACCACTAGCACTCCACCACCACAACCAGAACGAAAGTCAAGCGCATTCATTTATATCTTGCGCATTGATCATTAATTTTTCAACGGCAAGCCTTTTCATTAATCGTCCTTCAGGACAGAGCTATGTACATACACGGTACATGGCCAAGCAGCTCAAAAACCCGGTAGCAGCCGGCGAACAAAACGCAATTGCAGTTGATTCGAGCTGTGCTCGAATCGAAGTCCGCTAGTGCACTCAATTAGCCACGATAGCAGCCTACCCAAAAAAACCAACAAATCAACAGTGGATGAATAAGGGCATACAAAATATACATACATATATACATACAGCAGGAGGAGACGTCTCTACGACCCTTCAACATGCAACGTGCATGGTAACCAAATATAATCTTGATCAGCATCATCAGACAACCGAACCGATATAAACAATCCATATGTCTGACCCCAACTGTATGATAGCATTGATCTCAAAACGCGATACGATTTTGTGCCTGAACCGAATCTTGTTAGGTGGCCTGGTACCCTATACTCTTCAAGATATTAACTAGGCTAGAGTGAAATCATTCTACATAATTTTCTTGAAAATCTTGCCTGAACTGCAGTCAAGTTGTAAATATTTTAATGGCGAAATGTGTGTGGCATATCAAATTTATTTAACTTATCAGTCTTCTTAAGGATAAAATATTGTGTCGAGAAGAGTGTAAGGCATCGAAGGAGACATCTTCGACCTCACAATGTAGAATGTATATACAAACTTGATATAGCCCGGACTGTCTATCTATTTCTGTGCGAATTAGTTTCTCAGTTTTAAGGCTATCTTAATTTACCAAATCATCTAGCTGCCCAAGCAATCATTTATAATCAACTTTTGCATTCACCAAGATATAGTTTATTAGATTATTTTGCTTATTATAGTAAAATGTATATATACAGAGGATAGATTCGACTGAATATGCTGCGTATATGTGAGTATTCGTAGATCCATTGAACTTTAAAACCCAATTAATGGTTGGCTTTTGGGGTCGTATTTTTGATTGCATAAATGCATGAGTCTGCTGTATTTCCTGGCGCCTAGAAATTCCTTTATGCAAATGGACCGAGCACCGACTGTAACGGTGCTGAACATCCAAACTACCAGCCGTGAAAAATCTCGTGTTCAAATATTTTACAACATTTTTTGTGCCTGCCTAAACAGAAGCCTGTGGCCACCAGACTATCTGCCTCTCTGTCTCTCTCTTTTTCCTCTATCTGTCTGTGTGTGTTCTTGTGGATGAGTGTGTATATTGTGTATCCTTTTAAGCAACAGGGCCCAGTCACAAGCCACTAAACTGCGCCCTGCGCCAGACGGCTCTTCAGCCCTCTTATATCTGTCCCTGGATGCTGTTCCTGTGCCTGGTAAACCATTTGAAAATTTCGTTTAGCAGTCTCTCCAATAAAAATAAAAATGTAAAAAAAACAAACAAAAATGTTGAAAAATCAAAGCGAAATCGAAACAGGATAAATAAATGTGCACATTTCCGTTTGGCGCGCATATCCTGTCCGCGCTTCCTACCCAGCCAGCCAGCCAAACAGTCTGACCTCCCTCCCTCCCCGTCCCCCTTCCCCGGCCGCTGTCCATGGCCCCCTCTTACTAGCCATGTGTCTCTATTTTATATAAAGTATATATTATTGATCTGCCGCGCATAAAAAGCCCATTTAAAAACGGCAAAAAAGGCAAAACAGGCGAAGCGGCGCGAATTGAGCCCAATCCCTCCATCCCCAATCCATCCCTCCTTTGGTGGACAACCACTGCCTTTGCCAAAACGAAAAACCAACAAAAAAAAAAGGAAAAAAATAAGGACCAAAATTGTGTAGAAAAATTGTCGCGCACAACAACAACGACAACATCCGACTTGAAATTGTAAAATTGGCCATTTTAGATTTTTGGTTACGCTGGGCACTTGGGTTGGGTACGTTGGGTTCGTTGGGTTCGTTGCCAGTTGTTGGGTGGCCCATGCTTTGGGACCGTTTGGCGGCAGGCTCTACGCTTGTAATATAACAGAATTTGGCTGCATTGAAGCAGAACGCAGCCGCTGAGCGGCTGGAAAAAAATAAGTCATCGACAGTTGAACAGCTGAACGAGTCGGATTTTTCTATGTAAATATGCGCTACAATGAATAACTCGATGACTTAGAATATCCCTCGGATTTGGGGCATCTCAGTTTGGCCCTACAAGTGGAACTGATGAGAAGAATGCAGGCAAAACATTTCACTGTTTTATAAATTGAGTTTGGTAAGAAGCCCTAACTGTTCTACAAGCTGTTTTTTTTTTTATTGGCCTACACCAGTGCTAAACAAGATGTCTTACAAACTGTTATACGATGATAAAAATGATGTATGCTTTGCAAGCTTTAAGCAAGCGTTCACCTTCTCTTCTATAAAAAGGTGTTACAAATACTGTTCTACAAAGTGTTAACCAAGCTATTTTATTGTTATTTGATATTTGTACTGGTTAATCGAATCTTTTGTTATCTATTTCAGCTGCAAATTTTGTTTCCACTCGTTTAATAATAGTTTCTTATTATATGATTTTTATATGTACACTTAACTGATAAGGCCTATCCGAAACTCTATGTTCTCTACTGTAGGGCATCGTCTGATAGTTCACGACCCGCTGCACAGTCTTTAAAACCGTTTGCTCATTGCCATTTTCATTTTATTTCCACGTACGATTTTCCCTTTTTCCAACTGTTTGCCAGTTTACCAATTTTTTAGCTTTTTTCCTTGGTTTATTTTTTTTTTTGTCATTCCTTTTGCAGCGTTTTAGTCTCTTTTATTCATCGTCGATTTCCATTAAAATTCAATTGATGTTTCATAGATATGGATAGATATAAAAAGACTGGCCTGTGGCCCAGGACCCACTTTGGTGGATGCGCCAGCCAACTATCTGTCGCAAAATCTCTCTTTTCTCGCTCTCTCTCTCTCTCTCTCTCTCTCTAGCTCTCGCTCTCCCTCTCTCTCTTTCTGCCTGCTTATATTGGCAATGATTTACCGAACATTAGAGTAACATTTTCAGTTAAGTGCTTAGCAAAGCAGAGTATTTTATCAGCAATTCATGTGGGATTTGATACGCACATGGGAAAGAATAACGTACACACACACACACACACTCGCACACAGACACTCACATCATATCACACATGTCATGGTCGTTACAATGTAAATAGTTTCAGTTGGTAGCAAACGGAACCAAGTTGAGAAAATGAACAGCAACAATCGTCGGACTTTATAATGCCATCAAAATGCAATTAACCCTTTTTCACTCGTCTCTATTTCCGATCTGTGGTTATTACAAACATTTCAGATTTCCGCAGAGCGTAGCTATAGCGACGAGAGAGAGAGAGAGAGAGAGAGAGAGAGGCAGAGAAAGAGAGACGGACAGGGATGACGGGATGGAGAGTGATGCGAGATGCTGAGTGTGAGAGTTGGTAAATTAAAACAAAAGTCGATGCCATAAACGGAAGTCATTTTCAGGCCGTATATAATGAAATAATTTTGGTATAACATGCCAACAAACTGAATTTGCTTTCAAAATCCAAACGATGACGCCGCTGCTTATTTATGTATCTATGTATCTATGTGTACACGATATTTAAATGAGAATCTAACAGATGATACTCGCTGCAAGTGCAACGGGAAGGGGAAGCATTTGAAGCATCTGCATCACAATGGGCACAACGGCAAAAGGTATTCAAGTGGCGAAAACTAATTAAAGCGGATAAAGTGGCGCATTACAACAATGGATGGCGGAGCCACCACTCAGGTGATTTGAGTGGGTGTTTGGGTGATTGGGTGGTTGGGTGGTCGAGTGGTTGGGTGGGTGTGCATGCATAATTTGAATTGAGTTTGAGCGACGAACTCAATTAGATTCAGGTGCGCAAAGTTTTACCTAAGTGATACCGATCTCAATATCCATCTCTCTCTCTCTCTCTCTCTCTCTTTCCCTCTCTCTGTGTTCTTTCTCTATCTCTCTCGTCTTTTGTTTAGCGCATTTTCACAAATTAATTGGCAAAGTTGCACAGCTGTAGATACAAATGTATCCATGTATATATGTGTCTGTGTGTGTGTGTGTGTGTGTACATAAGTATCTGTTGCCGTATCTGACGCGTAATTATATTGTAGCGCACAATAGACATTTGTGAAATTGTCACTGTTTAGCATATTTGGTCACGAAATGCTTCAATTTACTTGACGTTACGGTTTTGTTGTTGTTGTTTTGTATTATTTTTAGAGCTGCTGCTGCTGCTGCTGCTGTTGCTGTTGCTGCTGCTGTTTGTTTTGTTATTTTGTATTTTTATGAGCCATAACAATTTATGCGTTCAGCTCTTTTTTGTGAAATGCGGCAGGAACTGATGCGTGCGCTTAACAGAAGCCGACTGAATATGGAAATGGAAATGGAAATTGTAGTCAGAACAAGAACAAACAGGATGAAGTATAGCAAAAGTTTTGAAAACCAACAGTTGGTGTACAACTTTAAGCTAGATTTAAATGCACCCAACAAAAAAACTACCCTACACGTATTTCAAAAACAAAAACAAAAGAACAATACAAAATCGCAATCAAATTTAACAGTTTTTGAAAGCATTTTGCAAAATAATTTCGATACTTATTTAACTTCCATACATGCATAAATATATTTTAAAAATATAATTACGCTTTAAAATTATCTTAAGAACTAACTTTTAAAAATAAGAAAAAATACATTTTTAAGTTCTAGTCGCCCTATTTTTCTGAGTGTCCAAAAATGTAACCAGCCCATACTCGCGCTATCTCTTTCGCACACATATAGTATACATAACGTGTAAATTAGCAAATTAATTTGAAATTTCAACATATTTCCGCTTTTGTCCAACAATTTCAATGGCTACCAAAAAATGGCTGGCACCCAATAATAATACAGACAAGCAGCCAAAAAACCAGAAACTGTTTTGTATTTGTATCTGTATCTGGTAACTGGTATTGGCTTTGTATCTGTATCTTTTGCGTGTTGGCTTTGTGGCAGCGACAAAGCCGCAAATGCTGTGCATAATTATGCGCCGCATACGCATCGTATACGTAATTATAAATTATGCGAACATTTGCGCCACAAATGTTATCCAAATCGAATCAGTTTTGAGCCCGTGCTGCCAACTGAGATCTGTGCCACTTAACTGACCCAGATCTCAGGCTCAGGGCATATTCCATTGCAATTAAATGTCGCATGCGATGGCCTTAACTATGCACATAATAACCCAATTTGAGACATTGCCACCAAAGCCAAAACCAAAGCCAAAACGAAAACCAAAGCCAAAGCTGATGCTGATGCTGACTTTCGCTGGACCGGTGGCCGGGGGTGGTGGCAGGGTGGGGCAAGCGTTCCATGGGAAAATCTGTTGCAATTAGCTGCTCGCTTTATTTAAAAAAAAATAATAATAATAAAAAAACTAAACACGCAGCGAAAACAATTTCTAAACGCGCTCAAAACGACTTAATTATGAGTGAGAAATATGCGCGGCAACGTCGCAAATCTCAACTGTATTTAACTGTCAGTACATGTGGGTAGCTGCCGGCAACCCCACCCCACCACCACTTGTCCCGCTCGCTGCCCCCCCCCCCCCCCCTCCCTTTACCAACCCAGCGTCGCCTGCTTGCCTGCTTAATTGCGCCCACTCAATCAAAGCGGGCCAACTTCATTAGACATTTGCGGTAAAAAAATCTACGTACAGCTACAAACCTACAAACCGAGTTCACACGAACCTCGCAAATAATTAGCAGATACAAAGATACAGATACCAGCAACAGGGAGTCGAATATACATGGATACACTCAAAAAAAAAGAAAGAAGAAATAATAGAAAATGTGTACCCTAAAATTTGAGCATTTTCTGTGAGCAGTTTAGTTCTTATTGTAAAAATTACGCTTTTGACTTCTAAGTTAGCAAGGAAGTAATTTAAAGATTTGATTTTGGAAATTAAGATATTATTTAGAAAAAGAAAAGCAAATTTAAACTTGAGTGCAGTCTGTTTTCTCGAGTGTATATCTGAATATATATGTGGGCCCACGAAATTATGGATCACGATTTCAGTGGCATAGTAGTGCTAAGTCATCTGATCGCTCAGTGCAATTTCTTGAACTGGGGTCATCACTAGCTTCATTAGCATTCAATATGGAGTCGCGGCAGTGCTTTGGTTACATTCTCAGTCTTCTAATTTGTGCAACTTTCACGCTGCGCTGCGCTTTTTTGGCCGCCCTATTGAATTTCATATTTGAATTTAAAAATCTCACTTTTTTGTTGTAGCTTTTACAGTTTTTTATTTTTTTGGTTTTGGTTTTGTTTTTGTTTCTTTTTTATTTTTTATTTTTTTGGCTCCGCAGCGAAACCTTAGAAATTTTCATCGTATGAGGCACTTGAGCGGTACTCTTGGGCCAACGAAATTAGCAAATAATGTAAATAACAGTTAGTAGCTACTTAAGTGCCAGGCACACCCCCTCCCCCTCCAATCGAACAGTTCCAGCTCCACTGCCAGTGCCAGTTCGAGTCACACTTACAGTCTCTGCCCTGGCTCTAACCACAGACATGCCCCATCCCCATCCTCATCCCCACCCTAGTCTCATGCTTCGGCCTCGGCTTCGTCTCTGGTTCTGGTTCTGTTTCTCTTGCTGGCTGGCACACACTTCATTGCTTGCGGTCAATGCGGCTGCCCTTGCCTACCCCCCGATCTGCCTCCCTCACACCGTCCCATTGGTCAAGTGACCGCCCGCTTGTCAACGCGACAACGTCTTGGACTTTGTTAAACCTTAAAATTAGTTTAGGTATTTAGTTACCAGTTTAGTATCGTGGCTAGCGGGAGGGGCAACATTCAATTGACAAGTGAAATGAAGACGAAGAGAGCAAAGTGGGGTGCAGCTTGATTGCGAATTGAACTCAAACTCAAGCTGCGACTGAAACTGCGAGTGTGTTGATGTATGCGGTTTGCGGTGACCAAAGGGTGAGCTAAAAAATATTCACATATACAGGTATATACATATATATATAGAGTGTTTGACACTTTGTCAACGATAAAAGGTATCTAGATGCTGGTTTTCACTAACAAGGGAAAGGATTCAGAGTGCAGACTTTGATTGACAGCGGTTGTGAGTGATTGAAAGTGATTGAAATCATGCGAACATTGCGTAATCTAAATGTAGTTGATTGAAGATTGCTTCGAGCATAATTTACTTTTTATGTCTCCAAATATGATTGAAAATGTAATGAATTGATTGATTGATCCCATGCATAAAATATACATATTTCGTTCGATAAATATTTCCTATTAGCAAGCCACCATCCACTGGACTAACGTCTGATTGTCTTCTGACCCCAAGCAAGCTGCTCAATCTTGGTTAATGCGCTCATGCGCTAAGTACACAGACACATCCTCCCCCAACCCCCTCCCCTCCCTCAGCAGATGCGTACATCAATAGATCATCGTCCACCGGTTGGACGTGTCGTTCGAAATGTAGCTGGCAGCTACAATAACTTGTATATAGTTAGTTAAGTTTCATATGGGTTTTTGTTCAGCGTTTTTTTTTTATTTTTTTTGCTTTTTTCGGTATTCGATATTAAATTGTGCGGTTTTTGCGGTGGTGATGGACTTAAGTACCACACATTTCTACAACATTTTCCACTTGACAACGCGAAAGAAGAAGCCACAAAAGGCACCCAGGCACAAGGCGAAAACGAAGCCGAAAGCGAACACGAAGTGGAGACTTTGACGATGTCATCGGAGCTGACTGAGCAATCATAGGGAGCGGTTATAAAACGGCAACAACTTGAACTATTATGGACAGTGGTCAAGCATTTAGAGTCTGTTAAAAGTAAAGGAGATTCCCTTTTGCAGAACTGTTCTGCTGCCGGCGAGAGAGTGCCAGTTAAAATTTCAAATCGCTGGAGCGCAGCTAAACGTGTTGAAAGCCGCACAATCCCGCACTCTTTGATTGATGATTGCAGCTCAGGACTCCGACTGCGGCGGCAGTTGGACATAAGCTTGGACTTGGACTTCGACTTCGACTTTGACTGGGACGGGGACTTGAACTTGGACTCTGTCACTGACTCTCACTCAAGATGCCTTTCAACTGTGCGTTGGCCAAAACGACAACAAC
Organism: Drosophila hawaiiensis; assembly: GCA_037043685.1. Taxonomy (NCBI): domain Eukaryota; kingdom Metazoa; phylum Arthropoda; class Insecta; order Diptera; family Drosophilidae; genus Drosophila; species Drosophila hawaiiensis. The sequence goes on along the minus strand of JBAMBA010000107.1, from coordinate 1,983,560 downwards.
AAAAACGAACTCAGCAAAAAAACAACGAGCAAAATTAAATTGCTTTGAGTCGCAGGTGCTGTTAATGATGAGAGAGGGAGTGAGAGTGAGAGAGAGAGAGAGACGCGACTCGGGAGCGGGTGGGGGATGAGATCATGGCCATGTGATTAAGCGCCAAATGTATTCAAAAGATTGTAATTAAGGCCACAAAAGCTGCAGATCTGCAACGGCTGATAGTCGCTTGTTAACGGACTGCGGCCAAAAAAAAAAAAAAAAAAAACCAACTGACTGCATTCTCATTCCCCTTGCCGCATACCCCATACCTCATGCTCCATACCCCTTGCCCCATTCAACATTCTCAATCTCCACTCCACTCCACCTCCCGCATCTGCTGACTCATGCTGACGCACAATTGACTCTTGAAATGCCCGCTTTGAATGCTTTTGTCGCATGCAAAACGCTACAAAAATTAGTAACGCAACCAAATCGAAGCACTGTATCTGTATCTGTATCTGATGCTGTAACTGTATCTGTATCTATTCACGCCAGCCTGGGTGGCATCCATGAGGCATAAAGCTGCTGACTTTCCTCCAGATTTGCCTTTGGCCAAAGCCGCACTTGCATTCGATATGCAAAGCATTTTCCAACCATGGACAAAAAAAATATTATGAATATTAATAGCATAAAATATACATATGCATAAAAAGTCCAGTTATATAGCAGTAAATAAATATACATATATATATATGTATATAGATATATATATATATATATAAATAATATTCCCTATTCGTTGCAGAGACGGCAGAGCATCTGAGTTTCGGCTTCATTTTCTTATTCAGCTGATTCGTTTGTTTCCTGAATTTGTTTTTTTATGTTTTCATTTGGCGGCGTTTCGGCTTTTGTAGTCCAAAAGTTAACGTTTCTGTTTTGTGGTTCATAATTTATGCAAAATCATTGGCCGATCGATCAATGGCCGTCGCCTCATGCCCCTTGCCCGCAGCCCTCTTTCCGCGTTCCCGTTCCGCGTCCGCTTGCCAAAAGCCAAAAGCCAAACACCAAAACCCAAACCCAAGACCAAAACCAAAACCAAAGCCAAAGCCAAACAAAAAATGATACGAGACGAGAGATGCCGCACAGGTGCGAGCAGGAAACGAACCGCAACTGCTGCTATGCATTTAATTGGATTATGAGCCAAATCCTGTCACAGCACACAACTATGACGCACCCACGACATGACACGAGACGAGCACAGAGTGGCGGTGAGACGGAGACAGCGAAAGGGAGACAGAGAGGGAAAGGGAGAGAGAGATAGAGAGAGCCTTTTCCCGGCCTGCAACTAATTGCAATCGAATTAGTCAAGGAGCTCAGCAACTTTTCCCGGCTCACTGAGAATGGAAATTGAAATGGAAATGCTTGTGGAAAAGCAAGTCAAGTCAGCTCATCTCAACTCAACCACAAGACCTTACTCCATCTCCGTCTCCGTCTCCGCTTCTGTGTTCTGGCTCTGAGTTTACCCATTTCCGGCTGGCGTCAGGGTGGCGCCTGCGCACGGCATTTAAAAATGTGGGCGTGCCTGATGACTTAAAAGGTTTTTAAATGGGCGCTGCAGTCGACGCTGATGCTGAAGCTGACGCCGACGTCTTTGCTACTGGCCTGCGTTTTGTTTGGCTTTGCTCTCGCCGACAGCGACGCCCCAAGCACCTCAGACTCAAACTCAAACTGAAACTGGGACTCTGACTTGAAATTGGAATCGAGCTGAGGTTCATTGATCCATTTTCTCTTGATGCGGCTGGCAACCTTTTGTTGCTGCAGCAATTATGCACTGACTTGGCCGCATGTGCTAAACGCTCTCAAGACTATTGCAATTTTACACTTTTCAAGTATAGGGTACACTATACCAAGTAACATTTCTGAATACACATTTTGATTGCCACAAAATTACGACTAGCAATAAGTGAGCAGATCTGATGCTCGATAAACCATTCATTCTTTAAAATTACATTTTTTGTTATTATTATTTAGGGTATAATTAATTTTAAAATTGGTCCAGCAGGGGCAAATCCAAAAAAACTCAATCAGACGAAAAATTAAAATGACAACAGTTAAAATTAATTAGTTAAGATGGCAAGCGCAAAATCAGAAGCTTGAAATTGCGTTTTTAATTATTGAAATAGAGCACTCTGAAATTGTATCATGCTAAAGGCTATTGTAGTTGTTTGTTGATTCCAATCTGACTTGGTGGATATTGTGAAGATCATCATCACAGACATGTGTAACTGTGTTATAAAAGAAATCCTCCCCTTCCCAAGTCCATATCAAAGTCTACCTTCACATGCTCAACAAGCAATATTCAGTTGTTTTAAACGGGAACCAGACTGCCAAGTGGGGTACTTTAGATACATCTTTCCAACAGTTTGTACCGATAAATAATTCCGACTGGGGCTATTTTATTCACTTTGACCTCTTTTCGGCGATCATTTTGATTTCTATAATAATGATAATCTCTGATGCCATGTGCTCTTTTGCGGATAGTCGTCGCTCATTATCTGTTGTTTTCTATCTTTTCTTTCTGGCGTCGCATTTGGGCCTGAAATATTTAAATGAGCTTTTAAAAAATTGTTAGCTACTGTTTGACGCACTCGAGAAACCAAAAAAAGGCAACCACCATAGCCGCCGACTGGGCCTGTCCCGTTGCCCCGGGTCTAAGCTGAGACTTGGGTTTTCTATACAAAATTAAAAAATTGCTATTATTAATGATTATAAACGTTTTTTGTACACTTTACTGGAAATTGACAAGCGCTTATTAACGATCTTATAATAGCGACTGATCGGCCGATCAACTGATCGAGCTGGCTCCATTGTCCTCCCCCAGAGTCTTTCTCTCTCTCTCTCTCTCTCTCTCCCTCTCTCTCTCATTTACTCTCTCACTCTCTCCATCTGGCCTGTTGTATCTGTGTCTCTGGTGAAAACGTGACGTGACTGTCGGCAAAAATCGATTGCTATACCAATGTTTGTATGCCATATCAAAATTCAGGCCTCAACGTCGCGAAGCTGACTTTGAAATGCCAGCAGCCAAAAGCACAGACAAAGAAACTTTGGCCAGACAATAGAGAAGCTGAAATATTTGCTCAAGACAGGAAGCCCCTTTACATAATTAATCAGTTTATAAATACTCAAAGAGTAAAGTATTTTTGAAAAGTCATTCGGGCAATTATACATGCAACATAATGGCGAAAAAAATAAAAATAAAAACATTAATTTTACTGATAGTAATAGTAATAATAATAATAAAAATAATGTTAATAATAAGAATAATAATAATAATATATATTATTATAATATTAACTATCAACTATAATACAATCGTTTCTTCTTTCTCTTAAATAAAAATAAGAAAAGTTTTGATAGTTGACCATTTGGAACCGAGTTAAAATGCAACCTTTTTGGGACAGAGACTTAGCATCATTTAACAAACTTGGAACAGACATAGAGACTTCACCAAGTCTATTCGCTCTGGCTCAGTAGCATTTTTAAAAGTTTCTAAAAATACAGCAAAATATATTGTGTACTAATTGAATATATTAGCTCTCTCATTCTAAAATTATAGATGCTGAATCATTTTGCCGCAACTCAGACAACTAATTGCTGGGCTGATTGCAAAGTGTCATAAAAGTGGCACAGTATCTGCCCAGATAGTTAGACGCATTAATCTGTGGACGCACTGACGCATTGCGGGCCTTGAATGCTTATTTAGCAGAAACAAATTGCGCCTGCTGAATTGAGGGGAGTAGAGTTTCGAGATTGTGTTTGGAGAGTCGCCTATAAGCAGGACCCTAAACTGTGTACTTTGGGCATCAGAATTGAGCATTGCGTGCGAATGCCAAACAAATAAATGCGTAACTAAACGCATAATGCCAATGTACCGTCCATCCGGCCAGACCTCGCAAATATCGCTCGGGAAGATCGGGGTGCGTGAGGCCGGCCGCTGTTTATAGGCATGTATTATTTTCTACACATAGACATTTGTATTTTTTTTTCTTGCAAATTGCCTGTTTCCGTTTGTAAAAGCTCTCGGCTCGGTAAATGGGGGAGAAAATAATTTTTGCAAGGCAGCCGCATACGACAAAAACTTCATTAGACAAAACCACACACATCGCGAAAGAGAGTGCAATATAGAGTGGAAGCCGGAGGTGAAACGGAACAATTCGTTGGAATAATGTTTAAAACTATTTTTTTGTTTTGTCATTTCTTAAATAAATGGGCAATTTCTGAGCACAGTGATGCGTAAAGGCCCACCTAGACCAGCAGAGAATAGTAATCGCACTAGAGCTCAAAGTCAAAGCGCAAGCCAGGCTTACAGTCAGTTACTGAAATCGGAGTCAAAGTTGAACTTGAACAGTAGTTTCCGTGTAAAGTCAGCCTTGAACATTTATACAGCCAATAACATTATATTAACATTAAAAACATTATCAAATGCAATAGAACCTTATCAAATTCATAATTTAATATTTTCAAAATTTATTTTTATCTGCTAGATGCGAGAAAAGAGTCGAAATCCCAAATAAGAAATTAAGATTTATTTGACAAAAATGTATTCGTTTCACAGTCAACTGGCAGGCAGCTGCTTTTCGTAATATTTTATTAGATTTGATTCATAAATTGAAAAAGCTCATTTTATTATGGTCTCTTTCTGTCTCACTTTATTGCACTCCAACTCTCTCTCTCTCTCTCTATTGAAATAAAAAAAAATACATTTAATGTGATTTCCAATTGTTTCCCAAGGCTGAAGTAACTTTTGTTGTGTATGTTGAATTTATGCATTATTTGAGCAAGGGGATTCACAAATACTTTCCTCTACTTTCAACTACTTTACTTAACAACCGTTCAGATAGATTATAACCCACCCATTTTACGCATTGCTATGCTTTTTAACAATATAGCTTAAGCTAACCAAACAATCGTAAAATTATAATGAAATACAATTAGAGCCGAGCAATGTATTCTCTGCCTGAATATGATCGATAAGTGATCTATTAGCACAAGTAGTTTCACACATTCCAGCTACCATTTAGGCTAATGAACCAACTGCCTGCCAGCTGGCTGGCAAATCTTGTGGCTGCTCATCAACGTTCTCTGATGATGATGATGATCATGCGGCATATAAAGAGTGCTGGATCTGCTCTTGGTCTCCATGGCATCATCAATCCGTCAGCTCATTGCAAATGCGCTGTTGAGCGCATATTTCATAGCCAAAGCGAACCGATTGGCTATTGTCCGCTTGACAGCCCATCTTGGCCAGGTCTATCTATGGCTATGCCACGTCATCATCATAATCATCATCATCATCATCATAAGCATCACAAACAGCAGCAGCAGCAGCAAAAGCAGAAGCAACAAACGCCCTCGTCATTGTCGGTAGCAACTACCGGCTGACGCTTTGAGTCTGATGTTGGAGTTGAAGTTCGAGTCGGAGTCGGAGTCCGAGATGAGGTCGTCGCCAGGCGGGTTGGGCGCACAATTTTCGCGCCCCGATCAAAAGGCTGCGAGATCGGATCAACATCTCTGGATCAGGAGGAGGAGGAGGAGGAGCACTGGGAGAAGGAGGCGAAGGTGGTCAGCGTTTGTGTCGATTATGAACAAAAATAAACAAAATCACTCGGCGCAGATCAAAGCGTTGGTCAAGCTCAACTTGAAATTGTTTATAGAGGGCTGTGCGAGGGCGAGGGGGCAGAGGTAGGGGTAGGGGAAGGGGGCGTGTCATGACGAGATAAATGCACAGTTTGCCGCATTTTAATTTCCGTGGCTTTCTTTCGAGATATCCATGTGTGTCTGCCTGTGTGTGTGTGTGTGTGTTGGACGCTGTTTGTTTTCAATCGATAAAACAAAATTAAACATATACATTCGAGTTTCAGATATATGTATATATATATATATACATACATACAAACACATAATATTCAGAGAGTCCGAGCTCAAACTCACGCGGAAGCAAACGAAATCTCTTCACCAAAGATGAAGTATCTGAAGTGGGCTGAAACCACTTAACACAAATTACGCAGCAAAATGTCGAAACGAATTGAAACGTTGAAAATGATCAATGAAAAACCCAGCGAGAGTGGCCCATACACAATATATGTATATGAATACATTCATACATACATGTATGCAGAGATACATACATATATTCCCATTCTCGAAGCCACTTCGAATGGTGTTTCAGATTTGGTGGCCCATTCATGGATCGCGGCGCATTCGTTCATTGAGAGGTTGGAAAAGTCTACGACAGCATCAATGAAATGGCAAAATGACGCGAGTATCTAACAGATACACGAGTAATAAAGTCAACAACAACAAAACCAATCGAATCGATATCCAACGTGAAATTCGAACAATATATTCTAATGACAAGCGCCTCAGCATTTTGGGAGCCCTTAGACAAGATTAACGCTTCACGATCGATATGGACACGTTTATGTGTCTCTTTATAATTATAACACCTCGTTAGTTATTCTTTGTTGAAGCATTTAGGCACACATACCATACACAGATACTCGCACACACTCTGACAGTGAGACACTTTTGCCTGGGATAGATCATTAATTGATTGCATCGGATCGTTTGTGAATTGTAATTTGTGAATTCTGGTTCAGAGTTAGCTTTGCGGTTTACTTTTGACTCTTCTTTGGATTCTAAATTAAATAGAATCGAAAATCGAGACTAATAAATAATAAATATGTACGGTCAAAAATTAGCCCAAAACCGGAGAAAAACTTTTCCATTTAAAAGCTCGAACCATAAAATTTATTTAAGTCGCTTTTTTATTTTTATATTGAAATTATTACAAATTCTGATCTACAACAATAAACAAGAACATTAACAACATTTTTAAAATGAAATTTATCATCTTGATACCACTGAATTCTATTTATTTATTTAATGTTAACTTAACATTCAAAATTAATAATAAAATATGAATTAACATATAAAATTAAAATATGAGTTCTTCAGGGGGATTTTAATGTAAAATTGTGCATCAAGGATTCGGGAAAAAACGACAAATTTAGAAAGATAGACATAAAGCTAGAGACAAGGGAACAACAATAGTAATAATAGTAATTTGATAATCGTCTTAGTAACATATATATATATTTAAAATATAGATTTAATTCATAACTAACTTGAAGTAAATATGTGACTGCTAGCTATCTATACCCGTAGCAACATAGTAAGTGGTAGTTATGATAATGATTTTGTTCGATTCTTTTTAACGATATTTGCCATTTACGTGAAAGTTGAGGTCGAAGAGAAACTGAAGATAAATATGCTAACTAGTTTTTGAAAGATCTCATTTAATATATTTATTGTTTGCGAAGGAGATGAAATTATCTATCATTTATTGAGTATTGTGATCGATCGTTTGCTTATGCATATGCAGATGATGGGAGAAATTATTGGAATGCCTTGGGATCTTTTGCTTAACCTCTTCAGATCCATGACAAAGCAATTAGTATTAGCCCTCGCGACGGTTGACTCTGTTGAAACTTATTTTCGAAAAAACCAGTAGCTAACATTTAACTAAGCGAAATGGCTCTTTGAGGCGTTCCTTTATTTAATTGAGCAAAAGATAGAAAATGCGCCAGCGGCATATGCAAAAGACAAGAGGCAAAAGGCAAAAGGCAAAAATACATAAAAGACATGAGGCATAAGGGTAGGCATAAGGTAAGAGGCACGAGATGACTGAGAGTCGGAGCTGAGGGCTCACTTACAGTAGCAACCATTTTTCAACAATTTTGCATAAATTTTTGAAAAAGACGTTTTCACAACCAATAATCAAGGGACTGAGCCACGTTGATTGCCAACCAGTCAGCCAGTCAGTCAGTCCAGCGGACGAAACGAGTTGAAAAGCGATTTCAAGAAAAAAGATTTAATGAAGTTTAGCACGATCATTCTCCAAAGAGATCCCAAAGATGCCAAAGAAGCCAAAGAAGCCAAACAGCTAAAGAAGCAAGATGAACGTAGAGCTCTCTAATTGGATGCATTGAACGCAGATCCTTTGTATGGGTGTTGGGTGCAGGGGACTAAGAGAGTTGAGTGCGGGCGCTCAGCCCCCACAGATAAATACTCAAAATCTGTGGAATAATGAGATAAACGCGAAAAATTAGCGATCGAAATGGCAGCTCGACGTTGTTGTTTATTTGTATTTTTTTTTTGTTTTGTTGTTTGGGATTTGGGTTCGGTTCTTGTGTTGGGTTTAATCCAATCACGCAGTTGCATTTATCAGCAACAGGAACAACCACAGTTGTTAGCCCAATTATATGCCGATCGTCGTCGCCGTTGTTGTTGCTGTTATTTTGCATATTTTGCAATTGTTATTGTAATTGGCCACCATGGCTGCCCCAGAAGCGAATGTGTTTTGTGTATGCACATGTATGTGTTGTGTGTAATTGTGTATGTTTGAGCTGTAATGAAGGCCCTGTACACGTCCATTTTGACCAACTCCTCTGGTAAACGAAAACGTTTTAAGGCTTTTCATAAGCATTTTTTGCCGTTTTGCCGATTTGCCACTATGGCCTTTTAATGATGTTACCAACAATCCAATTTTCGCAACGCGTCCCATCGCTATACAAAAAAAAAAACAAAATGCTTTCCGACAAAGCTTAGCGCTGAACGTTCGGTCAATGACAATTTGGAAACCCTACAATGAGATCCGACGAAGGCTTTACCATTTCCGGCTTAAATGGAATCGCTGCTGCCCGTGTTGTAATTACTGTGTGCGGAACTCAAGAGTATGATTGATGATCGGGGATCGTGGATTGGTGATCAGGAATCAATTTGCTGGAGGGTTGAGCATCAGGTGGTGAAGTTTGGGTGTAGTGTAAAAATTGTTTGCTTTTTTTTGGCTTTGAATTAATTATTTGTAATTTGTTTACAAATTTTGTTTTAGAAGAGTATGTCTCAAGATGTAATTTAAAAATCATATTTGATATCTTTTTTATACTGTCGACCGATCCGATCATCTCTGATGTAAACAATCTCTTCATATCTTCTACACAAAAATAGTTTCCAATTTTTAATAGTTATAATTAAAATAAATTTAGTGCAACATTTATTTTCATAATTTAGCGAAGGTTACACAAAATTTGTGTCGACCCAAAGACTGAATATATACTTGTTCGTTCCTTATTGCTGGATGATTATCTCTCCCTCTCCCATATATGCTTATTAGATTCTAAGTAAGTATAGTTGTTATCTTGCTGTCAATGCATAAATCAAATAAATTTGTTAAATTACTCAATTTATTTGCATTTGAATTTCAAATTTGAATATGTGCAGTGGTTGTTAGCACAATTTGTGCACTGTACTATTGTTGTTGGTTTTATTTTTATTATTTTTTTTTTTTGATACATGATACATACATACATATTTTTATATTTTTTGTATGCATATTTTTTCTCAACTTGAGCACACTTAAAAATGAATTTAAATAAATTTCACGCTTGGTTAAGCCAAACAGACAGCGACAGGCGAAAGCGAGAGAGACACACGCACACATACACACTCACACACACACACACTCACACAATCACACATATGCAAAGAGACAATTATAATAATAATCATTTACATTTGACATTGGCTGACTGCGTGGCGGCGACAGCAGCAGCGACGCCGACAGCGACGTCAACTGAGTGATAATTTATCATTAGATTTTTCATTTGTAACTCGTTCGTGAGAACAATTAGAGAGCTACGCTTATTGCTTATTGCGATAATGATGCCCAGCACACGGACGCTGGCTGATGTCCTTTTTTTATCGGTGCCGTAGATTTGCATAAAAAACGAATAAAGTGCAGCCGCAATGCGACAAAACGACAAAGCAACAATGCGACAATTGCAATTAGACTTGGCTAATTGAGCACTCAAGTAGAAAAGTGCGGCGAATGACGAATACCGTTTCCCCTTTCCCCATCACCTAGAATCTCGAAATTCACTTAAGAGTTAAGTTTGCAGTTCCACTGTTTTTTTGGACAAATTGAATTGTGTTTGGAATTCTTGTTAATAATTTTATGTCGTAAGATTTTAGAATTTTAGAAATTCGTCCCGAGTATTTCGTGTTTTTTTTTTATGTTTCAAAAGGATAGCAATATCAATATCACAAACAACAGATATTTAAAGAAAGGGTACTGCTTTTTTGAATTATTTGCAGAAAAGTTTATTGGCCTGATTTATATGTAAATTAATTTTTTTATTATCCATTTCGCAAGGAAAACTAAATTAAGATAATCACCTGTTTTATTTGATGGAGAATCATAATGGAATCGCGAAATGTTAAGAATGTTGGGCACAGTAGAATCTGGCTAAAGGGCAACTCTTAACATGATCGGACATAGAATTATTTTTATATTTCTGATCAGTGTGCTGACTGATTCTTTACGAAGTTTATTTGATTTTCTGTCAGATTTTTAGATTCCACACGCAGGCCATTTGTTAGCAATTAATTGAAATAGCAACAACAACAAATATAACACAATGAACACATTCGACAATTGTTGCATTAGCGTTAATTTACATATACATACATATATATATATATATATATATATATATATATATATATATATATATATTTATAAATGTGTTCGGCTGATAGGTGTCTCTATCTATCTCTATTTCTAACTCCATCACTCTCTCTCTCTCTCTCTTACTCTGGCTTTATCTAAATAATTGCGTCGCGGGTGTCTCATTAAAAACATTTTTTTGTTGTTGCTGTTGTGTTTGGCTTGTTATGAACATCGTTGCGGTGTTGTTTTTGTTGTTTTTGTTGTTTTTGTTGTTGTTGTTGTGGTGTCTATTATTGCGTCAAAACTTTTATCGCTGTTTGGCATCTCCGCCTCCAACTGAAACCCAACCAACGAGCGAGCTAACGAACAGATGGAACAATGCGACGGCAACACTGAGTAGCATAATTATAATTATATCAAATTTTGCTACCATTTAAAACGCATTAAACGCGCCGCAACCAAAACTAAAACTCCGAAATACAAAAAAAATAAATATAAAAAAAAACGAAAAAACAACAGAAAAAAAAACCGAGAGCAAGTTGAAATCCAAAAATCTCAGGTCTCAAGGAGAAAAGAGACAAATAGCTGACCAAGAATAATTACGTGAAATTGTTACTGCTTTTGTTCAATTATTTAGAGGCTAGTTTATTAAAGAGGCCGAGAAATGAAAAGTGCCCGAAAATTTGTTGAGGGCCATTCATAAGAGCTCTTAATGGGCGTAAAGGAACCTTAAAATCAGACAGAGAAAGAGAGAATGAATAAGATAAAAAGATTTATATAATCACAAGATAAATTGTGGTTTTAAGGAACAAGTCTCATTAATATTCGACTTTAAATACTTCTCAGAGCTATTAAAAAATGTATGTGCACAAACAGAGTCGATAATTTGATATAAATATAAAAAGAGTCGACAATTTATATATGTAAATAAATTTGTAATTAATATATTAGTTAAACTATACAAGAGGCTGGCCGGGAACCATTAAGAGCCTTGTACGAATTTTTTAAAGTGATCTTAAGCCATATTATATATTTATTTATCGAAATTAAATTTGATCAAATATAATTTGTGTTAAATACGTTTAAAGGCTTATTCAGACATGTTTACTCGACTTGTGATGCTGCTCACAAATAAATATTCCCGGGGTCGCTTATGCTTTTCTTTGCACAACTGCATTTAACCCTTTTTCCAATTACTAACTTTTAATTAATCATTACTTTCTTTGAAGTGCCTTGGGTTTTCCATTCTTAACCCATGCTTTCTGTGCTATTCGTTTCCTTTTAAATAAAGTTCAAAGTTTTAAGGTATTTAGAGACTTACAACTTGGAATATTGTTTTAAAATGAAGCGTATCGCCCACTAAAAAATCCAAAAAATATATATCAATGAAACCACAGTATCAAGGCTAGAATCATTGGTTGATTGGTTGATTTCTAACGACGTCTATTACAAATGTTGAGCTAGCTTTACCGAATTTGAAAGGTATATAAATATATTATATTAATATAAAGTTACCACAACTATTGCTACTATATAAATTGGCACTAAATTGAAAAAATACATTCAAAAATATATTCTGTATCAGCATCTTCAAAAATTTCTGTTGTGTACTAAAATGTTATTTCTAGAAACCAGAAAAACGTTTCTTATTATTAGGGCTATTTTCCAAATCTTGTAGCAAATTTTTTACCGAGTTTATAATTGTATGATTGTACATATACATGCATGTGTGTGTGTGTGTGTGTTTTGAGAGGTAATTGCGTCAAAAGTGCTGACAGACGCAACAGCACGACAACGAAAACAACAGCAACAACAGCAACAACAGCAACAACAACAACAACACCAACAACATCAAAAACAACAACATAAACTGTGACAGCGACAGGAAGAGGTGTACGTGAGCGGGAAGCGATGTTGATGATGATTTCAATGATGATGATGATGACAGCACTTTGTTGACAAAACAGCCCAAAACAGTTAAATGCATTTTAGTTTATATTTTAACAGTTGGTTAAGTTTGGTTTAGTGATTTAAATAATTGCGCGATGCCAGCGTCAATGTCAACATCAACAGCGACTCGAACTGCAACTGCAACTGCAACGCTGAGTCGCTACTTGGCGCATGACACGCAAACTGAGTGCAAATGGAAAGGGTAATTTTAATTGGGAAGTGGGAAATGGGTAGGGGAAAGGGGGAAGGGGGACTGGGAAGTGAACAGCTCAAGGAACCACAATTTGCGCGACAGGAACAATTAAACAAGCGACGAAGCGCAACGTTTATGTAACTACTCTTCCCCTCTCTGTACCTACCTGTCAACCAACCTCTGCCGCCTTACTTCCCTACCTCCCTCGCTCCCCTGCCCCCTCACCAGACCGCCTGTTCCTTTTAACCTTTGGCACTCTCTCCCAGCATTCGTTCTATATGCTAATGTAATGCCGTCGCAGTGGACTTGTCCCATTTATCAGGCGCGCAGGCGCAGTTTAAGAACATTTCTCGAACTCGCACAAACTGAATTTAAATATTTTAATCGCATTGTTTAACAGGGCAGCCACAACAACAATAATTACGGGCACAGGAACACAAAATAGTAAAATGAATTGTTTCAACACCAAATATGAAATGCCCTTGCTCAACGATTAATCTTATTGTCGGGAGTCTTGATCTGAGTGGGAAACTACAATTTTAAGTCTGTCTGCTAAAACGTAGCTATATCATTGAGATTTTAAATGGACAATTGTTTTTTGAATGTCCAAAATAATGTTTAAGAACTGTGCAATAGATTATTGGTAGCTAGCTTAAATTTAATATCACTTTCATAGTACAAGGACTTGGAGGGATAAAAGTTGAATTAACTTGAGAAAATAATTGTTTTACGGAGAGAAAGATACTCTTAGATACTCCTAGATGTAGAAAAACATTCGACTATAGAATAGTTATAGATGCAAAGATGACTCTTTTTGCATTTTTTTTTATTTAGTATAGGTAACTTTGAGTTCAGCTAAAATGTTTGGTAGTTAAAATTTGCCATAAAAAACGACTAGAATTTTAGAATATCGCTCTGAGAACTAGAAAGCTTATCTTGTTTTTCGAAATAATTTGTAATAAACTAACACAAAGTTCTTAAAATAAAAAAGGCCTGTCTTCTCTTTTACATAATGGTTTTACTTAATGATGCAATATGTTTCAAAAAAGTGGAAATGCTAATTCTTATAATTAGAAAAAACACTGAAATACAGAAAATGGTAATGCAATTGGTTTTGTCGACTGGTCGAGTTTATCTGCCATCTTTACGTAAGCTTTTACAAGTTAGATTGCATGAGTCTTAAAACTATATTAAATGCGTTCGAATTTGCGAAATCTTTAAATATTAATGATAATTTAATAATCATAATTCTGTGCATATACAAAAAGGATTGAATTTTAGAAATATCGACGCTGGAATTAAAAAGAAATACCCTGATTTTAGAGAAATACATCTTTCAGTTTTGGAAATATACTTCCTGTATATGAAGGTGAGTAACCTTTGATGCACAAATATTTAGCGATTTTCTACAATTCAGGGCGATTTTCTTTTTCTGAGAGTAATATTTGAAAGGTGATCTTGTTGCTCTCTTGGCACTTGTATTTTTATAGGCCGATAGCAAAGCAAATATACCCTGGAATTCAAGTGTATTACTCGTACAAAACTGACAAGTGAGTTACAGTCTTTTGGCAAATCCCCAAATGGTTTGCATTTTTGAACACACATACAACTTGGGACCTGTCCAGCCGCGGACTGAATTGAACGGGACGGGGCGGGACGGGACTGGACTGGACTGACCGATAAGCATCGCTTCCGGTCTCTTTGGCTGGCGTTGGTGTTGCCATTGTTGTTGTTGTTGTTGTTGTTGCTGTTGTTGTTGCTGTTGCTCTTGTTGCGGTTAGTGGTGTGTATCAAATGGGGTCTGTGGCACCTCGTGCGCCCCTGGGCATTGGCCATAAAAATGCGTCTATCTCTTTTGTTCTGTTCTCTGTGGCTGTTGCGAGATAGAAAAACGCGATACTAATTTTTGGTACCTACACTTAATTTCACTATTTTGTGTGTCGTTCCCTAACTATGTGTGTGCGTGTGCGTGTGAGTGTGTGTGTGTGTGTGTGCCTCCTGCATTTTAAATGGAAATCTGTAAATTTGTTTTTATTGTCATTATAATTTTGTTGGACGTGTTATTGCTGTTGCTGTTGATGTTAATGTTGCTGTTGCTGTTGCTGTAGTTATTGTTTTGTAGCTGGTTGTTCTACTTGGCTGATAGCGTTTAGCACCTGACATTTTTAGTGGCAATTATAACAGCGAGCAGCAAAAGAGTCAACGAACCTCGGCCCACAGCCAGACAGATGGAAAGAGGAAAAGCGCCACAGCCGCAAAAGATCGTCAGCCACTCAGTCTGTCTGTCTGTCTGTCTGTCTGCTAACGGTTGTTGTCTGTTTCATTAGAAGGCCATTAAATAAATGCAGAGTTTAAGCTATCGCATACTTAAGAAAAGCTTTAAGCCAAAAACAAAAACATAAACAATGCCAACAGCAACAAAATAGATTTACTTAGTCCGTCAGTTAGTTAGTTAGTCCGACTAGAGGCACAAAACGAAACGAAACGAAACATGACATCATGTTGCATGTTGTCATGAGTCATAAAGCAAAGTTGCATGTGCAGCTCTCAGGCCAGTCCACAACAACAGCAACACGGCAGCAAAGTTTTATTGAAAGTCGCAGCTTAAAATTAAATTAGAAAATAAAAATGCAAACAGTGCAAAAAACGAAACAACAACCAAATGCAAGAGAAGGAAGTGCAAATTTGTATTCGGATTCAAAGAGAGCGACAGACAAATACTCTAAAAATTTCATACTTATTTATGGGAAGCTCGAAGTTTGCTATCTCTCTTAACCCTTAAGTGCCCAAAAAAAGATCAATAAAATGTACTTAATTTTAATTCAATTCTGCCACATAAATTATCAAATTGATTCCTTAATTTGGCATAGCTTATTGAATGGGATAAATTATAAAAACATTGGCTAAAGACGAGATCAAAATTAAAACTGTGCCGCATTTCTAATTGCACCATCGTTGATATTACATTGTTGTTGTTGTTATATATATTTAATAAAATCATAAATTATTGCCATTTTTAAACGAATCGTAGATAACATTTACTTTTACAATTAAAAAATAAAGAGAAAAAACATTGGTTTTTTTTTGAATAGTTAATGAGAACAAAAACTATTGCAAATTTCGAACATCTGAAAATTATATGTTCAACAAATCGGAGTCGATTCCTTTCTATGTTAAAATATAAATGAACATGTTTTGTTCATATATCGATTTGATTATAAATGCTTCCCCACCCTGTCTCTCTTTTGCACTCTTTCTCTGTCTCTCTCTCTCTCTGTTGGTGTGTCTTCCGCTTTCTGCAAGCTTCTGTTAATGTGTGGACGGCTTGGCAAAAATGTAGCGTATACACACACACACACACACACACACATGCATATGTGCATAGAGTTCGGTTCCCCACGATGTGGCTGGCTTGGAGCTTAAGCGCGAGCTTCATTGTGCCGCACTTCCTTTTACTTGGTGATTCTCAGCTGTTCGGTTGCACTGCAGCACTGCGCACCTGCCCCAGCCCCCCTTCTGATCAGGCATGGGTGCTTCTATTGCGTTTTGTGTAGCGTTTTTTTCTTCTGTATTTTGTTGTTGTTGGTTTTTTTAACTACATACTATGATTACGTTTACGATTACATAAGAATATAATATCGCAATTAATCGCATTTAACCACAAAAATGTTCGGACCGTTCAAGGCAGGCCCCGAACTTTGCGTGCTGTTGTTGTTTTTGTTATTATTATTGCTATGGCTGCATTTCGATGGTGTTTGTTGTAGTTGTTGTCGCTGTTGTTGTAGCAATCTCGACACGGCATACAGCAATTAAAAAGTTTTTTAATAATCGCGCCGTTTTTTTCTTTTTTTTCTTAACTTTATTTGATGGCTTGTTGAGCTTAGCTATGTTCTTGTTGCCATTTTCAATTGGCATGCGATTGGGGTTAGCTGCCACTAGCTATGACTACTACAGTTCTTCAATCCAATCCAATCTCAAATCTCAAATCTCGAATCTCGAATCTTTTCTAATGGAACACTTTGGAGAACGCATTGTTTAGGTCGTATGTAGGTTGTTTAATCTTTCTTTCTTTCTCGCTCTCTCTCGCTCTCTCTCTTTCTCATTTATATACGCTTTTATTATAACGAAATTGTATCTTACTTGGTGTTTAGATTAAAAGATTTATGACTACAAATTATGGTACTTTATTGGGCGATAACATTTCCGTTCGTTCGCCCCGTTTACAAGCAACGAAAAAACCGAAACTACTTAAGCTCAACTTAATTTCTTGGCCAGCACCAAACGAAAATGAGACCAGCAATAAAAAATTAACAATTAATCTTGAATAAAACATCTAACGGCCACAAACCATAGCCATAGAAACGGACAGGGACCGTCTCACAGCTCTCTGGTCTCGTCGCCTCGAGTCTGGCTTATTTCTCCTGCTCAGTTCTGCAGAGGTCTTAAAACCAATTGAGTGCCCATTATTAACGCCGAAGCGAGCGACTCATAAAACTGAGAAATTTATTCTCACACCCAATTTGAGCTCGCTGACTAGATAAGGGGCCGGCTTTTGATGAGCTACGTTTTCGAGTGACCCCTTACACTGGAAACTAAATATGCCTAAGTATGCAATCGAATTTAGAAAATCACCGTATACTATTTGGTGCGAAAAATACTGTAAAATTAGCATCTAATTAAATACATTTCTAAAAGTTAAAATCTTCATATCTTATAGAAATATATACAAAAAAAATGAAATATTAACTTCCAAAATTCTCTCCACATTTCTACTCTTAATTATCAAAAATATATTTCTAAAGTGTTTTAGTTAATAGTAAATTATAAAGAACAAGATTTGAGATTTGACTTTTCAACATAAAAAAAATATATATATATATATTTATATATATTTCTCAATTATTTCCTTAAACAAAATTGTTTTATGACTGTAATGCGATTTTCTAAATTCGAGGTCATATTTTTTTATGAGTGCACTCATACTCATATACTCATATATATACACATATATATATGTACTTGCCACACCCCCGTCCAGCCGAAAATGGCTCATTAACGCGCCGCGGAGGCCGCTGCAAAACACACACCTTATTTTGTCATTAATTTGCATATTTGGCATAGCCGAAGACGCTGCTGATGCCGATGCCGATGCCGTAGCCAGTGACGATGCCGGGGGCAGCAACGGGATCTCACCCCCACGCAGAGAAGCAGCCGCACCTCGCGCCAAAAAGGAAAAAATTAAAAAATAACCTAAACAAATGTGTATGGTAGATTAGATTAAATGCAATGCTCGGCCAACTCTCTGCGTCTCAGTCTCTCTCTCTCTCTCTCTCTCGGGGATGGTGTGAACATAACTCTTAAAGCAAATTACAATAAATCATTCACAGAAATTCCACTTTTCACCTACTGGCCACTGGGCAGCAGTTAATAGCCAGTGCCCTCAGATAACCAGGTAACCACTCAAATTTGAATAATGTGGTAATAATAGACGCGCTTCAGTTGGTGTAATGAGCGCTAAGCAGCAAGTCTTGTGGCTCTTGGGGTTTTTTTTTTTTTGTGAGTCTTTGAGTCTTTGAGTTTTCGGTTTCTCGTTTATCTAACTGCCTGACTCGGTGAACACTTGTTCTTTGCTCTTGACCCTATAAATTAGTTTTTAGCAACAGCATTTAACGTGTAACGAACCGTTGTAGTTTCTTGGACGCATTTGAATTTTGAATTTTGTTATTTTTATGTAGCATTTTTCTCGCTGCTCATTTTTTCCGCCTCAGCGAACTTTTGTCCACAGCTCCTCGCTAGACAATTAATCACATAGCCAAATTATCAAGACACACAAAAATGTTCAGCAATACACACACACACACACACGTGTGCATTTTAACATTTGCCTTAAGATAAGCAACTAGTTAAATAGATGGTTCAACTTGTAATCAGAGATCGCTATTCATAATTATGCACACTTTCCGTGAGATCCGACAGAATTTCGTATCTTATCATAGTTATTGTACAATAATTGCTTATGCATTGCAATTAATTATAATCTTAATATAATATTATTGGTTGGTCAAATACGCGTTGTCTTAAAACGGAATTTATATTCTTGTTTCAAGTATTCATCTACAGACCATAATAAATGGTAGAGCTTGTGGAAATTAGTTTAGTTGAAGAAGTTTTCAAAATATTAGTTTGTTCTATATGAAAATACGTTGAGGTAATTTCTACAGTTCATCTAGTCAGGAAATATAATATAATAGTTAGTAGGCTTTTGCGGATTTTTTTTTTCAATAGAAAATCGATTTCCTTTGATAATCGCTGAACGGTGACAGTTATCGACAAAGTAAATAAACTTACTTACATAAACTTAAACTGCTCGCGTCTTGTATAAGAGTTAAAATTAAAAATTCCAAACTTTCTACTTCTTATAGTCTCCTAAATCGACTTTATTACACACAAAACCGTTGATGCTGATGAGGAATACATTCCTTTTGCCTGTTACATTACTTTTGGATCCCATTTTGAATGGGCTTCGGATACCAAAACATTTTTCTCTTCTCATTTTTAGGTTATGAAAATATAAGGAATATCCATATAATATAACATCCATTTAATTGGTGCAATTCTGCAAACATATCGGAAAATTGAAGATTATAATTAAAATGTTGATAATAAGTTTAATAATAGTTTAATAATACGCAGCAATTGGACCAAACAATCTCCGATTGCCAATATAAACTAATGGATCGTTAAATTAGTTAAAAGTCTTGACTAAACGACTGATTTAATTGAGGCCAGAAATGAGCTAAAGATTCAGAGTCAGTGGCTGACATGCAATATTTTGCACCTGATGCTGACCGACAAAATTGGCAAGACGGAAAATGAAAATGACGATGAAGAGCGGCAACTAACTCACTGAGCTGAAAGCGTACGCTTTTCCAACTGCTACTGCTGCTGCTACTGCTGCTGCTGCTGCTGCGCATGCGCAAAACGACAACTGCGACGTCAGCAGCGACGCCAACAATGACGCCGTCGACGACGACGCTGGCAACTTCCGCTGGAGTCTGAAAATTTATGCAGTTTTAAGTAAATTTGTTAAATGCGCGCTTTAATGCTTCGTTAACGCTTCGTAAATTTTTCACAAAAACAAAAACAAAATAAGAAATAAAAAGCAACAAAACCGGGCAAAAAGAAAAACTGAGTCAAGACTTTAACAAGCCAACGCAACCAGACGCAAAGTGAGGCGTCGCTGGGGCGCAGTTCACTAGAAGCGAGCTGCTAGAGGCGAGAGGCGAGAAGCGAGTGGCGGGAAGCAAGAAGCGAGAAGCGAACAGAGCATAAAAGTCAACCACCTGTAATGAACTGACGCCACCGCAATTTAATTCACTCTGCACCACACTGCACCACATCACAGCACAGCACAGCACAACATTCGACTGCAGTCCACTTGACTCTACTCCAGTTTTGAGTTGATGCAAATCGGAGCTTAGCTTGGACCTGCAATCCCAACGCATGCCAAATGGTCAGAGCCGTCTCGAAAGTTTTGCCACTCAACTCTCTGCTCTCAGTTGGCAGCGGTGCAAAACTGTGTGCTCCGCTAATGAGCGGAGCGAGAGCGGTTTCCCATATAGTTCTGGATGTGCATGTACATGTGGATGTGAATCCCAATGTGGTTGGGGTTGTCGACGCAAGCGTTCTTAATTAGTCATAGTCATACCTATATATATATATATATATATATATATATATATATTGCAATGTATACACTGTATTTCGTAGAGTATAGAGAAGAGCACGGCCTTGCATTGCTGTCGTTGTTGTACTTGTTGTTGCTGCGGTTGTTAAATTCCTTTGAAATTTAATCTATTGTAACTAATTAAGCGGCATTCGTTGGGCAAAGGAAAACGCTTAATTTCCTGTTCATTTCTGTTGCAGCTTGCGGCTTTTTCCTATAATACAAAATGTAAATGGTGTTGCTGTTTTTTTTACTTGTTTTTTTTTTTATTGTCCCCGCCTTTTGCGCAGTGCCCACAATTGTTTGTAAATTGTTTGCATAACAGTTTACACCAGTTTTACTAAAGCGCACGAGCGCATCTCTGAGATACTATTTGCCACAATTGCCGCATACACACACACACACACACACACACACAATTCATAATCACCATTAAAATTGAGCTGAGACTCGCTTAACCCCATGATTTCTGATGTTGTTTTTACTCTTGTTGCTAATGTGCTTGGCATAAATACATAGTTAAATAGAAGCTAACTCCCCACAGTGCCTGCTGCTGACGCAATCGATCCAACAATTATCCACAAGTTTGTCAGATTGATTGCTACAAGTTGCCGTATGGAAAGAGATACATTTATCTGCATATATATGTATCCAAGATATTGTAGCTGGTATCCTCTTACTCTCTCTAGACTCTAAGGAGACGCGTTCATTCGTATATATACAACATGTAGTTGTTTGTATGATCTCACACTCTACTGACTGTTATTCTTAGTTACACTTATATATCCGGGCACGTTTTGATTTTAGAATGCACTAGTTCATTGCATTTTCACTTCTTCATTCTTGTATATTCGGAAACGTTTTACTATCGTTATGTATATGCTATCTCTGCTTCATTTGCTTCTTGCTTCACTTCTCGAACACAAGTCAAATTGTCGTGAAATCCTTATTACATCCTTATTGCCAAATACTTAAGTGTGTTGTTATTTTTTTGATTAGAAATAGTAAAACAATCACATTATCGTTTATATTTTGCGATTAGCATACACTATAAATATTCTCATAAGCGTTTTACTGGGAGAAATGCTGCTGTGCAGAAATGTCAAATACTCTTTCCCCGCTTCCCGCAAAACCATTGCATACTTTGCGTCGCGGCTATCAAATCAGCCAATTTAAATGAACCAATCGATTTTATCGCTGGCTATAATTGAGCACTGGCATTAACACCGTAACACATTTTGCGCCTCAAGTCGCCAGCTTTGCGCCTCGCATCGCATCGCTCCGCCTCGCCTCGCCACGCCACGCCTCCGTCCCCTCTCCATCCCCTTTTCAAGCTCTTAAGCTGCCTGATTGTAATTCGCTGCATGCATCCGCAATCGGAATCTGTATCTGTATCTGAATCTGTATCTGAATACGAATCGGTGTCTTGCGCTCTTCAAATGGCCACTTTTAGGCTGGCTGTCAATATTCGTTAAGCCATTTCATATGTCGTTTGTGTGCTAAAGTGTCAAGCCTGACAACAGTCCCGACTTTTGCTTAATGATCTTTCAGTCTCAGTCTTTCTCTCTCTCTCTCTCCCTCTCACTATCTCTATTTCTCTCTATCCTTCTCTTTCTCTCTGGATATGCGTTCACTTGGCAAAATGAATGTGCCCAAACCCAATTCACATAAACAGTTTTTCTTTAAATGCCAAACTATATACAATTAAATCGATTGAACATAAAAATTGTATAAAAAAAATAGAAAAGTATGCTTACTGGTAGAAAGTCAACGGTAAGTGAAAAACACTAATTAAACAAGTATTTAGAAATCTAGTAAACGAACAATTATAATTGAGGAAATATCCAAGAAATTGGTAAGTGAATACTTATAGTTTAGCAAGTATTTAAGTAATTAGTTTGCAATAATAATTAATAAAGTACTTAAGAAATTGGTATGTGGACAATACAATTTTAAGCAAGTATTTTTAAAATTGGCAAATGAACAAAAATGATTAATCGACTACTTAAGTAATTGGTGAGTTGGAAATAATAATTGAACAAGTAAACCAGAAATTGTTAGTTGACCAATAACAATTAAAAGAGTATCTAAGAAGTATATCAAAAATGGTAAGTTGGCAATAATAATTGAATAATCGTTTCTTAGCCTATTTCCTTTTAAAACAAAATGTAAATTAGTAAAGTTATTAAATTTAAACATTAATTAATGAAAAATTAAGTTATTAATATGATTATGGTTGGCATGGGTACACGTATAGATATGTAAATAATTTTAAATAAAATATCTAGCTCTAACCAGCTAGTCTGTTGTAAATATTAGTAAAGAAGAGAAGACATGAAACGTTTATTTAAATTATTGGACTGTTAGTTGGAATTCAATTGATTTCGTTCAGTGTAGTTCAGTGTACAAAATCAAGTTGACGCTTTTTCTCCTTTGCAATTATCAGCATTATGTTTTCGCTAAAGTTGCGCCTCGTTGCAGACCTCAATCCCAATCCACACACCACTCCACGCCACCACACCCCACCCAATCCAGTGATCCTCGTTAACCCGCACTTCCCCCACAGCCGCGAGGAACGAATGTTACCCCTAGCGAAGCGTTTTAATAAACTTGTTGGCATCACAGCAGCAGCAGCAACAAAAAAGAGAGGCACAAAAAAACGTATAAGAAAAAAGACCACAGCAGCCAAAGAAACAGAAATTATAAATCGTTTCTGACATTTCAATTGACAGACACCAATGAGCGAGTTAATTTTCCAGCCAAGACACAAACAGTTAAGCGTTAAGCACACAAAGTAGGCTTCATACGGCCAGAGAGACAGTGGCTGCAAAACAGCACTCGACGTTGAATTGATGTGTACTCTGTATATACTGTATACTCTGTACTCCGTACACTGTCCGTTCTCTCCGGCTACTGTGTTAGCTGTCGCTCAAAGTGGCGATCAATGCCGTCCGAGGCGATGCGAGGCAGCAAATCCAAAATGTGATTAATTTCGTGCATATTAGAAATCATTTTTCAATTACCAACAACTGTTTTTTTTTTTTTTTTTTTTTTTTAATCGCAATCCGGAGACTGCTACTTACTTGCTGGCTTATTTACCGGCCTGTTATGATTTCTGACAACTTATCAAATCGAACGACAGAAAATCAAAAGTGATATCAATAAAGAGATCAACGAGCCGTCGTGTAAAACTGTTAAGAGAAAGCAAAAAGAAAACCCAAAAGCCAAAGACCAATACAGCCACACATTTCAAACTGATGAATGAACGTGTAAGAAATTGTCGAAAAGGTACCCAACAGACGAACTGACAAGCTGACTGACTGACTGACTGACTGACTGACTGACTGACTGAATGACTCTCTGACAAACTGACAAACGAGCATATGCCGACTCGATCGCTTCGGTCAAGCAGACAGCCAGGCAGCAGTTTACCTTCAGTTGCCACTACCGCCACCCTCCCCTCGTCCTTCAACACATACACTGAGAGAATCATGAAAAAATGTACATGTATGTATTGAGACCTATCAGAAGTAAGACAAATTTGAATATTCTTAAGAACAGTACAAACTATTTAGTATGTGTCAAGAGTCAAAAAGTCAATGATTCTCATTAGCGAAATATGTAATATTAAGAATATACCTTTTAATGGAAATCATTTCATTTTTCACAGTGTATCATCTACCGTCACCGTCGTCAGTCTTCGGACTCTTCCTTCCAGCCACGTTTAAGACGCAACGCAGCGCAACGCATCGCGATCTTTAAGCTGCTTAGGGGATTAGTGTTTTGAGACATTTGACACGTTAACGTTGCACACACACACACAGACACACACACACACACACACATTTACACACACATTAACACACACACACTCAAATAAATAAACAAGCGAGCGAGCGAGCGAGTGGCAACTGCCCCACTAAATACCAGAAAGGAAGTGCGTCGCGCCGCTTAGGAAATGTATCCAATGAATGCGAACAAAACTCAAGTAGCTTGCAGCAAAGAGCCCACGGTCCGAACCCTCTAAACAGGGTCACAGTAATTAGAAGGAGCGCCTTTACCTCTCTCGCACTCACACTCTCCCTCTCTCTCTCTCTCTCTCTCTTTCTTTCTATATGTCACGCTGTGTGTGTGTGTTTATTTTTTTATTTAATAAAAGCATCTGCTGCGTAGCTGCAGTAGCCACTAAAATGTGGCATTTTGTGGCAACTAATTGAAAACCGAATGCAATCTGAATGAGTGTTCGAATAATGAATATCCCAGTGCAGAACTCAAACTTAATGCAAGACTGTCAAGTTGGAAGAAAAGTGAAACTGAATCTGATATCAAATATCTTTGAATAGCTTTTAGCTGCATTTACTACAAATACAATATACGGTATAAATTACTAACAATTAAATAACTACATGAAAGTCTTAGTTGCAGATGATCTTTCAACTTTTAGCAAAGAGAAAAATATTGCAGCCCGTCGGCAACTGAAATATATCGATAAAAATAAAATAATGCATTTTTTTTAAATTATAGCAACATATTTAAGAACACCTGCAAATTAAATATTAAGATCATAGAAACACGAAATATATAGCAATAAAATTATATAAAATATGAAATTCAATATACACTGCACAAACAGAAATTCGAAATGAGCTGGTTAATATTAAGTTGTTAAATTAGTTATGCATCTTTCGACTTGTAGTTCACAGTTGAACAGCATAAATCGAGAGGGTATAACTAGTCGATACACCCATCAGACTAAACTTTTAAATTTTGCTTTTCGATTTGTAATAGGTTTTCAAAATTTGAGAACAGGTTGTGGTAAATACATCAATTTTGGGGCAAGCATAATTACATAATACTTAATGCAATATAAATAAGTAAATATTTGCAACAGATTGTAAGTGAATGACAGACTGCTTAACGCATTGATTCACTTGTCTTTGGCACGAATGCACTCACTCTGAACACTGAACTCATTCACACACTCATTTACCGCATGCATTTTTCCCATCGATCTTTTCTAAACCGACCACAGAGCAACTTTTGCTGTCTCTGCCACTGCCACTACAACTGCGTTCGTCTCTACCTGTGCCCCTGCCACTGTCCCCCTATTTACCCTCTCGGTGGCTGTTGGAAAGAAACGTTTAAGACACCTTTTTGGTTACGCGCCAATGCGCAGCAATGCAGTTAAAAGTCCGCGACGCACTGCAGCCTCGGGATTGGGATCAACTGCGGCTACGGCTGCGGCTGCGGCTGCTGCTGCTGCTGTTGTGAGATGGAAACTGCAATTCCTTATCTTAATCTTGGCAAATTTAATTTAAACTCAATACGCAATTTACGCAGAAAGCATTTTAGATAAAGGACACAAAAGTGAGCAGCTCCGAACCGTAGAACCGGAGCCAGAAGCGGCTTAAGACAGTCGATGCCGCCACTGTTTCCAGTTAATGTTGTTGTTGTTGCTGTTGTTGTTGTTGCTGTTGTTGTTTTTGTTGGGCATGCGCAGCGCAGCGCATGAAAGTTGACAAATGCCAAAATGCAAGCGGATTGTGTGTGACACTTCTTTGAGTGGTGCCCAGAGGAAAAAAATAAATAAATAAAAAAAAAAAAACAATTTGAGGACAAAAGTCTCGAGTCTTGAATGTTGAATGTTGACTGCGACTTAAGTCTGGGTACTCGTTTTGCGATCGTTTCTGCATGCGAGATGCATTCAATCGTTCAAAGCATTTTGCGCTAAAACTCACGTGACGAGTGCAATGAGAAAGAAGAGTGAAGAAGCAGAAGCAGAAGAAGAAGAAGAAGGAGAAGGAGAAGCAACAGGAGCAGCAGGAGTAGAAGCTGCAGAGAAGTGGCTGGAATGGTGCTCCCTTTTATTTTTTATTATTGTTTTTTATTTTTCTTAGCTTTTTTATCAGATTTCTTAAGTGCAAAGCGAACTTGTTGGCTTTTTGTCATCTTTAATGTTTGAGCCACAAGTTAAATGTGACACTCGCTTTTAGCTTTCGACTCTTGATTGGATTGGCGAGCCGAGCGCGTTTCACATACGTGGGAAACGTTCAAAACACGCAAACAGCAAACAGCAAATAACAAAAATACAAATGGCAAATTAATTAGCGTACTTAATTAGACAACTCAACTACATATGTACATAAACGTACGTAGTAAGAATAATAATAATAATAATAATAATAAAATGGGCGCAGACAAAGATAGATGGGGTGTGAAAGAGCGGAATGAATAGAGCCATAAAAAGTCATGCTCGAAAATTGAAAAACCATGTTAAGCCAAAGATCAAAAAGGCGCGCAGCCAAAAACATTCATTTCTGATTGCTGATTGAGACAAATGAAACGTTCTATAAACTGGCAAAACAACCAACCCCAATGACAACACCAGCAACAACGACAAACACCAGCAACAACAACAATAACAGCAACAACAACACCAGCAACAACGACATCAGCGTTGGCCACACGCCGCTTCAGGCTGGAGCCCCAACCTTGTCAAAATGCATAAAAATTCAAATGAGAACCGCCGCCGCAGCGGGCAATAACAGCAACAACAGCAACAACAGCAGCAACAACAGCAACAACAATAATAATAACAAGCCGAACATCAAAGCGCAACAAGCTGCGGCTCCAACTCCAACTCCATCCCCATTTCCAACTCCGTCTTCAACTTCAACTCCGATTCCGATTCGGAGTCGCCACTCCAGCTATGACTCGGTCAGCGTTTCCATGGCAATGGACCTCAGCTTGCCACTATAGGCAAAATGTACACATTTTCGGGCACAAATTAATAATAACTTTATGGTATATTAATGCCACAATGATTTGGCTAGGGTCTCATCTGAATATTGTGCCCCTTTTTTGAAAATCGTAACAATCAATAATGACTTATTATTAAGTATCTTATATGTCGTATATATATATACAATTTTCGCAAATTTGTAAAAATATTTACAAATTATCCCTAAAAACAAGATAAAGCTTTATAGTTCTCAGTGCGATTTTTAAAAATTTAATGCGATTTCTTGAATTTTAGGTATATAAAATTTAATTAAAGAGATCGTCACTTAAAATTCAACTTTCAAATCAATGTTTCATAACCTGATCAATATTCCAAATATAAACTCTATATAAATAGAAAATTAAGCGAATAAAAATGCAATTTTTTGACAGAAATAATTCAATATTTTCCTACAGTTTACATTGGATACAATGGCATTTGGGGTAGGGTTGCTGGGATTTGTTTTCAGTTTCGGTTTTGCGTCTGAGATCTTGGAGGCATGGTTGGTGTTGGGCCAAAACTGTGAGATTTAATGCTTATTTGCGCAAAGTCAAAACAGATCTTGTTGTGTGTGTGTGTCTTTTTTCGCCGCAGCAGTTGGCAAAGAGTTGCGCTAATCATGACATAAAAAAGCGCAACAAAACCGATTTTCAATTCAAGGCAATTTAATTAAAGTTTTTCTTTTTTGTTTCTTCATAGCAGCCACTTAAAAGAGGGGGCATAACAACTTGGCCAAACCGTTGAGTAGTCGTTATGCCATCAAAGAGACTACTGATAGAGTATGCCAAGTTCGAGCTGTGTTTTTAATTTTCTGTTTATTTTGTTTGCTGATCTCAAGCCAAATGCATGCAAATCGCTGCGAATCGTGAGCGGTGTGCTAAAAGTCATTAAATTGGACATGCGATTAACATTATTTCACTCTAAATGACATTAAATGCGGTTGCTGCGAAATGACTCAACGCAATAGATTAGCCTAAATGTGTGAGCTGTGACTTTAAATATGACTGCGACGGCAACTGCGACTGCAACTGCGACTGCAACTGCAACTGCAGCTGCAACTGCAACAGTATGCGTGAGTGAGCTGAGCTTTCGCTTGAAGCATTTGGCGACACAGGCAAAGCTCTGGCGTAGGTGAGTCGTCTGCGTGTGAAAGCTACTTAATCAGCTCTCTTAATACCAGAGCTGACGTTGCTCAACTATGAACAATAACTTAACTGCTCATCAAGCACCACAATTAAAAATTGGCTAAATCTCTACAAAAACAAGTGCGAGTGCTTTTTGTTTGTAAATCGATATTGCTACGTGCCTTTCTTAAAAACCTTGTGTATAATTTCTAGAGTTGATCAATATTAATGCCAAATCATATTTCTACTGAATATTAGTGCCCTATTAGACAAATAGGGCTAGTTATCGATTACCAATTATTCAGGGAAGTTCGTCCGTAAGCCACCTTCAAGCCGATAACTCTTTGTCTGGTCTGGTCAAAAGTGTTGAAGGCAAGCATACAGAGGATGTATATGTTTAAGTAGATTGGGCCTGTCTGACCTTGGGGGGACACGTGGTTCCTCTGGCAATTTGCAATTCGATTTGGTGATGTATATCACTTCACTCATCGTGCAATTTATGTATTGCATTCCGTTGAACAATGCCCAGCTTCCCAGTAAATAGACAATATATGTACGTGGATGTGTGTGTGTGGGGCTGCAATTAAAACTGAAGAAGATGGCGGGGAGTGGGCTTTGGGGGCGATTGTCTGAGAATGTTGTGGTGCACGTCGCAACGGATAATTGGCAACGGGCAGCGCTAAACAAAAGGAAATGTTTAAACAAATTATTTTGAATTAAACCGCAGGTATTTATTAATGTTTTGCGCTCGGCCAAGCATAACGTTTGTAATGCGTTCAAGCTTTCAATTCAACTGAAGTTGTTTCAGTTTTGCCAATTCGCCAATATTTTTTTTTATTTATTTATTTTTTTTTTTGGTGCCGTACAAAGCGGCGTATGCGTAATGTTAATTTTGCTGTTAACGCTGCTGCTCTCGTGCCACACTGACTGCAAAAACGTTTCAATTTCGCTTATCGCTCACTCGCTACGCGGAAGTGCGCTTCATTTTTTCGTATTTCTTCTTGTTTTTTGTTTTTTTTTTTGGCCACAAAACACACATAAAAGTTGCCACTATCCCCTCACCTATGTATCCTCACCCACCTGTATACACACCCACTCCACACGCAATCCATTCACCAGGCAGCCAATTCGTGCCACATGCAACATGCTTGCTGCAGCAATTAAAGCACTGCCGCAGCTTATGCAATGCCTTAATCACGGACTTACACAGATATACATATGTATGTATTAATGCATTTATGTACATACACTCGATATATATAGGCGCAAATACTTAAGTATTCCGTTTAGTTGAGCGCTTCAAACCCACACACGAAAGATGACTTTGATGCACAAACTAAACTGTTTAAGTGCTTAATTACAGCTACTTTCAAGTTATTCCCTAATTATTAATTGGCAAATAATCAGAGACCATAATAATATTAAATGTTTAATGTTATTAACAAATTGTCTTTTGATGAAGATGTTTCAACAAAATATTCCCAAAAAGCTGCAACCCATTTCACAAATGTGAGTCTCCCAGCATTATAATGACATATCTGTAGTTCCTGAGAAAGGAAACGGAGGCAAGTATTGATTGTGGCCAGCATTTAAATGCTTGTTACGCAATCAACGCAACAATTGGCAAGTCTACTGACTGACCCAGAGTAAGTAGCACCTTCAGCTCTACTCCCAACCACAGCGACTCTCAACAACAATAATATCAGCAATTATTTAACACATTTTGTAATGCTGCAGCAGCAAATAATATTAAAAACAAAAAAAGCAGCAGCATCTGAAAGATGACAGCGAATGAATTGGGGAATGGGGAATGACAGATGAAGACCGGTCAAAGCAATAAGCGCAAATAAACAGCCGAGAAAAAAGCTTGTATTTATTAATATATATATATATGTATAGGGGTCTGTGTAACTGTCATAATTAAAGTAATTTGGTAGAAAATTTTTAGCCAATTAACCAAAAAGACGCAGAAAATGCGAAGCGAGAGTCGAGAGCTGACGAGAGAAAAAAAACTGACAGGCCACAGACAAACAGAAAATTGGACAGACAACAAATGCTACTTAGTTTAATACTTTAAAAAGCCATAATAATATCTTGAGACGATGACGCCAGCAAAAAGTTTAAAAATTAAGAAGCCCAATGATAGAGTCAATAGTGCTCGACCTAGAGATACCCTGTTAACGTACACACACACACACACATACGTTCTCAATAATTGACATCAACTGATATACACAAAAAACAGAGCTGGACGCGATATAAACCATATAAACTAATATAAACTAAAAATAATCATAAAAATATATGTTTAGTATTACTAGTTGAGTGATTCTTCGCTTTTCAGCCATCATTTAATACTTTCTTTTTGAATGGGCGCAGGGTATATTGAAAAATAAACAAAAACCAGCTCAAAGAAAAGTACCACAAAAATTAGTTTACAAAAATCGATAGCGTTGCGCATTTTTACGCATTTTATTAACGCCCATCGTTGAGGCGTATTCCATTTGCAGATGTTCAGCATCAATTTATATATATATTTTGCTTGAAGTTTTCGACACATTGCGGTGACTTGTGGCGGTTTTTGTTGTTTTTGTTTATTTTTTTTCCCTGAAATCTTCTACTCCTTGATCAACATGGACAACGTCGTCTGCTTCTGCATCTACTTCTGCCTCGCCTCCATCCGTGGATCCGACCGCAAAGTTTTGACGCTCAATCAGTAGAAATCAGCAAAGCGTTAATAATGCCACGCCTTTGTCTGGCGGTCAGTCAATTGCCATCAAAGTGTCACAGGAAATTAGTCAAAATGTGCAGATTGAAAATGCAGCGAGAAATCGCCCAAATGCGTGAAAAGCTGTATGCTTTTTTGTGTGCTTACTTCACGTGTCATTTTATCTTTAATTAGCCATTAATAATCTAACATCTCAAACACACTTTTCTTATGGGATTCATTGAAAACGCCTTTCGGCATTCAAATTCACAAGAAGCATACAGTTTCAACAGCTTTCAAGTGCAATTTTTTATTAAATTACTTAAAGTATAATTTGAGAAACCAATTAAGTAATATACTCGTATGACCATATCACAAATATATTGGTCCAAAGATTACATCTATTTTACAATTTCATGGTTTGCTTTCCGAGCCTGTCTCCAATCATTTCAATACTTGCTCAACTTGGAAACCACAACTTCATTTTAGCCAAGTTCCTGATCGTACTTCAGTTATTATTAATTTAACGCATCCCAAAAGAGTCTTACACTTAGAAAACTTGGGATAACTTCAACAATCTTGATCAAATTAATAAAAAATACTAAAATGTGTTTTAAAGATGGTTGATATAAGCTCATTAGTTATACTTTAAGATAATAACAGTATTTAGTTTTATTTTATAGTTATTTGATTTTAGCTAATATAGTTGAATTTTAAGCTGATAATTAGTATTAACAAAGTACACAGTATGAAAACAGATTTATATTAACTAAGTTGCTGATTCTACCTTAATCCTATTTAACTTATCCGAAAACAGTCTTTCGCTTTGAGACTTTGGGATTCATGGAAGAAACTCATTCTCAGGCCAGGGAGTTTCGACCTTGACCGTACTCTGACTTTAAATGAAATGATATTCTTTATTGGTGTCGAAAACTTTTGAGACTTTTCAGTAATCGAAACAGAAGGGAAAAAACATTGATAGGTACACATGTGTGTGTGTGTGTGTGTATCTCTAGTTGGTTATTCATTCAGTCATGTGTTCATTCAATTTCATTCGATTCATTCATTCATTGATTCAGACAAACGAATTAAACACAAAGTGCGCTCTCATTGTTTTTGTTGACCCACAGTTTTGTCACACACAGCTGACCTACGAATGGATCTGGCCGATGGGTGCCCAAGGCAATGGGGCCCACTTGGCTACTGTTCCAACTACTATACTACCACCAAGCCCCACCCCCATCCCCCCTCCGCGTCCACGTACATGCCATAATCCAAAAACCTTCCGGCAGTTCTGTCGAACGCTTCGCACAAATTACAAATTATAATCACAGCCACAGACAAAGGGCAACGGAGAAAGAGACATGCCATAAAAATCAACAGAGTCAGAAACTCACCACAGTCACTCTCAATGTTTCTATGTGTGCGTGTGTGTGTGTTTGGGTGGGGTGAGGAGGGGAGGAGGGTGAACTGCCGAAACAAACTAGTTGGCAGGCAAATCGAAAGACAACAACAACAACAACACAACAACTCTCTGCGCACGCATGTCACTTAACCCGAACTCTGCTGTTGTTCTTGTTGTTGTTCTTCTTGCTTTCGGATTGACATGGTGACGGAAGGGGTGGGGGGAATGGGGGCCGGGGGCCGGGGGTGCCAGGGTGGTGCTGTGTGCCGCTGTGAGCGCAGCTCGCTGTGGTTGTCGCTGACGCGACGTCTTCTTTGTCTGCTAAGCTGGCTCGTTTAAACTCCGCCTTTTATTTTCTAATTGATTTAAAGTGTGTTGACTTCCGCTGTCGATAATTTTGGTCCAGCCAGCGTGAGAGCAGCGGCGGCGCTGCTGCCTTCGATATCTCGCTTGCACTCACTCACGCTGACGCTTGGCCATCGTTGCCGCATGACAGACGCGTCGTCTCGCTCTGGCGCACGCATCAATTGCTAGCTGAACTTTCGCACCAATAAGCAGCCGCGACGGCAGCAATGTTGACGACTGCCAAAAAGCAAAAAAAAACTCGCTTGGCTGCCTTTTTACAGCAAATTGTTAATTAATCTTTAAGGTGGCCACGGTACCCGCCACGCGCTTCACGCTCCCACTCGCCCAACGCCTTTGTCTCGCTCTCTCTCTCTCTCTCTCTCTCTCTCTGGCTCTGTGTCTGTATCTTGCTCTCTGAATAACTCTCTCTCTCTCGCTCTCTCTCTGTTTCGCTCTGCGTGGGTGGATGGTGTGCAAAGGAATTCGTTCGCCTGCTCTCCTTAGTGGGTGGTTGGGCTGCTTGCTGCCTTGCCATTACAATTTTGACACCTCACGCGTCTGGCGCTGACGTTGGCGTTGACGTAGGCGTTGGCGTTGGCGTTGCTGCGCTCAGCCTCTGCGTCTGCCCCTGCCTCTGCCTCAGCCTGTACAATTGCCTGCTAAAGCTAGCAGGATGTTAAGTAAAAAGCATTTTAAAAGTTATTTTATGGCATTTAATGCAGTTTTGGATACAGAAAAACTGTGCGTTTAGATACTTTGACTTGAAGTTTGTACAAACAGGAGAGAGGGAGACAGAGACAGAGTGAGAGAGAAAGAGAGAGAGAGGGGAGAGGATGAGGAGATGGAGATGGAGATGGATACGTGTAGTCTGTCTCCTTCTGGCGAGGACTTAGCAGTTTCTCTCTGCTCTCTATGTGAGTTGGCGTAGGTGTGTATATGTGTGTGTGTTTGTGTGTGTGTGTGTGTGTGTGTGTATGTGTGTGTGTGTGTGTGTGTGAAAATGGCGTACGTAACGGAAACGCTTTTATACAATTAGATGAGAGTACGTGGCAAGGATTAAGCATCAGTTGCTGGCAGCCTAAAGTTGTGACCGTAGCCTGACTAGCTCTTCTGGGCGATTAAGCGATTTAAAAGATATAGATATTTTTATATATGTATGCATATATATATATATATATATATACATAGTACACTTCTCATCTGGTTGAATTGGCAAGCTTTATGGCTCAAGCATGGCATTAAATACGCATTACCAAAGAGAATCTATTAGGTATAGCCGAGTGTCATATAAGGGAAAATATAATAATATCTTTGATGAAAGGGGAAAGTAAAATGATTGATTGAGGCTCATCATATTCCCAAGAATTTATCAATCATAATTAGCAAAGACTAATTAGAAAATAATACGAACCATAAAGGTAGAATATCAAAAACATAACTGGAGAGACGTCATTTCATTTCACATCAAAGACTGTTTTCTGTCACATCAAAATGAAAATATTTAGCAACAGTATTTTAAATGGCAGCAGAAATATCTTCAATTTAAATATACTTCTTTTAATACATTGTACATGGACTAGCTATAATTTCTTTTATATACATTGGTATATCCACATCGAGGATATTATAATTTTGTAGCGAAGTCTGAAGTCAACGTCGCCGACCCCACAATATATATTCTTGATCAGCGTCACTAACACTTCGTCACCGAGAGAAAGACTTAAATTCCTAGGATCTTACCTCCTAACAGACATATCGGAACTCTCCGATACTCAACTTAGGAAACTAGCCACATTCATATAAAATTACCTAACCTATATGAGCGAAAATACCTCACTTTTAAAACTATCTAGTTGAAATTTGACATACATTTGTCTTCTATCTCTGGTTTCTGAGACGGCATCGAGATCTCGATAGGCATACATTCTGATGCACTGTAATTAGACAAATGTGGCATGTCCAGTTCACAATCAATCGTAAGACAGAAAACTTATAAGCCAAATTTGTTAACAATTTTGAATATTTTGAGCATATTGGCAAATTGAACACGGTTTACAAGAATATGTAATCCTCGGCAGGCTGAAGATTTTCTTGTTTATAAAGTGTAATTAAATAAATTGGACTATTTTCAATCGAGCTCATAATTGAAATTATTCGGTAATTGGTCAAACTGGGTTGTTGGCAAACAAATGTTTCGTGCGGACGTTGTGAATAATAAAAAATCGATAACTAAAACACATTCTGGGGCCATAAAATTGCTTACAATATCAACAAACAAGCGATATCCATGCAATGGCCATGCAAAATGACCCATTACCATTAATTAGTTGCGTTTAAAACAGCAATGACAACACGAACAACAACAGCAACAGCAACAACAACAACATCAACTAATGAAATGGCCACAACCGATAAAACGATAAACAAACAACAACCACAACGACAACAGTAAAGTTGTTGCGGCAGTGACAATTTAAGTGCAATTAATTTTTTAATTTTTTATTTTTATTTTTTTTTTACAATTTTGTTCTTATTTGTTTTGTTTGCAACCAGGCAGCAACATGCAACAATCTGGTTCGGCCCGACTGTGGGCGTTGCAGCCTTGACAATTGTTGATGTTGTTGTTCTTGCTTTTTGGTGTGTGTGTTGCCAAATTGTTTGTTGACTTTTCGCCCCAGTTGCAACTGCAGCAGCTCAACGAGCTAAATGGCAGGGGTAACTTTCAACCTAAGTCCCCTCCTCCTCCTCCCCTCCCAACAAGCTCTTCGTCGAATAAATATAATGGCACTATTATTAAATATAATTTGCTGTCACGCCATGCCGCACACGTAATGTTGATTATATTTTAATTAATTTCTATACTTTAATGCCTTAATAATTTCATTTTCATTTGCAAAAAAAAAAACAATACAAAAAATATTTTAAAAACGCTGGACTGGCTCAGATAAACAGTTTCCTTAGCAAATACTTATTCGAATATTTGTGTTAATATCTTTGTATCTTTGTGGCAAAGAAACTTATGAAGCTTCAATCAAATGAACACTTTTAACATAACACTGAGAAAAATAAGTGCCATGAAACTAAGAAAATGGCCTAAACTTGAAAATCACCATGAAAACTAAAACGTTGTTCGTTTAATAATTAGAAAATTTGAAATAAAACACATTCCTTTAGAAAAAGTACTTATTAAAATGCCGAAAGAAGCAATGAAATTAGGCCGCTTTGCTCGGAGAGAAGTTACTCAAGTTGCATACAAATTGTATGCTTTTTTAAATCAAACTTTATGAATTTTTTATAAACTTTCTAAAGTGTTTATAAATGTAAAATCTGCAAGCACTAATGTCTTATAATAAAATTGATGGCAAAGAAGCTAATGCTGGAGTTCTGTGTACATATATAAAACAACACGCTGGAAATTATACATATTTATTCTAAATTATGGACTTAAAAAAAACTACTTTCTGAATAATAAGGTGAGTTACCCTTGAAGCCAAAAGTATGGCGATTTTCTAAAATGCCGATTGTAGCCATTAGCATTTTGTAGAATTATATGGTAGGTGGTGGAGGATTATGGACTTGGTACGGTTTCATGCCAATCAGTTGCAGCACATAACAGTTAGTTAAATACTGGAGTCCATAATTGGAAACGGAAATATGTTGATCAACACTTCACTTGGCCGCTTAAAGTGGCCTAGAAAAAAACCAAATTGAGTGCCGAAAATCGAGAAAAAAATAAATAAAAAGAAAAACAATACCAAAAACGAAATGAAACCATATACCCAAAAAAGCAAACAAAGTGCTGAGGGTCGATGGACGGACGGACGGACGGACGGACGGACGGACGGAGGGACGTAATAACGTGTAACTGTAATTAAACGAGTCAGCGATACATGATTTTAACGCCTGTCGCGTAGCCTCAAAAGGACGATAGGAAAACGACAGGAATACGAGTGGACTACGAAACACCTGAGCCAAAAATAACAACAAAAACAAAATAAAATAAAATAAAAAGCAGGCAAGGTTCGCGTCGCTGACCGTTAACAGGTTTACATTACCCTGGAGCGCTCATTGCGCTAAGCGGCTTTTAAGGACTCGGCCTTAGACGCCAACATGGACAGGGACACGGACAGGGACACGGACAGGGACAAGGCAAGGGACACGGACACGTTTGTGTTTACCTAGTCAGACTGCGGGCAAGGACAATGACGCCACAGAAAACACTTCGTGCACCACATGTGTGCAGCTCTATGACTGCTGCTGTTGCTGCTGCTGCTGCTGCTGCTGCTGTGTCCTGTTGTGTCATGTCCTGACCAGTTTTGTTTTCATTGTGGCAAACATAAGTGACCAATTTTATGTGTCATTAAAATTGGACGCAGCCAGGACAAACACTCTGCTGCTGCTGTGGCTGCTGCTGCTGCACATAATTAAATTACACCTGTCCCTGTCCTATTCGCTGGCACCTTGCCCCTTGCACCCGCAAAGCCCTAGCTTCGTGGCAAGCGCAACACAGTAGCAACGCTTAAAAGTTCATTAATGCTGCTGCGGCTGCGCAACTCAACAAACTCGAAGAGAGAGAGAGAGACAGAGAGAGAACTGAGAGAAAGAGAGAGAGAGCTGAGAGCGCTTACCGGAAATGATATCCCTAGTCACTGGTCTGGTCTCGGAAAGCCCTCTTACTCGATGTGTGTGTATATCCAGACATGCATACATATGTAACTGCATATCTGATAATAATTAGCCCATGCTGCAACAACAAACATTTACAGTAGCCGCGTTGCATGCCCCGAAGGCATTCGCCGCACAGCGTCAGCGATTGCCATTGATAAAACGTGAAAGCCGAGAACGAGTACGGGATTGAGATCGAGAAGTAGAAGTAGCAGTAGATCGAACGGGTTAATGAGAAACACACACACACACACACACTTACACACATGCACTAACTACACCTACTCTGTCAAAGAGTCAAGCAACTTGTATTTAAAAAGGGTAGGACAAAAATTATTAGTTTCATTTGTGAAATGTGTAAATGCAGTTTGTTAACTGACTAGCAGCAGCTGATTGACTTATTTGTATCTGAATTCCAATTGGATATATAATAAATAAATAAATGAAAAAAAAAACAGATATACAAATTCAAAAGTATTTTATTTACATTTTGCTTTCATCATTAAAATATAATAAATTATATGTTAATTATGCCAATTGTTAACCCATAACAAATAAACCTGATTTTCTTTCTATTCCATTAGCTGCTTGTGACATTGCTATCAAATTACTAAAATTAGCTGCAAACTTATGTTTTTCAACATACTTTACATGTGTAGACATTCGCGAACAATGTTGATTGTGGAATCAGGCTATAAGAGAAAAATAACCAGTATCTGCAATCAGAATATGCTTCAGATTTCCAGAAGAGTAATTCCCAAAAAAAAATAATAACGTTTAAAATGATGCCAATTCTTCTTTAAATAATAATAATTTCTTTTTAATTTTCCAATTTTATTTAGGTAGTCCGTTTTGACTTAAAAAGAACTTGCATAAGATTTAATTCAATAAACTATTTTTATATATTCTTTTTGCCCACCTTTTGCTTGGCTATGATACAAAAAAAAAAAAAAAAGAAAGAGTTTTGTGGAGCGAACGGGAAATGTGTTACGCTTAAAATTGATATGACTTGATTCGATTCGATTCGATTTGATTTGATTTCGTTTTATGGTCGGACTCTGACTGTGGCTCAGGCTTTCAATTTAAAACCAATCTTGAGGCCCAGACCTAAACGCCGATCATTAAAGGATCATTAGTGCTCATAATCTGATTATAATGCGCTCAGTTTGGCTCTGTTTTAGCTCGTTTTTTTTTCTTCATCATTCTGTTTATATTGACTCGTGTGTGTATGTGTGCTTTTTTTATATTGTTCGTTTTATTTTGTTTTCATTTAGTTTAGTTTTCGTTTTATTAACAACTTTTACCTGACTTTGGTTTTCGGATGCTGGAAACAAAAGTCAAAGATACATATTTTTTATGACTTGGACGCCAATTAATGAAGCACATCCCGTTGGCTCTCGGATCGCGTGTCAGCGACAAATCTTCAAGCTATATCCGAAGGGGGCGACAGGGGACAGGGCACAGGGGAGAGTGGAGAGGGCGGGTGCTTGCAGTCACAGGCTGACCCCTGCGAATGGGCATGGGAATGCGTGGTTTCATTTTTGACTGTGGCTTTGGCGTTGGCTTTGGTCGGCGGGGTTGAGTTAATGTGCCGGAAATAGAATTATGAATACGTTGGCGTGCGTAATTTATGCCGTTCAAAATGGCTCGGTTCGACTTGAGACTTGAATCGAGTCGAGTCGAGTCGAGTCGACTCTTGGCTCGGCTAATTGGTGGCGGTGATTGTCGGATCGCCAAGGCTTTTAGATTTATCTATGGCCTAGCACTAAATAAACTGCGACTCTCCACGAATCCTGCATCCATATGTATGTGTGTGTGTGAGTGTGTGTGTGTGTGTGCTGCATACAGACACGGGGCGTTATAATTTACACTTGAGCTAAAATATTGATACTCGAAAAGCAATTTAGATAAGCCCGATCCGAAGGCTCCGACGACGCACACTGGAAATTCCGCTTCACACCTACCAGCCAACCAACCGCAAGGTGTGAAAAGTTGTCCTTATGTGTATGTGTGTGTGTGTGTGTCCGAACTGTGCGTAATAGCCTCTAACTGTGTGTGTGTGCCCGGCTAAGTGAGTGCACTCAGCAAAAAAGTGTATCATGTAGACAAAAAACATTTTTGAAATTTGTGAAATAAACTTTTATAGATAGATAATCATTAATTAATAAAAAGTCATGTTTGTTAAACATTTTTACAAATATTTGTAATTTGAAGAAACTTATATGTTAAAATCAGAAAAGTAGTTAAAGAAAATATATACAGATATTTCCGAATTTTTATTCCCCCTTAAAGTTGGAACAATCTTAAATATTATATATAAATATATATTTTTTTTTGTTAAGTTATTTTATATCTATACAGATAATTCAGAAATACTTTACGCCTTAAGCGGTTAAGCGATTTATTAATGAGAATTTTTCGAATTCTATGTCATATTTTTGTCTGAGTGTGTCAGGACGCACATAGCCTCTGACTCAGGCTGGTTGGCTGGCTGGCAGGCAGGCAGGCAGGCAAGCGGGCAGCTGTCACCTAGCCGAGTCTGCGCAAATAATAATGAAAAATAAAATAACAACAACAATGCCAACAACAGCAAGCCGTGTTTCGTCTTGGCCTTGTTAGAGGAATTCAAGTGCTACCAGCTGTCAACAAATGGTAAGCTGGCGTCGCTGCCACGCCTCCACGCCTCGTTGCTGCACTCGTTGTGGCATTAATGAGTGCGATAACATCAAAAGGCTAGACATGATTTGTCAGACATATACGCGGCTAAGAGTTCAGCAACAGCAGCGGCAGCGGCAGTGGCAGCGGCAGTGGCAGTGGCAGCAACTCATCAAGTGCAACAGTCTCACACCCGAAAGGAAGTCGCTGCTGCCAAATTGTGAAGCGTATAATTAACGTTCATTTATTTTCAAATTAACATTCGATCAACGTGCAACACATTCTGAATCGGGAGCAACAAAAACAGCAGCAGGAGCAGGAGAGGGAGAGGCCGTTGTAGCAGGAACCGGAGGCGGAGGCGGAGGCGGAGGCGGAGGCGGAGACGGTAATCATTAGCAAGTGTTGCCTAGCTTCTAATTTTGCAGCCGTCTATTTTACGCCGTTTTCAGCTGATATTTTCTTTAACAATCGTTCAATTTCCCATTGCAGACTGTACTTGCTGATGTTGATGCCGATATGATTACAGATTGATGCAGCTCCACAAATCCAACAAATTACTGATCAAATTTCATTAAGATCGGATAAGAATCGCAGACTTTGTTTACCAGAATGTATTTTAATTTTCATTTTATTGAACTAACTTATAGCAGCAGGCCTACTATGTATTTAAAGGATTCTGGATTCAGGGTATCTCTTAGTCGAGCTCCGCCGACTATAGCATTCTCTCTTGTCATTTGTAGAAACCAAGTAACTTATTTACTGTCAATATGTAAGGCTAGCTATAGATATAGACTATAGGGTCGCGAAACAGTTTTAAAAGAAGATATAGAAGGAAACACTTCCAAGTCAAAAAGTGCACGAATTATATTAGTCT
Organism: Drosophila hawaiiensis; assembly: GCA_037043685.1. Taxonomy (NCBI): domain Eukaryota; kingdom Metazoa; phylum Arthropoda; class Insecta; order Diptera; family Drosophilidae; genus Drosophila; species Drosophila hawaiiensis. Next base: position 1,942,592 of record JBAMBA010000107.1, on the reverse strand, counting down.
AACTCTGGGTGTTACTTTTTCTTATTGAAAATAACCAATATGTTTTCACTTTGTAACATTTACAGCATGCTGCTACCGCTCCTTATTTAACCTAAAGCTTAACCTAATATTTCACTTACTCAAAATCGACTGATTTCATTTGAATTCATGAAAAGCTGTATTTTCTACAATCAGTAGAATATTTAATAATTCAGAAATCATTGAAGTCATTGAGCGACTTGTGAATGAATTTTCCACACAACTTAATGCAGAATATCCCAATATCAGTAGAATATATCTTCTTTTAATTTAAATGTTTGTGGATATCAAGACTTCTGTACAATACTCAACTCATCCACTTTTATATCCAACTAAAGTCAGATGTAGCGTGGATACATCGATCAGACTTATATTTAAGTTCCAAATGAGCTTCTCAGAAGCAGCATAGTCGACTTTAGCCGCAGCTTAACTAATGGTTAACTAGTTGATGGCAAATTGAGTGCCACTTCAGTTAACTTTTAAGAGGCACTCGCCCTACGCACTCCTGCTCAACCCCCGCGGTTGTTTAAACTGACAGCTGACTAATGACAAAGTTGTTGTGTGTCCTGTGAACAAAGCATGAAAAAAATTCAGTCGAGCACCCCGAAAACTTGACCGTGCTTAAAAACAAAGTTGCGACGGTTTCAGCCTCAGTTCTATACCCCTTACCCAAGCCAATGTAAGCGAGTCAATTACACTAGAACAGGGGGATGTAACACCTAAAAAAAAACCTGTATCATAGTCAAGAATATTCATAGCGATCAGGCTTAAAAATGGAGCGCTTGACATATTATAAATATATTTTATGTGAATCATCTCTATTCTTTGCTGAACATAAGCGCGCGAATACCGATCCCTTGCCATACAGAGTATCTGTTAATCTGGCACTACCGACTGAACATTTTGTTGCTGTTGTTGTTTGTCGCTGTTGCCCAAGTGCATTTCACGGACGGCAAAAAAAAGTGGCGCTAAAGAAGGAAGGACAAAAAAAATGCAAAATGTTTTTAATGCGAACACTTTTAACACTAATGGTGCCGGAATATTTAATTTGGAAAAGCCAAACGCAAGTGCCGGGGTTTGCGGGTGCCGGTGCCGGTGCGGGTGTTGGCCAAAAAGTACCGTTGAAAAGCAACGGCCCGAAAGCACATTAAGAGCAACAGCAACAGCAACCGAAACTGACTGGCAGGTGGATGGGACAACAGCAACAACAACGAACCGGGCAAAAGTACACCGCAAAACATGTCAAATGTGAACACAACCAACGCACCCCAAAATCCCCATGCCCTCTTCTAACACATTCTCTCTATCACTCTCTCCTTCTCTCTCTAAGTCTCTCTCGCTCGCTCACTCACACTCATATCTTGTGGCACTTATCCGACACGCAGTCCACGCAGCTTGCCTGTTGGCAGCACTTTTGAGCCGGAGATGTTGGCGTAAATTTGTTAATTTGGCACCGATGACAACCAAAGCAAAAGCAGGAGAGCAACCAACCAACCAACCAACCAACCAACCAACCACCCACCCACTCAGTAAGCACCACCCAACCACGTTCCAGCAACAGGCAATAGTCGCACTTACATGCCTCCCCCACAGGAGTAGCAAGGAGTGAAGCGTGGTGTTGGTTTAAGGGGGAGTTAGGTTAGGTTGCAGGTTTGGGTTTATTTTTTTATTCATTTTTTTTGTAGCTTGGTGTTGTTGTTGTTGTTGTTGTGCGCGTTGGTGTTGCGAGTTAAAATTGTTTTAATGCTGAGGCAAATTTATGCAAATTGCGCTCTTTTTGCATATTTAAAAAGCGAATACACGAGCACTTTGCCAAAGTAATTTGTTACATAATGGTGCTCCGGCTCCAGTTGCAGCATTGAGATGCTGTTGGCGAGCGGGCGACGGAGGTCAGAGGACAGGAGACAGCAGAGAGACAGGAAGCGAGCCGAGCGCCATGTTGGAAAAGTTTAATTTGCCATAAGTGCGAGCCATTTTGCAGCGTTTTCTGAACTTTTTAATGGAACCTACAAAAGCTGTCATCGCCAGCAAACCGAAAGAAAGAAAACCCCCCAAAATGGCCAGCGTTGTATGAATGTGTGTCTGTGTGTGTGTCTGTGTGTGTGTCTGTGTGTGGATGTGTGTGGTGCAGGCATGTCACAAAATTATGCAAATGCCGTTTGCCTGTTAAAATATGTTAATGCTCTTTGCTCTCTCTTTCTCTCTGTCCCCCCTCTCTCTCTCTCGCTCTCTCTCTCTCACTCTCTCTCTGTCTCCCGCTATGCTCACTTTTTATACAGTACTCAGTCAGTTTTCAGAGTTTTGCTGCCTTTGATGCTTTCAGCATTTTAACAAATTAGAGCAGAGACACTGAACGAGCCACATGTGATTGAAGCAATAATTGAAGGCAGGAGTGCAGCACAAACAGCAATTAATTAATCAATTAATGTATGCCCACTTTACTGTTTACTCTTTAGCAAAAAGTACAAATGTTTCCAACAAATAGAAGATATTAACTTAGTAGATACTCAATGATGATTAAATTATTGACTTTGCAATTGTAAAAATAGTGTAAATCTTGCCGAATGAATAAGCATTACTATCAAAAATTTGTCTTAAGTCTTAACAAAACAATGACAATGAAACATTTGTGATGAAACTTTATAATTACTCACTGAAGTTTGCCAAAATATAAATTTGCAGGCATTGTTTAGGCGGCCGCTGATTATATTTCTCTAATTTTTGGCTTACATCAATTTATGAATAAAATTTATTAGTTTCAGAAATAATACAATTGTATTAACAAATTTATTTAAACAAATATTACTATTTATATTTGCTGCTCGCTTAAGACTGAATTGGCTAAAGCTACTTTGGTTCCAATTACTAACTAACCCAAAGGAAGCTTAAACATACAATTTGCAGTTTTTTTTAATTCCACAGCTTTCAGGAGATACTATTGACAATAATAATTTCAAACTTTTGGATTTTCAACTTTCGTAATCTTTGCCCACCAAAGTGTACATAAAACAGATTTCTAAGTCCATGACAAATTACTTGAGGATGCTGCTTATGCATAACCACATAAAGAAATTTCATTTTGATTAAATCACTACTCAAAAAAATTAAATAAAAAAAAACTCAAATTAAGATAAATATAATATTATTTAACAAGACTTATTCGCTGGCCAGTCAAAATGCAACTTTTTAAAACACCTACAGCGAGAAGGTGCAGAGATTTAGTAGATAGATAGATGGATGAATGGATGGATGGATAGATGAATGGTTGGATGGTTGGACGGGGTGTTGGCTATGGGGACACAGCAATAAATTGCCACGCCCCAGAGATAAAAGCATAAACAAAGGCATCATGAAAAATAATAATGTGAGCAAGATAGAGAGACAGACAGAGAGACAGAGAGGGAGCCAGGCTTAAAAGAGGGGAAGGGGAATAAAAAGGGTGCCTAGACAAGCTCAATGCCAGCATTAAAAGCAACGGGCAACAAAACTTGTCAACCTCTAACGATAATTGAGTCATAAACTTTATCTAATGACAATTTATGCCATTGAAAACAAAACAGAGAAACGAGCTGAAAATGCACTCGACACCGGAAAGATCGAGATTTATGTATATATATTCATATATATATATATATATATACATTCGTATGTACGAATACGAATAGGTATTTGTACATACATAAATTTTATTCTTGCGGTTTTAAATCATAATTTCAAAATGGAAAACAATAAGAGTCATAAAAATTGTGTCTCATTAGCAATGCTGCCATTACTTACAACGAACCGAAACTGTTGCCGTTAGACCCGTAAGTCTCCCGACCTGGGGCTGGGCCTTTACGAGTGTTACGGCCTCCAGTCGTTATAATTTGTATGTGTCAATTAGAGAAACCGCAGCTTCAGACTTCAAACTCAACTCGGACTCGGTTTGCTTTGTGCCTCTCTCCAAGCGTAAATTTCTTTGGTCAACAGAGTGTGAGAGAGAGAGAGAGAGAGAGTGAGAGACAGAGACAGAGACAGAAACAGCGAGAGAGAGAGAGAGGGCAACCCACACTAATTAACTTAAATTTCAATTAAAATGTCTTTTGTTATGTGATTTTTATGTGGCCGGGTTGCCCATTAGTTCATAGCCGTGGCGAACCGGAAACTTTTGTCACCCAAAAAATGCTAATGAATGCGCACGTCCGCTGTGCCCCTCTCTGCCTCTCTGCCGCTGTGCCCCTGGGACCCTCTATACCGAAATGTCACCTACCTGGAAATCTATCTATCCACGCATACACAAACAATCAAATGGATAGTGGAGTGCTCGTTATATTCATTTGAATCCATTTCATTTGGGTGTCTCGTGTTTATTTGTTAATTTTTGGCCTCTTCTATTTTGTTTTTTTTTCTGTTTCTTTTTTATTTTATGAAAATTTCTTCATTAGCACATAAATTAAGTTTAATTACATTTTAGTTGGCTTTATTAAAAATCATCTGGCTCAACGACAACTACAAACAAAAATGTTACAATGAAAATATAACAGTCGCAATTGAGTGCAAAATGGCGTCAGCAGCGGAAATGCGCCATGAAAAGTGGCGTTTTTCAAGTTATGGAAATTGTTCTGGAAATGGAAGGGGGTGCTGTATATTTATTTTGTTCTTCAACTATGCACAGATATAGTTATGTTAATGTACAACTCATTAAATAGTTTATACTAACGCGAGTTGTTCGAGCTTATAAGCAAATTTATCTTCAACTATAACAAATTATTTTGTTTACTTACATGAAATGTAAATAATGCTTAAGTATGAATTTTCAAGATCATAAGTTGATCTTTCTCAAATACTTCTTTAATATTATTGGTAAGCACAAATTAAAATATTAATTGAAGCTTGAAAGTCAATCGAATGAAAAATGTTCTACACTTTGTAGACCACTTTTCCCAGTTTGTGGGAAGATTTACCGAAATTGGGTACTAATAACATTTCTACCAATTCCTTATTGAGCTTAATAAATGAATGTAGACTTAAAATTAATATAGTAACTTCAGTCTATCAACATTTTTATAATTTCTGTATATTACTAATCTCAAATCATTAACATTTTCTTGCCTGATTGAGATTTTTTTATGGCTTTTGCCAATCCTTGCAATACATTTTGCAGCACTTTACATTTTAGTTACTCGGATATTTTATATTCCACATTTTGTTTTATGCGCTACATTTGTGATTTGAACTTAATTCTAAGGCAATTATTTTTAACTTTATTTTGCATTTTCTGAATATATTTTTAAAATTTGTGGTCTGCATTTAGTCATTATTAAATAAATGAAAAAAATTGGATGATAGAGTCCGTTTGGATAAACTGTTTTATATAAAAAGTTTTCTGAGCAACCGCCACTGTTATAATTACGAGTCGGTTCAAATATGGCTTATTGTTCAGATATGACCAAAAGCTGCTCAAAAAAAGTTAAACAGGTCATTTTTTTTAGGCGAGTACCTGTGAGAAAGACTCATAATAAAGATTGCCTTTGGATTAGTATAGCGAACACAGTTAGGTACGTATTTATATACAAATATGTATAATGTAATGCCGCAGGCATTAAAAATGCATCTAGCTGCAATTACGCAGTAAGCACGTAAACACATTGACCATAACTCATTGTGCGCCTGGCAAGTGGCTATAAAATATGATAGCATTCCATTGTTATTGTTATACTTGAGCGGCAATCTCTTAGAGTCGGTTGTAAAGCTGTTAATGGAGCATAATCACGTCGTGGTCCCTTGATGTTCTCACTTTTATATTTTTTTGCTCTGAACGAACAAAATTAACCGCTCACTTAAAGTTTGGTTTGCGCTATAACAAGTCGCGAATTACATGTCATTATGCGCTATACCCCAGTGATACTCTATCCACGTATGTGACACTCATTGCGTAATGGGGAACGCACCTGTGAACCCCTTTCTAATTATGCCCCATGACCGTTCTATCACTTCATTAATCACATACCATTAGCCTGGGTCGGGCCAATCGATTGTCAAATGCTCAGGCAAAAACAAAAAAAAAAACAAATCCACGAGTAAGAAAAACAATTATATTTATTTATTTTTATCGTTGCGTATTTATCTTAATTACTTTTTCTCTATTGAGTGGCTGTCCTTACAACTGTCACAGCTCTTGCCCCTGCTCCTGCCCCTGCCCCTACCACCATCTCCTACCCCTTCTCCTGTGTTGTACAATTCAATTTGGTTCGTCGGACAGCTGGAAAACGACAGCAAATACACTAAAACAAAAACAAAGCCAGAGACGACAACGACAAAACAATTCAATCAACTGTGGCTTACTTGAAACGCTTGTTGTTGTTGCTGTTGCTGTTGATGTTGCGGCTGTGTTATCACCTATTGATATCCTTTTTAATGATACGAGCTGACCAAACCTTTTTCAAGCAGCTCAACAATTAGAGAAGCCTTCGATCCAACCGATTCAACCGATTGACTGACGGTTAGCCTCATTGTCGCGTCATCGTCATCGTCGTCGTCGTCGTCGTTGTCGAGTCGTATCAATTTACTCTGGGGCGGTGGCGGTAATAGAGACGGTAACAAGTCGGGGGCGTTGGCGCGGGTGGCGGTGGCGGGTAGGACAGCACAAATATGTCATCAAAATGTGAACGAGATAAAGACAGAGAGATTGAGAGAGGGAGAGAGAAAGAGAGAGACAAAGAATGGTGTAGTTTTGATTCACCGCAAAACAAAATAATTCATCAATCATGCACACTTGACCGGACCGGACTGTGTCCGTTCGACTAACCAAATGCACACTGTACAGTGGGTTACATCGGTATGCCACCAGACTAGGATGAATGTGATGATGAATACTGCAATATATATATATATATATAGGTCTATCATTCATTCTAAAATCAGGCCAAAGATTTATCCATATCACATTTATTTAAAAGAAGAGATTTTCAACAATTTCAATCGGAAGATTTTTATATTTATTTTAATCAATCAGTATATCAATCGACATAACAAAACATATATCATGTAACATTAATAAATATATATACTCGTATATTGCATTGACAATCTCAAATTTAAGTTGCTTACTGGCATTTAGTTCCACAGTGCCACAATTGATTGTTCATCGATACTTAAGTTTAGTTAGGTATAGGTATCTATACCGTCCTATATATACATATATATATATATTTAGACTGTAGCTACTTCGTCTGGCATTCAGGCTGTCATGGGGGTAACATTAGAGAGCAGTCGCCGCATCCTTTGACCAATTTGATGGCTGGGCCGTGTGACAAATGATCATCAATCACATTGAGCGCAATGCGTGGGTCGAGTTTTAAGGTTTGTGTTTTGAGTTTTCAGGTATTGGTTGTTTGTTGTTGAGTGTTGATTGTTGATTGTTGAGTGTCCTCGAAAGTGCCACGCCCCACACTTAAATATGAGCTTGAATGGCTTTCGCACGCTTAACGACTGAGTAGTTTTAATCAATTTGAGACAGTGCCAAGTGCCAAGTGGCAAGTGACCAACTAGCCAACTAGCCAAGTGGCCAAGTGAATGGCATGTTATGGAGTTTGGCTACACAGTGAGAAGCCGGGTGCTCTGCGTATTAATGCCAAATTGGCGAACGTTCAAAATGTAATCAATGCGGGAGATGCGTACAATGTAATTGAAACCGATCAACACTGTGCTCTGTGTTTGTGTGTGTGTGTGTGTGTGTGTGTGTGTGTGGTGTATGTGTGGTGTGTGTGTGACGAGGAGAGGGGTTAACTGTGTGTAGTATGTGGAGCAGCAAAGGCACTGACAAGGCTTTTTGACCAAGTTAAGTGCTCATTAATGCGTAACACGGAGATTGGCTTCAAAAGCCATGCACCGAATGCCTTTAATTGTTATTAAATTACCACACCAGGCGCAAAGCCACTAAACTCAAAGCCCAAAACCCGAGAGCCAAGTGCGTTCACATGAAGCAAATGTGAATGTGAATGCGAATGAATGTGAGTTGCAAAAAAAGCATGAATAAAAAAACACCAAGAAACCCAAAATCAAAAAGTGCTTCAGAAGATTTAACACCCTTGCTTATATGTATATATGATAATATGATAATTTGATTTCAGGCAGACGCTTGTCAACGACATCCAGTTAAAGACACTTTATAATCAATAAGTTATTTTTAAGAGCTTAATATTTAAATATAATAACGGCCAATCTATCTTACTCTAGAGGCTCACAGATTAGTCTATGTCTTCATTTTTCCTTATTAATCTTATTACTAAGCTACGAACGCTTAACATTTTTTATTTTAATTTTTCTGGGTTTCCATAATTCTTGCAATAAATGTTTACATTTGCTTCAAATAAAACTCGAGATTGGAACATTGCATAGATTTTCTATAATTACAATATACAGTGGTCAGATTCAACCGGATCAAATTAATACACACATATGTAACAATTCTGACTACCGATGAGATTTAACATTTCGTATATTAAATATTGCATATAAATTCATTAAATTATTTTTGTTAATTTTTTTGTTTCAAATTACATATTTAGATTTCAGGCTTTACAGTTTTTGCATATATTAAATGTGTCTAAGACGCATTTTACAATAAAATGCCAATAACTATCTTTGGTAGGGTATAAAAGAATATCGATCGAATTGAGGACTGGCTCGGACTGAGGCCTTTTAGACCACATGGGTGGCCTGAGAGCATTTTAATATATTTTGATATAAATATTATTTAGCGCTCTATTGTTGTTTGGCTTTCGCTTTAAAATGCGATGATGATTTTGCATATTTGCCAAGAGCACAGAGCCATTCAAAGAGTTTGCATAGCGAGAGGGCAGCCGTGAAGTTCATTCAACTGTTCAACTGTTCAACAGCTCAACTGTGGTCTGCCCCGGGGACAAGACGGGGTCGGTGTTGCTGCAGCACAGTAGCACAAATGGAACAGCGACGGATAGAAAATCGAAATCCAAATTATTGACACTTGAGGTGAGACAAACGAAGGGCCAGATTCATAGTCAGAGCCAGAGGGCAGGGCAGCGTATAGGGCAAAGAGGATAGCAATGCCTGAACACTCAGCTGCTTGTATTCAACTCATTTTCGTGCCCAAGCTACCGAAAATTGTTCATTAATGAAACATAATTGATTTCATTCATTAATCATTAAGCGTCGCCTGATAGACGAGCATCGCGTTGAGAGTTGAGAGTTGGCTAACCGAACGCAGACTGCAAACTTCAAGAGCTGCAGACCCGGAGACCCGGAGACCCTGAGAGTGCGTGTTAGATACTTCCGCTCTCAGCTCGCAAAAGGGTTAAGCGATGACGCAGCTTACATACTACAAATGTATATATATACATATATATAAATTAATGTGTGGATTTTTATACATATATATATTTGTATAGATTTGCCGTGCTATGAACTATGACTTTCACTTGACAGACACACACAGAGATACACGAGAAGCATCTGGTATGCTCAAATTACAGCCAGACAGATCCAAGCATTCACATATATCATCTTCCTAAACAGTGCACATTATTTATGCCATAAGCTAACAAATATTTTATGTGAAAATTTCTGTTGTCGTTGCGGAAATACTCTTTCAACTATTAGTCCAACATAACGAAATAAATATCATAAAAAAATGAGAAAAATATAATTTGTAAATTATGGCAAAAGAAGAAGAGAAATTCTTTCATTCAGTAAGTTGATATAACAAAAGAATGAAATAAAACTATTCGAAATGTTGCGCAAAATTCAAGTTTAAGTAAATACCATTTTAAATGCTTGCCAAATTTTATTGAACCAAGGAATATCAAGAAAATCATATTCGAATTTATTATTTTCGTATATTTATTTAAATTAATCATATAGAAGACGGCAATCGAACTTACAAGTCTACTATTCCGGTTATCTTTCATTTACTGAATAATTTCTAATAAAAAAATTGAAAATAATACAACAATAACATAAATGAAATATAAGCATTTTTATAAATCTGATTTCATAGAGATTAAATTAATCAAATGAAGCTTATGCTATAAAATACAAATTACATATTTATTAGATAAAAACGCCTCTAGTCGATTTCTGCAAAAAAGTATTTTTAAATAAAATTATGAAATATGTAATATTCTTATATGATGTGGAAGTGCTTGTGTCACAAGGTTGATCAAGTAACTGGAATGCCCAACGCATGGCACATGCCCAAAAGGAGGGAACTTATTAATTTTGATTTAAAATGTGCGCAGGCGCAGCTCAAAGCACGCCGCAGTTCAAAATGACTCCACATGGTATATGGGCAATGTGACAAATTTATGAGACGGCGATCCCCAAGAAATCACTTGGCCTGTGTTGTGACAATGAAAACTTTTTCGGGGCTACAAAGGTATGGGTCTATTGAATTACCCGCACGAACACTGCCAGCAGTGCAACGGAGACCCAGAGAGAATGGGGGAGAGGGAGAGAGTGGGAGGGAGAGGGAGGCAGAAAGGGAGCAGCAGATGGAGAAGGAGACGCGGAGATGCGATAGCTTCAAGTTGAACTTCAGTTTCGGCTTTGGGGCCCTTTGTTGAAGTGTGTTTTGTGTTTTGGGTGTTAAATTTATGTTTGGCTTTTAGCTAAATTCAAATTCTATCGCTCAATTATGTTGAGATAAAAGGAAATTGCTGCGACATTAACACTTTCTTAATCTGATGTTCTGAATTTATATGCGGCCGAGGAATTTAAGGCGGCGTCTCCAACGCAACATCGCATCCCAAAGTCAAAGTCGTATTAATGCCACGCGCAGCTAGCGGGCCGACAGATCTTAAAGGGTTCCAGAGCAGAACATAACCAACTTGAACTGAAACTGGCCTGAAATGAGCCCGAAAACCGAGCGCTGTTTATTTTAAAATTTATTACCAAAATTATCGACTAAACGATGCAAGCAAAAACAATCGATAAAAGTGAATTCTTTTAGCCGGCTCGAAGCGACGCTCGGAGGATGCGCTGAACTGGGACTGGCCCGTTGCCAGTTTAAAAGCCATTGCATTAAACGTCAAGAAAAACCTTTTAATTTGCTTGTAACAAAAATTTGTTATCTCCTAAACTGTGCCATAAAAAACGAGAACGCAAACGAGCCAGCGGCGAAGCTGAGCTCGAACCCGAACCCGAACCCGGATCCATTTTAATATATCACAGGGAATGGGCATGAGAGACACACACACACACTGTGTGTGTCTTTATATATATATACATATATATATATATATATATTTATATATGTATATATTGGAAATAGGAATGGGAATTGGAATGAGTATGGAGTATCGAGGAGCAACAGTCGACATTCAGTCTGGGCACGTCTCAGGTCTCTTGATTCTCGACTCTCGAAACTCGACTCTCGGCTGGCTCTTAAAAGGTGTTGATGTTTAAGTTTAACATTGTTTCTCCTTATCGTTATAGTTTAGTGGCAGCAACAACAAAAGCGGTCCAAGCCCAAACGTTAAACCCAAAAAAAAACAACAAAAAAAAATAAAAATAAAAACAAACAAGAAACCAAAAAAAAAAAATTAACGAAAAGATCAACTTTAGCTTTGAGCCCGGCTAATTGATGCAACTTTTATGGCAGAGCCTAAAGAGCCGAGAGAAATTGTAGAGCTGGAGTGAGTATTTTTAGCTCACGTTTACAACTCGACGATAAGCATCGCAGCACTTGAGATAACACCACCAGCAACAACAACAACAACAACAACAACCACAACAAGAACAACAACTAGCTGAAGTGGCTTGTTGGCATCTTGTGGAGTATTTGGAGCACTCGCGTACAACTTTTACATTATGCACTTTGAATACATCTTGTGCGATAAGCTCGACTCTTGTTCCTGTTAGTCCAAACCTTTGGTCCCTCTTGCCCGCCTTCCCCCCTCCTTGCGCCACTTCGTTGACGGTGTTGCTGGTTGTTGTCTCCGCTAAAATATATTCATCACAGCGCACAACTGATAGTCGCTGGCCGAGACGAGCAGCGCTTTAATGAATGACCAGTTCCAGTTCCAGTTCCAGTTAAAGTCTTGGTCCGAGTCCCGATCATCGGCTGAAGGTAGGTGTGCTAATTGATGTGCCATCTCATGGCCAGGGCCTGACGCACGTTGCACGTTGCACATCGTCGTACATCGGACGTCGGACATCGGACATCGGACATCAGACGCCGAACGACCGGACGACCGGACATTGGACGTTGGCGCGTGGGCTTATCGCGCCCAAAGTTGGGGCGTCATAAAGTTGCACGTTGTCAACGCGCCAGCCTCCAGCCCATGGTTCCAGCTAAAGCTCCAGCCTCAACCGTCCACACATACGCACAGACAGACAGACAGTCGGTCGGACACTCAACGCACACACAACACACACACACAGACAATTTCTGGGCTGGCTAATGCATCAATTTGTGCGGCAACTATTTGATTTATGTGCTGTAAAAAGCGCCTGTGGAATCAAATACGGAATGCGGACATTCAAAGCAGGAAACAGAGCCTTTTAGAGCCATACCATTGGCAAATATGTGTTTACACATGTTTGTATTTCACAATTTGCTTGTATTTTAACTATGCTTTAAATATTATTTTGAAATCGGTTTATTTAATTTAAATTGAAAATCAAATTATTTGGTATTAACAACTTCCAAACAAAAAGCAAACATTAATCTATGTTTTACATGTATAAGTAATTTACTTGAATTGAATACACAAATGAAATTTGTAAATCTTAAAACTTTAATTGTAATCTGTGGGCTTTTCGTGGATTTTCTTAATTCATCCACGAAATGTTGCACCAATTCTGCATTTAAATACCATCAGATATCTGAAAAATGTTTTTTTTTTTTTAAATTTAGCTTTAAATATAACCATTTATTTTTTAATTAAATTTTTTTCTTTTTGTATTTGTCTGTGTCGACTGATGTTGGGCAACATTAAACAAATAAATAAATAAAGTATGTTCGCTTATTTATGCAAATTTTTTACTTCAGCATAAAAATTAATTATAGAATAATCAACTAAGACTTTGGTCTGTTACGGTTTGGGCTTTAAGTTAGAGAACAGTTGAACAGGCCATGAACCTGTTTTTAACCGGAGAATCACACAGAAATATATTCAAATTGCATAGCAATTTTCAAAACCTGTACTGAGATCAACTTATGTAAGCAGTAGATGCATAAATATCTGATTAGATTATGCGAAATAATTAGTACTGATCATATAAAATTAATATAAGGTAATTATTCACTATCACCCTAACCACTTTGTAATCCACAAGATGTTAATTCCCCCCGAAATTGTCATTAGTTAGAGGCCTTTAGGAGTCAAAGCTACAATATTACCATTAGCTCTACGCTTACTTTGTTCTAGAATGTCTAAAAAAACAAAATATAAATAAATAACTTAAGCTAATATTAATGCTCACTATTAAATGTAGGCAAAGCTTAAATGTGTGCACACAATGACTAAAAGACCTAATATGCTGTCATTATCAATGCCATTCATATCCTACACAATATTATTTCCATTTCCGTCTGTCTGTTCATTCAACTATTTATCTAAAAAGTATTTTTCTACATGTCAGTCTCGATTCGGTTGCCATACAAAAGACCACTTAAAATCGATGCCAATACGAATTTATATTAAAGGCACACTTATAAAATTATAGACAGAGATGGCGATGGCGATGGCGATGACGATGGCGATGGAGAGAGGTAGAGCAAAGAGCAGAGGGGGGGTCTCAAATGGAAAACTAGATAAATGTTGTACAAATTGTTAACTGCTTTTTTATGTTAATCGTCGCATATGTTTATACATACTATAACAAGAGAAGAAAAAAAGTGACAAAATCAAAGCGCACGACAAACGCTGTTCAAAACGTTTGAAATTTGTTAAGTCCCAAACGTGGTCAAATAAACTAAAAAAAAATAAATAAAAATAAATGATATAAAACAAAAAAAAACACACAGATCGTCAGGTGAATTTGGATTTCAATTTTAATTTATTAAAATATAAAGCCATTTATCCGACTTTGGTTTGGTTCGATTCTATTTCGCATTGCTGAATTAGACGAACAGAAAGCCTGAATGCGCACTCCCCTGCCTCTCTGCCGCTGGTTCCCTTCCTCAGCCTCTGCCACTGCCACTGCCACTGCCACTGCCACTGCCTCTGCCGCTGCCTGTGCGTTTGTGTTGGTATATCTGTGTTCAGGTCTGGCAAATGGCTTGCTAAGTGGTTTTAACACTTTTATAGCGTTAAGTTTTTAATTTTATTCGCTAATAAATAATTTAAGTCAATTTTCAACATATAAAAGATTGTGCGTTCATTAAATGTGGTGCCCTCCACGTTTTGTTTTCGACTCGAATTCTTTTTAATTCGATTTGATTCCATTTCACACAGATGCACAGATACACACATACAGACTCCACAAACTATAGATATGAACAAGCATAGATCAGCTCATTCTTAGCAGGCTAAGTTGTTGTTGCTGTTGTTTCACAATTCATTCACTAAAAAAAACCACTCACGAGTGGTAATGTGAATTGGCGTTAATGGCTCGCATTCGAATACAAGTTATGGGGATCCAACAAATTTGACGACAGTCTTTGTTGTTTTGTTTAAAATGACATTTAAGTAATTATCTAATTAAGTTAACATTTTGCTTAAAGATAAGTGCTAAATTATCTATTTTCCAATTTCAATATATTTCTCGTCTCGTATATTTGTTTTTCCCGATACCTCTCCATCCACGTAAACTCTTTTTTATGGCATTTCATTCACCATGCTCTAACTCTGAGTATTACGAGCAGTTTTATGAAACTTGGCACAGGTGCTGGTTTTCAGCTTTTAGATCATGGTTGAAAACGGGTTTTTGCAGATCGAGTATATTAGTCTTGACCCTTTAGGCGGATTGCAATGAACCTCAACATAGTGTGGCCAAGAGTATTTAATCTTCGGCAGGCCGCGATTCATTTTATTTTCGTTTTCGGGTTTTTTTAATGCATTTTTATGGAATTCGCCAAAACGCCACCTAAGATAAATATTGTTGCCGATTATCTTTTGTGCTGCTTTTATTTAAATTATGCTGTGATCCATAAGCTGTGTTGCCATAACTTTTGTTTCTGTGTTCGCTTGGAGTCGCATATTGATTTGCTAGGTGCTCCAGCTAGGTGAGCTCCAGTTTGACCGATCAGACAGAGCAAAACGAGTGCTCGACTGGCAGATATCCTGTATTCAGGTGTCAAGTGGCGACACTAAAGCGCATTAAGCCATTATAATAATCTTATACTATCTGAAAAAGCCACTTAAGCCATTTCATTTGTATTGGTTGGTCGCACAGGTGGTCATCATTTTTTGTTGGTTTTACTCCTTCTCTTTTACTCTTTCACTCTCTTAATAATGCTTAATCTCTCTTTCGTTGCACCGAGCAAAAAAAGTATTTTAAAAAATGAACTTTATCAAGGCCATGTAATCAAATCTCTATATGGATTCAAGTGTATGCAACAATTGCCTTAATTCGTTAGTAATTCGAGATGCTTACAAAGTTTCAGTTTGCTGAATGGTAGAGGAAGGATGCGGCGGGGTATCCGGCCCGCATTGCCGTGACACCCGCTCGACATTGCAAATGAAATGTACATCAAAATAATAATCAAAAGTAATTTGCAACAGCAGGAACAAACGAAAACGACAACGACAACGACGGCACTTGAACCAAAATAGGCATTAGAGTCACATCCCCATCCCCATCAACATCATCATCATCATCATCATAGGCCTCATTCCCATTGTAAAAGCCACATTCATATCCTGACAAGTGCTGACGGCGGGCGGGTTGCTCTGGTCACATAGCGTATGCTATACGCCGACGGGGTGCTCCTGGGGTGCTCCTGAGCGGCTGCTGCTGCCCCCCGACTGCTGCTCCTTCCACTTGGTTTACCGCGCACATCAACACCCTCGGCTAATTGATGACAAATCATTATGAGCCAGCCAAGCACTCGCACCCAAAGCCAATTTTGATGAATGGAAATGGAAATGAAAATGGATGTGGAAATGGAAATAGAAATAGAAATTGGAATGGGAATGGGAATAGAAGTGAACATGTGGATGTTGCTCTGGCTATGGCGCTGTGAATGTGGATTGGCCAACTGACGTCGAAAATTCGTCTGACAACTGTCAAATTAGCAACCGAGCAAACGAGCAGCCAAACACAAAAGGAATTAAGGCCAAAAATTACATTCAAAATACAAAAGTGCCTGTAAAAATCGAGAGGACAAAACAGCAGCACGAGCCAAGGACGTCCTGGACGGTGCTTACAATATTCAAATTATTAACATGTTCAACTCGGATGCCCACGAGGGTTGCTTCATCTTTTCCCTGACTAAACTGATCTTAAGTGCTGCTAAATAACAAAAAAAAGATTTGTTGAATATTACGTAATAACCAATTTATACTTTAAAATACTTCACAAGTAATTCAGAATCATAATTTAAAATATATATCAGGTGAGAAGCTAAAATTTCTTATGATTTCAGTTTAAATATCAACTTAAAAAATTACTGGAAATGTGTTGACAGGAGCTTGAATTTCATAATTTATAAATTATTTGAGCCATAAAACTGGCGTTAAGTAATAAGAATGTTAATCACAAAATAACTGTGAGCAGTGCCCCTTAATGGTGTATTAAAAAGTATTAGAAAAACCGCTTTTGCTTTTGCATACCCAAAATTTGTACAAAAGGTCTGTAAAAGTGATTTAACATTTTATCTTATATGATATCAAAAATACGATCAGTGCACATAATTTCTTTAAAATGTAAGTATGTTAACTTAGCAATACCTTCAAGAAACCTGCAACAGATGTGATTTATGTTTACACAAATATTTTTATTTATAATCATACAAAATAAAACTATTAATATAAGTATAAAAGATCATAAAATGTATGATACTGAAACTCTAGTGATTCAAATGTGAAGTTAAACCAATGAAAATATTGAGTGAATAGCTTCGTACAACCCTCGCTATTCATCCCCGATGCTGATGCGGACGGGAAAGGGAACGGGGCAGGATTTCGTGTCAAAGAGACTGTGTGCCAGGCAGAATCGATGCTTTCATTGCCAACGCATCGCATCGCATCGCATCGGATCGCATCGCCTGCTGTTGCCATTTGGGCTGTGGCACAATTGAAAATTGGTTCAGCACGAGAGTCGACCGAACCGAAGTCGGAGGCGACTTGAAGCTCGAGTAATTGGATCCCATGTGCAACTGTTTGTTTTATTTTTGTCCTGGGCCTTTTGTTTGGCCATTAACGAGTGCACAAATGCCTTGCCTTGCTGGATTTTGGGCACAAGCTATAGTTGCACTCGTCGGAGTAGTGAATGTGCCGCTGGCACCTCGCACAGCTTGCGGTCCATTTGCACACGCGGACAACACGGCGTTGAGGGGAACCTGGTCTGATGGAACCCTTGACAGCCCTCGATTGGTAAGTCATGTAGCCGTAGGCGCAGTTTAGTCACACTTCAGTTGCCGACTCGCCAGTTGCCCGTCGACAGTTGCCAGTTGTCGCATTTGCCATCATAGTCACAGTCACAGTCACAGTCCGTTACAAAAGTCTTGCCACGTGCCGCAACAAACAAAAGGCTTGACTTTTGGCGCTCTCAACACAACGGCACACTCACTACCCAAGGGGGTAGACCACACACACTCTCACACACACACACACTCACACACACATACACGCACGAAGAGACACTTGACTAACGGCACTTGGCCCTGGCGCCCCTGAAAACCAAAGAGTATCGGCTTACCCAGCCTCGATGAGAACCTTTGGCATTGGCGTGTGCCTGGGCCAACGACTCTACCAAATGCCATATGGCATACACTATATGCCATACACTATATATGCCGTATGGCAGATGAACTCAAGCATTGGAGCTCTGATTGCGCTGCACAGTTAGGATTGATTGAAAATTGGTAAACCGCAAATGCAATTGCGAGGCGAATTGCAAATCGATGATGATGATGATGCCGAAACTGAATTTCTTCGCTCTGCATCCCAAGCTGCACAGTAACAAAAATATTTATTTAATTAAATATATTATACAATAATATACTTAAGAGTATACATTTATTTTATATCATTTTTGTGATACAATTCGATAAAATTTAAATATCATTTACATTTACATTGCACAGAAATTTATAAAATCGTTAAAAGCTAAAAAAAAAAAATGTAGTAATATAAAACAATTGGGATTTTTCTTTTATATATTTATTTATTTGTTTTTTTATTGTCTTTTTATTCAAGAATTATAATAAAATTGTAATAAAGACTTTGCACTCACAATTTCATATCTCTTTGTTATTTGCCGCAAGCAATTCCTTAATGTGCTCATGGACCTGAATGTTAATTGCTCTTACGTTATCTGTCTCTCTCTCTCTCTCTCTCTCTCGCTCACTTCAAGTCACTTAGGCTTTTATAAGAAGAAATTTAGTCCTTCCAGTAACTTATTGTCTCACCTAGCAAGCGAAAGATCTTAGATACACTTTGCAATTTTTCAAAATTGATAAGAGAGAGATGCTTTCTGTTGGTAAATCACGAATAATTATAGTCTCTTTTGTTCTCAATTTTTAATTTTGATTTTGCGCTTTGTATCGTTTTATGCACACACCAAAAACTGTTCAAAATTAATCCGAGCATTTTTCTTTTTTTGCTGTGTAAACAAACGCATGCAAATTGGGCCGCAGGTTCAAAACCAGTAGCCGCCAAAAGCCGCTGTTGCTGTTATTGTTGCTGTTGCTGTTGCTGTTACTGTTGATGTTGTTCTTGTTGTTGTTGTTGCTGTTGCTGCTGTGAGCCGCAGACACAGTCAGTCTGAGTAATTTGCAGCGTTTAACTGGCGACGAGGGCCACCGGCAAATCGATTTCTGTAGCTGCTGGCGCCACAAAGCCATTTACAATAATTTAAAGGCAGCTATGTTTTTCTGTATGTATGCGAAGTAGGCGGCACAGCTACAACTGTGACTCAATATTGATTCAAAGTTAACCTTGTCGCAGCGCCCCGCAGCCCCCGTCGCAGCAAATGAACCCTTGACCTTCAGCTACATCAATTTCGCACGGCTTCCGCTTGCAGTTAGTGTTGAAATGTGGGGTTCGAGCTGGGAGCAGAGAGAGCTGCTGCCTTCCGGCCATTGATGGCTTGAGGGATGCCTTTGGCCAGTTGTGTCATCTAACTTGATAAACACGCATTTAAGCGAGCACAAATTTATTGATAACGGAAACGGGAACAGGAACGGGAACGGGAACGGGAGCGTCCACAACTTGCGCCATTGTGCGCAACAAATTGTGTGTGTAATGAAAAGCAGCAGCAGGAACAGGAGCAGGAGCAGCAACGCTCCCAATTCACCTCCCTTCCCCCATTTCTTTTTTAGTGCTTAGTATGCAGTTGTTAGACGGCTCGTGTCCTGTGACAAATTAGCTTGACAAAGAAACAGCAGCGACAGCAGCAGCAGCAGCAGCAGCAGCATCAGCAACATAAAAAAACGCACAGGAACTGAGAAGCATAACAAAAGTTGTCAATTAGCCAGGAAAAGATGCGACGACGCTGAACGCATTGCAGCAGCTTCCGGTGTGAAAGCATTTTGTCAGCTCGAACGCACACAAAGAATAAGTTCACAGCATTCACCGTCGTCTCTGGACACGAGATGGCCCACAATGGCTCACAAATTTTATGCGAAGATATACTACATAGTCAGTGCAGAGAGAAACTCAAGCAAATGAAATTATTTAGCTATCACAACTCGACTCGACTCTGCCGTTTGCCCATTCATTATGCTAATGCCAACTAAATATTCAATGAACTGTGATATGACAACTAAATTATGCACAAAGTTTCCAACTTGATGGCAATTACTGTGTCTTAAGCACAAAAAAAACGATGCCTAGCTATGATCATTTTTAGTTTCAATTGCTGATGCGTGGTGTATTATTGTCCCAAATAATTCAAACGGGACAGATTTATGTATATTGATGGTAAAGTCCAATATAGGCTAGACTAGAACATACTGTGCACCACTGTCCAAAATTATTGAGAACCGACCAAAAAATAACAAAATTATTGTTTGTTTTTTTTTTTATGTGCATTTTTATTGTCTACTTAAACACACAAAGCCTTATTGAAATACTTTTTACAATATTATACGAAGAGTATTATGCGAAAGATAATTCAATGTGAAGAATATTTGTAAACCATTTATCTAAATAGCTACCGTTAAATTGATCTTATTTTTTATACAACTTTTCATCTGGCAAAAGCTAAGGAACAATTCTGTTGGAATGGAATAATTCTGTTAAAAGTTAAGGACTACATTTTATTTTTACTTCTTGAATATGAATAAAATGAATGAATAAAACTTGTTTGCATTGACATTCTAATAAATTTGAAGTGAGCTGTATTAATGTATTTATCCGACTGGTAACATTTACCCATCTTGTATGTGAGCACAATGGAAAAGATTGACAGTGATAGTAATAGAATTAATATGTTTATTGACAATTAACGAAGTGGCATTTCAGATTCATTTGCAGGCTATTTGGCCATTTGAAATATACGGAATGTACATTCATAATAAATCAAGCCTTTAAACTAACACATTAACTGTCTTAATTAGTGGCGGAGCCTGCTGCATGTACATATTACGCCTGTATTCTCAATGATCTGGCGCTAAGCTGCGCTGCAGCTTGTGATCCGAGCTGATGGCTAACGAATTGTAATGTCTGTGAAAAGTTTCGCACGGTCGTGCGGCACTCATAAATTTATGAGTGCCACTCATAAAAATTCAAATCGCTGGCAAGAAAATAAAAACCGCAACAAATAATCAATTTGTTACAGAGGCGTTATGCACCGAACGACTGAACGACTCCCAGGACCAAGGATCACAGACCTAGTTCGTAAGTTCTACGCACAAAAAATCGAACCCTCTCTCACACAACACACTTGACAACAGCTTTGGAGGACGTCGCAAAGTTGCCAAGTTGCGTTTGCCACTTCACGCAGCAGCCAAAGTCAGTCGATTGAGTGGCATGAGCTATAAGTTATGAGTGCGTGTGTGTGTGTGTGTGTGTGTGTGTGCGTGTGTGTTTGTGAATTGACTCTAACTGTTTGGGGGTTGAGCGCGTTGAGAGGCAGCGCAAATTGCATTCGCTTAGCCGCAACCCCATAAATTAAGAGCCGAAGCATGCGGCAATGCAAATTGTGATTGTCATAAAAGTAGCGAAAAAATGGCAAGCGGCATGTAAACAGCCAAAACAAACAGCGGGGTAGATGCCACCGTATCCGTATCCGTAATACATATTCCGTATTCAAATCCCAAATTCAAAGCAAAGTCCGTAATCACCCTTTTGCGAGGGTTGTTGCAAGTCAATTAGAAACGTTTCGGCGACGGCCACTCGAAGAGCTCACAGCGCCGTCTTAGCTGCGAATTGTGTGATTTGTGTGATTTAATTTTGCCGGCCGAGTTAAGAGCTGAGAACTTCAAGTTTGGTTTGGAGATCGGCAAATGTTAACAATTTGAAAGTGGCACAGTTTAAAGCACGTTGCGGCCAAAATGCAACAGTTCTTCAAGTGGCCCATTGATATCCTGGAGCAGGCAGGCAGCAAGGACTCGTGTGTCAGCTTGCATTAGGCTCAGCGCTCAACTTGAGGATGAGAAACCACTTGGCAAGCCACTCGCGCAACCACTCGACAGCCCCTCGGCAACACACAGTTGCAAAAACAAAAGATCTCGCACATTTTTTTTTATCGATTGCTCTTTTTCTTGTTCATATTGTTCTCTTTTATTTATTACAACACACACAATAGACGTCTTAAGACTAGGCACAAAAAACTTTTCAAGACGAAAAATAAAAAAAAAAATTCATTCGGAAAAAAAATTTGTTGCTTACTATTTACAAAAAAACATTTACAAAAATTTACAAAAATTCATTAAGCTACATTTTTAAATAGTTATAGTTATGAAAAAAAAGATATATATATATATTTATACATACATATATATATATATATATATACATATGTATTGTATATTTGTTTAATGCGAGACATTTACGTGGGGCAACTAAAAATGTGTGCTTGGATGCCAGGAGAGTCGTCTCCAAATCTTCTCAGTTCAGTCACTTTGTCCACACACTTTGTCCCGTCGTAATCGCCGTCTGAGATCCAGCTTAACGCACACAAGGCGCTCATACATCCAGCGCCAGCTCCTCATCGTCCTCATCATCAACATCCTCCTCCTCCTCACCCTCACCCTCAGCCTCGTCCAACTCCACGCCGACAGTTGGAGTCTCACCGCGTTCCAGCGTTTTGGCCGCAACAGCTGTCAGTGGCAGTGATGGTGGTGGTTGTTGTTCTTGATGTGGTGTCGCCTCCTCTGTCGCATGCTCCCGTCTAGGCGGCGGACTACCCGGATTTAGTGGCGGACTTGGTGTCTGCAAGCGCTGTCGACTGCTGCTGCTGCGCTCGTAGTCCGCTTCGCTGTTGGCGCTTTGGCTGGTCGCCGGTGAGCGTTCACGTGGTGGCAGCGACGGTGGCGCATAATAGCCGCCCAGCATGGGCGCTCCACCAGGCGGTGGCGGCATGCCCGGCAGACCCATGCCTGGTGGCATCCGGCTGGGGTACATATAGCTCGCTGGCAGCGCTGGCTTCTGCAACGCGGCGGCTGCGGCCGCTTGCCGATAATAAATATCAATCGCCGAGGGAGGTGCACCGTGTGGCGATTGGGCAGCGGCGGCTGCCGCATACGGCCAGGCGCTCAAGTAGGGCGTGGCACTGCCGTACAGACGCTGAAAAGCCGCATAGTTGCCGGCCTCGGCTAGCAGCTCCAGGCCAACTGCCGTTTGGCGCTTCCATTTGGTTCTGTGCACGCGAAAAGGACGAAAATGAATAATAAAAAAAGCCACTCGATTAGTTGCGTGTGAGAAACCGCGACGAATGCTAAAAAAAATGAAATAGAACACAATAATAATATAAGGAACTATGAGGAATTGATCTAAGCCAAACTAATCCGCAATGGCTGCCAACTATTGTTCGCTATTAATCATTGCTCAAAATATGCCGACTCATGCCGCTGACTGCGCGTGTCCTGGCCGCCTGCTGTGTGGTGCAGCCGAGACGACTGCCGCTCAGCGCTCTTTGCTATTATTGCTGTTTATATTTCGCACTTAATTGTTTTGTCATTTATCTTGCAGTCCCAAACGCTCACACGCCCACCAAAGCGCTGTAGGAGTCAAACGGAAAAAGAGAGAGTCCAGGTTGAAAGAGAGTCCGGGTTGCGGCCTAATTGGCAAAGGCACGCCTGTGCATTGGAAGCGAGAGTATCTTTGGCAAATCCTTTAATTGCATCTAGGCGCCAGCCACATCCCAAAGAACACAAAAAAAAAAAAGAAAAGAAGAAATATGCGAAACCTCGACCCCGATCCCTACAACGATCCCGACCCCGATCGGAGCTGAGCTGCAATTTTCGCACATTCATCGCATGCAGCTGTGAACATTTTTCAAAATTGATGAAAATACTCTATGGCCACTAATCATATTGACTTGGATCTACTTTGCGGGTTTTCAACTTGCCAACACCAAATCTTTGTTGTTTATGTTAATATGTAGTTCAAAGCAAATATACTCTCTCTCTCAATTTATTTTCATAAATATTCAATTTATAATCGGTATAAATTTAACTCTAAACGTGACTCAAAACGACGTATGGAATAAACATACACTCAGAAAAAAAACCAGCCTGAACTATACAAAATCTAAAATGAAAATCGCCTTTTAAACTAGAAAGTTGTTTCACATTTATCATTTAGAAATGATTTCTAAATATAAAAGAAAATGTTGTACAGTTGAGCAGAGCAGAACAGAGCATTCACTAGTCGTTATGCACCAACTACAACATGCGAACCGTTCTCAATATCCGGTCCAGTGAGCGGCCTGGAAGATGCCGACGACTCTGTGGAATGAGTTTGTGTCGCTGCTTGAGTTTCTTGGTCGAGTTGCTGCTGCTTGTGCTGCTGCTGCTGCTGCTGCTGTTGCTATTTTTAATGCCCGACCAAATGTGACAAGTCATTGGGCAACAATTAAAATAAAAAAATGGGAAAATAAAATAAAAAGCTATTAAACGTAATAAGGCAGCGGCTTTGTCAGCTATTTTTAAACAGCAGCAGCTACGACAGCAGCGGTCGCGGCAAATGCTATTAGAAATCGAAGCGATTGAATAGCGGATGACGCCGAGTAGTGCCCCTGATAGGAAGCTGGCGAGTAAACGATATACGAAAGACTTAGGCAACAAACTTGCGACTTGAGTGGTGTGCTCACAAAATAAAAAGAAAAAATAAGAAAAAAAACAAAGTAAACAACTCATTTAATAAACAGCAAAAGCATTTTACGACTCTTGCGCAAAATGCAGCAAATTAAGCAATCAGCATAAAAACAAAACGCATAAACCGCGCCAGCGTTGATTCCGAACCGGTCTTTGGGCCATTGGCGGGAGGGAACGTTTGCGAAGATAGGCCATTAAACCGAATTTTATTGGAAAAGTGCGCGAAGAAATGGGCGGTTCCATAAAAGGCGCTGATTAGCAACACACAGTCAGTTCTACTAATCTCCAACCAATTCCCCCCACCCCAATCTGCTTGTGGTAAATTAGGCACGCTTGAAAGAGACCGCAACTCACCTGCGATTCTGGTACCAGGTCTTCACCTGGCAATCACTCAGCTCCAGTTTATTGGCCAGCTCCATGCGATCCTGAACACTCAGATATTTTTGCCGCTCAAACGATTTTTCCAGGGTCTGCAGCTGATGATCCGTGAAGGCGGTGCGCGCCTTGCGCTGCTTCTTGCTCAGGCTCATACTCAAATGGGAGTCGCTGTTGCCATTCTTGAGGCTATCCTCGCCGTCATCGTCCTTGCCACCTGTTGGGCCAAGAAGAGCAAAAATTAAAAATAAATAAAACAATGTTTCAATTTCAATTCAGTAGTCAATCATTTCTCTTACAATCCCTCACACGCCAAATTTCTAGAGCATTTTAGTTTATGGCATGAGCACATGCAACATGAGATAACAACAATACAAGAACAATAACAAACTTGCTTTCAAGTTTGTTATTTCGCCTGGTGGCATGCCATTGCTAATTTGCAATTAAACACTTTATGAGCACAAATTACAACAACAACAACAAGAACAACAACAACAACAACAGCCATACTTAGCTCTTAGCATTGTTTTTTTGTGTGGAACGTGTGAAGCGAAGCTCAACAAATCGCAAAACGAATTACTCAAAACTTAATTACTCAAAATTCTACTCGTATCTAATTTATGATTTAATTCAAGTCTTTGAGATCCACTCACGAAACTAAGCTAAGAATGAACCGTTTGTCAACACAGCAAAAACGATCTTCGCCAACATCTTTCTTTATATATTAACTGAATTTTCGATGTACCAGTTGTAAGCTTTATACATATGTATATGCCAACCGCATAAAACTATTTATAACTGATGTTTTGTTAAAGATTTCGAAAAAAATATATATATATGTATTTTAACATATATATTATTTAATTTTATTTAAGTTTGAATCGAAACTAAAAAAAACTTGTTTGTATTTCTTAGATATGTTGTCAGGTAATCAAATTTAGAGTCACCATTTTAAAAATATTGCTAAAATAAATATAAATATTCTAAATATAACGATCGATTAATAGGATTACTAAAGTATATATAAATATCACTTTAATCATTTAACTATTTGTAGAATTGTAATTAATAGTGTTTTATATTCCTTCTTTGTATGTCTTCCTGATTACAGGGCATCGGTTAGTCTACATACAGTTAGTATATTCTTACATTCATTCTTGTAAAGCAATCCTTCTTTACACATGTTCAGTTCCCCTTTCGCCTGCCATTTTGAATAAATTACAAATATCTGCATGCAAAATCTTACCAGGCTCCCATGTTTCTCTCCCTCTCTCTCTCTCTCTCTCTCTGTGCCAGAATGTTTTTCTTGACATTATTACTATTTGCTTTTGCCATTATCGGCCGGACAAACACTTGACCATTTGGACGAAACCGGCTGCCATCAACTGCATCTTTTCACGTCAATGCAATCCTCTTTGCCACAGGCGCTGTCTGCTGTCCGTGTCCGTTCACCGCTCCCTACGCCAATCTGTGTTGACTGTTATCACAAATAAAAAGCGAATTGGCAAGTATATTCTTCAGTCGAGTTTCGGCGCGACTCAAAGAAACTTTGTATTAGAATAGTCGACCCGAGGTCCACGTAAACATAAGTCAAGATTTTCCTTGAATATTAATTATTTAACCTAAAATCGACTTAAAAATTTGTGCATTTATTATTGTGAAAAAATTTGACTACAATTCATAAAATTCAGTTGTCTCAATCACTGAATTCATTTCATTTCATTCGTACAAATTGAGCAACAAATTATCATACATTTTATCAAATACTTTCTATATTTAGTGCATCTCATATTTTAAGTGTTATTTTATATACCTTTCTTACACATATTTGCTGCTACAGGGTATATAAAACCAGTCAACAGCTGTTCCCTCTGCTGCTGCCGCTGCCGTTGTTGTTGCTATTGTTGTTGCGACTTGCGCTAGTCAAAAGTCAGCCAGCAAAACATTTCCGCAATATCTCAAACTCTCTCATAACTATACCCATAGTCCTCTCCCCCGCCCTCGCACCCACCCTGCACTCTTTGCATTAGTAATTAAGTGCTTGTGGCTAAACTGTATTAAACATGCTTAAGTGTGCAGACAACAACAACAACAACAAGAACAGTAACAACAACAACGTCGGTGGCAACTTCCTTCTGTCTTACTGACTGCCTCACTGACTGACTGTGTTGGCCAAGTTTCTGTTGTTGTTGCTGCAGTTGCACTTGTTGTTGCTGTTGCCTTCGTCTGCATTTAATTGCGCATGGCAGCAACTCATTTACAATTGGCCTTTTTGCATTTTAATTAAAGTAACAACAAAAACAATAACAACAACAACAGCTGCATCAACAGCAAAAACAACAACAACATCATTGCTTTGGCTCAGCTTTCTTTAGTTTTTTGTTGCTAAACGTTTATCAGCATTTTGATAATGTGCGCGCTTAAATGCAGTCAGCAACAACAACGGCAACGAAAATGTTAATGCTACTATAATGCTTGCATAACGGTAACGCGACTGTATGCATTAACATATAAGTATGTATAACAATGCATTACGTCTAGGATTTTCTTCTTCGCTCTTCTTGCGCTACATTTCCGAAAAACAACAAAAATCGCAAAAGCAAACGAAAGACTTAGGCAACGAACTTGTTGCTAAGAATATGTATGTGTGTGTGTGTGTGTGTTTTTTTTTTGCACTTTGTACATGCAGTTCTAATTATTGTTGTTGTTGTTGCTGCTGGTGCTGCTAATTTTAGGGCCCACGCTTCGCTTGGAAGCCACATTGAAGTTTAAGAAACGAAACGAAACGCAACAAAATATTAATTTCAATCAGGTAAAAAAAAAAAACGAGACGAAGCGAACGAAGTGGAATGTGAGGTGAGGCAAGGCAAGGCAAGGCAAGGCGAGGATAGGAGGGGGAAGTGTGAGTGTGAGCGAGTGTCTGCATGTCGTAGCGGATCAGCACACAGTTCATTTGACAGATGTAGACTCAGCTGAGTAGCGACTCGAATCAAGCTTAGGCTCAATTTCAAACGCGCTGCGCGACGGCGAGATTCAAGGCGCTCCTCGTCGTCGTCCTCATTGTCGTCTTTCTTCATCGCATCCTGATCGATCCTGGCAACTGTCGCTCGCACGCGTCTCAAGTGACACGCGAGTGTCACCAAAGCCCAAAGATGAGCAACAAATTTGAGTTATGAACAACAATAACAACAACAAGCACAACAACAACACGAAGCGCATTCTTATTCTTGCTTTTGGGCTTCGATTAAGCCGTTAAAAGCTACGTTTTTTTTGCAGCGTTAAAAATATATATATATATAATAAAGGGAAAAATAATCTGAGTTTTTTTCTTTCGTTGGTTTTTCTTTTCTTGTTGGCTTTTTTGTTTTTTGACTGCCTCGAAATCGACGCTCGCAGCGTGGGCTAAAATCTCGCCTCAATGGTGAAAGAGAATCGATACCCAGCTGATTAAAAGAGTGTGTGTCTGCGAGTGCGTGTGCGTGTGTGTGGGCTGTATGATGTGTGCTGTTGTTATTATTGGTGTTGCTGTGGCCAACACATTTATGGATTTTAAATTTCATTCATTTGGCTTGTGTCTCAAATCAAAACAAAATTTGTTGAATTGACAGCAACGCGGGGCGCATTTCTCTCTCTCTCTCTCTCTGTCTCTCTCCCTGTATATTTATAAAAACACATATATTATATACATACATACATTTTATTTATAAATGTTTGTATATATGTTGTGTGTGTGTGTTGCTTTGATTAATTTTAATTGATTTTGGCACAAGTCTAACGAAATTAGAAATGTGCGTGAAATTGCTGAAGATACACAAAATTTGTTGAGAATTTAATTTATCGAAACGAATTCTTAATTATTTTAAACTTTAAACTCTAACGATTATCGTATCTATAGATTAGCTATGCAACTTTCTATATAAATGCATATTTGAAAAAAAAAAGTTAAGTAAAGCTGCTCAACAAAATGTTTATTACTGTATTACGCTAAACGGATAAAGAGTTTCGGATTTCAGTTCTGCTAAAATAATGAAGAAAAAGGTCTATAAAGCATGTAATCTATCCAGAGAAATTGTTATTAGAGCACTTAAAGTCCAAGCATTTTAAGACTTAAGTCTTGTGGAATTTTCAATCAAACAATAATAATAATAATGAAAACAGTATTTGCTTAATGCCTCCAATACAAAAACCTTAAGGGAATTAAAATCCATGCAACTTTCAACTTAATTAAAAAACAATTAATATTTGTATTTAAACAAAATTGCAATTGATTGCCTCTCAATTATTATGCATATTTATATTCAAATACATTTTTCTTTTATTCTCCACACAATTAAATTAAAATCTGACAATATGTTTGACATGAACTTAACTTCAATGCTGCTTACATAAACAAATTCATATGAAATACTGGCAAAATTGAATTTGGGGCTCTTAATTGGCCGATGCCGATAAGTATCCAGTATTGCAATATAATATTACCAGCA
This sequence comes from Drosophila hawaiiensis, assembly GCA_037043685.1. Taxonomy (NCBI): domain Eukaryota; kingdom Metazoa; phylum Arthropoda; class Insecta; order Diptera; family Drosophilidae; genus Drosophila; species Drosophila hawaiiensis. Next base: position 1,913,327 of record JBAMBA010000107.1, on the reverse strand, counting down.
CTTGTCACTCGCAGATTTAATCGCTGACTATTTAACTGTCTATTGGTTATGCTCTCTCTCACTCTCTCTCTCTCTTTATCTCTCTCTCTCTCTCTCATTCTCTGTTCCATGCTCTCTCTCGCTGTCTGGCATTCTACAAACATCATTTATGGTGTGGTTAACAACAACACACACAACTCACACAAATCGCGAAATCAATTTCCAACGCACATTTACGACTATTTAATAGTAATTTGTCATAATTTGCATAACGTTTAAAAGCGCTTAACAAATAAATAATAATAATGAAAATGAAAATGGAAAAAAATCATACAGCAGCAACAACAACAACAGACAAAACTTCAAATTGAAGCACTGCTAATAGTAGCAGCAATAACAATAACAACCACAGCATTAAAAGTCATTATAATCAATTAAATTGTTGCATGCGAAAATTTGACAAGGGGCGGGGCACATGGTGACAGGGTGACTAGGCAGTAGATAAGGTAAGGGGATCGGTGGGGAAGCAGGGGACGGTCTATTTGGGGCGATCTCTCTCTAGTCAAGGGAACCAAGTTGAGCCGCTAATATCTCATCGTATATAAATAGCAACTATATACATACGTACATACATACAACATTTCTGAGATGTTGGCCGTGCTACTAATTGTGCCGCAAACATGCTCGAAAAATGGCCAACTTAATAAACACTTTGTAGTACTTTGTTGCTAACTCGCTGACACCCTAAGATTGGTATAAAAATGTATGTGTATCAAATATATCGTATGTATGTATATGTATGTATATATATATATATATATATATACACACAAAAATTCACTCAGTTTTCTGAGTGCATCTATCTGTCTGTCCGTCTATCTTTCTGTCAGTGTTCACCTGGCTGAGCCTGCTGCCCTTCTTGTTGCTGCTACTATCGCTGTTTAGCTGCGACATGTCTGGCTTTTCCTATGAGCGTTTTGTTATGTTTTATATTTTTAGCCTTGGCCACAGCCACATCTCTTGCTGTTACTGTAATACATTAGGTTTTATATTGAAACCTAACTGTGTGTGATGACAATTAGCACAGGCGCTAAACCGAAAGTGGGAGCAAAATTTCAACATAACAACAACCAAAATTTAGCTTGCAATCAAAAAAGTTACATAAATTATATGAATGTAATAGTCGTGGACTAAGAACAGTAACATATGCTAACAAACTTCCAGATTGGCGAGAAGAGACCTTACTCAAGGCTTGCTAGAACTCATTCAAGTAATAAATAAATAAACATTAGAAGCTGAACAAATTGCAGAAATTGCTAAAGAACTGATATACTTATCTAAATCCACAATTTCTTTATCCGAACTTATTTAGTTTAAGTCGAAACCACGCATTGATCAAAATTAAATATTTGATTTGAAATACATTTTATACCACATAAATGCTGGACTTCAGCAATATAAATCTTGGTAGACTATCAAAAGCGTTCATCCAACTAAAGAAGTAACTTTTTTTGGCTTTTTAAAAACTAGGCCTGTCATTTCTAAGTTACAAGCTAAATTTTTAAAAATTTGAAGTTTTTACAACTCTTCTCCATTTCTTCAAAAGATTGCCTCTTGAAATACATAAAGTATTTTTGATCTTTTATAATGCAAAAAGATTTCTGAATGCTAGGATGATATTCAATCTGGGTATATTTTTTTCTTTAAATGACAGCTTTTACTAAGTTGAGAGTGGGAAGACCGAGAGCGGAATAGAAAGAAAAAGGGATAAATTGGATTCTCTCTTTGCTTCCATTGAGAACTTCAACTTACCGCAATCATCGCTGTCGCTGTCGTCAATTGTGCTCGCCTGATCCCCGCTGATGCTGCTCCCGGTGCCGCCCAGCAGCAATCCGCTTGTATTGCCGTTATTATTGCTGCTGCTGCTGTTGTTGTTATTGTTGTTGTTGTTGCCATTGCTGTTGCTACTCCCACTTATATTGTTATTGTTGTTGTTGTTGCTGCTGCTGCTGTTGCCGCTCAGCGAATGCAGCACAAGCGGCGAACGCGATCGCTCGTCCTGGCTTTCGTTGTGGCCAGTAGCAGCGGTGCCAATCGGCACATTGGCGCCATGACGATGCAATGCCTCGAGGCGTTCCCGCTCCAGTTGCAGCTGATGATGATGCGGATGCGCATGCGGATGCGGATGCGGATGATGGGCAAGCGGATGTTGCGAATGTGGGAGTTGCTGCCGATTGGAGCGAAGAAAAAAAATACAAAATAAGTTGAAATATGTGTCTAGGCAATCAGACAAATCAATTTAATGCGAAAACCCTGCCCATTGACATCCTTTGTCCGTGTTTCTCTCAGAAAGTCCAAAGGTGCCCTCAAATAAACTTCTATGTTTATCTATACACCGGAAAATATCATAAAATAACATTACTGCAATATACCAGAATACCAAAAGAAATTGATGAATGCCTACAGCCAAATCATATTAACAAGAAGATGGAAAGTAGCACCTATGAGAAAGTTATTTATATAAATTATATTTGGATAGACAATTTATTTTGCTTCTTAAAAATGGTAATAGGAAATATATGTGAATTGATTCTAGCACGTGAATGATTCCATGTCTTAGACAAAAATAAAACAAATTCGATTAGTAGTTAAAACCTATTTTTACGATATAATATAGATAAGTAGAAATCGTCAACATCTTCGATGCCACAACTTGCTGAATTACATTCAGCTCCAGTTTCATAATAATTGTTGTGCTTTAGCAAGATTAATTTATGTATGTCGTATTATTAACATTATAATAATAATGGGTGTTATCAGATTGGTTGGAATACTAGCTGTACAAGCTACCAATCCCAGTCTTCCTTGACTAAAGACACACTAACATCAATAACTAATCATTGTTGATTTTAAATTCCGTTAAGCGAAGCACTCAATATGATTGACAATAATGGTAAATTTATAAAAATGAATATTTTTATGGTTCTAATTATGACTGGCAATAAAACACATAATCGATAAATCGAAATAAATTAATAACAATCTGTCGCTTATAAAAATGCCTCAGGTCAAAAACTGTGATTGTTCACTTTATTGTTGACTCAAAGCAAATCATTGAATGTTAACGTGATTAATATTAAGACAGCTTTTTCTCAACACAATTCCCCCTGGCTTACCGTAGTCCATGGGGCTGTTCCATGGCAATCCTTAGCCAGAGGCGGCGATCCTTCGCGACCAGCCTGCCGTCCAAACCGATGTAGATGGGCGTGTGGATGCTGCTGCTGCTGTTGTTGTTGCTGCTGCTGCAGTACCGCATAGTGGCTGGGCGGAAAATGGGCAAGCAGTGGCGCCACATGATGGTATTGCTCCCGTTCCTCTCTCGCTCGCGCTCCCTCTCCCTCTCCCGTTCACGCTCAAAGCGCAACAGCTGCTGCTGCTGTGCCAAATAATGCTGCAGAGCAGCCTGCTGCTGCTGTTGGTGTTGCTGCTGCTGTGTCTGTTGCTGTTGCTGCTGCTGCGTCTGTTGCTGTTGCTGCTGGTGCTGATGGTGCTGCAGCGGCGGCGGCGGTGCATAGCAATCTTCGGATGGACTCGCCGAGCTCCGTCCAGCGGCGGCGGCCATTGCCGCTGCGGCAGCGGCAGCAGCTGCCGCAGCAGCCGCAGCACTGCCAGCCAAAATATCGGTGATCATGAAACGGGAACGTGGCGTCTGCGTGGATGATGGCGATGGCGTAAGGGTACCCGGTGTGTCCCCAACGGCTGCCGTAGTTGTGGACATTTCCGGTGGCATTGTGGTCATGTATGTGGTGGCACAGACTCCTCTCTTCACTCCACTTGCCTATCTCGCGCACTGAGCTCTCGGCCAAAGCCTTTCAAAGCCCCTTTGCCGACGGCACAAATCAAAATAATCAAACAACAACAAGAACAACAACAAAAAAAATATAGTTGGAAAATTTCACGAATAATTTGTGTCAATTTGTGCTTTGGAACTCGCGCGTCTTTCTGCGTATTTCTTATTATGATTATTATTATTATTATTATTCGTTGTACTTGAAATGAACGGTTGCTTTTATTCGACAAGACGAAAGCAGACGCGATGAGACGCGATGAGACGAGACGAGCCGAGACGGGTCCAACAAAAGCCGTAAGACAACCGCTCGCCTTTGGCTTTCAACCGAAACTGAGCTAAGCCAAAGCGGGCAACTGCTGCTGCTGCTGCTTGTGCTGCTTGTGCTGCTTCTGGCTGTTAGCGGCCAAAACAAAAACAGTTGAAAGCGTGGGGAGAGGGATAGAAAAAGAGGGCGAGAGAGAGAGAGAGAGAGAAGACAGCAAGCAGCCAGCAGCAAGCAGCAGGCAGCAAACAAACAAAAACAAACCAGTCGAGGGCTAAGCGGCGCACCTGTCGTCGTCTCGCTCACACACGCACACACATCCGCATGCCGCGTGCTCTGCTCTCGCTGTCGTGGTGAGTTTCGCTTATTGTGTTGTTGTTGCCAAGTATTGCCTACATTTATTGGTCGTAATTGGCAGCAATTGACATTCATTAGGTTTCAATCAACGCCAGCGCTCTCTCTCTCTCTCGCACTCTCTCTCTCCCAGCTGGGTATGGTGGTGCGAGTGTGGTGAGTTGAGTACCTTTAGCAATGGCCGCGACGCGACAGTCCACATAACGGTTAGTTGATGTGCCATAAAATGTTTATGGCAACTTTAATGTGGTCGCTGTTGTTAATCGTTATTGTTGCTGCTAGTTGCTAATTGTACTTAAGCTACACACGCTCAATGCTCCATGCTCAATGTGTTTGCTATAAGAACTGGATATCAATCAAATATATGTACTATATATGAAACTTTTTATGGCAACTGCCTGAACCCAACACTCACAACTCAGCTTGCTGTTGCTGGGATGCTGCAACCCCATTGTGACCAGCAGAAGCAAGTACAATTCAGCATCTGTAAGCTCCGCCCCAATAAACTGGTTAACAGACACACACAGACACACACACACACACACACACACACACACACATACACAGGAGCACACATCAACTGAGAGACTTGTGAGCATATAGCGCGCCTGCTCTAACACTCTTACGAAAGGCTCTCTCTTTTGTCTTTGCGCGTGTGTGTGTGTGTGTGTGTGTTGGTGTCTTTTGTTATTTTTGCGCTTGTTAACACTTTTTGTTTGGCATTTAAACAGTAAATTGGCAGCAGTTAAATGATGCCCTCTCTCTTGCTCTCTCTCTTTCGCTCGCACGCTATTCCCCACCCATTCTCTCTCACTCTCGCTATTAACACATACACATGCACATGTATGTATGTAGTTGTAGTTGTAGTTTGTAGTTTGTAGTTGTAGTTGTAGTAGTTGCTTAGTATCGATGTCAATTTGCTGCCTAATGTGCAAGTGAATGACTCTGGCTACATAATATGGTAGCAAAGGATGGAGCCAGCTGGGAGAGTAGAGTTTCCACCTACCCAGTGGGTAGCCCCCTTAACTGGTGCCGAGCCAGAAGCTCGGGGCGGAGGCTGCTGCTGCTGCTGCCGTTGCTGCTGCTGTTGCTGTTGCTGTTGATTTTGTTGCTGCTGTTGTTGTTATTGCTGCTGCTGCTGCTGTTGTTTTGATGATGGAGTTTTCGCTTCAGGCAACTGCAGTTGTTGTATGTGTGTTTCTGTGTGTGTGTGTGTGAGTGTGTGTGTGTGTGTAGTTACTTTTAAAAATGGCTTCATTACAAATGACAGCAATTGACAATTGCTATTGTTGTGGTTGTTGTTGTTTTTACTGCTCACGCTGCTGTTGCGGATTACATTTATTGTTGCTTTGCATATAAATGCGTATTTTTATATGTATATGTATATGTGTGCAGAAATGTCTGTTGAGTTATCCTTGTTGTACTGCATTTAAAATAAAAATTGTATTTTCTTTTAATATGAAATTTCTTTTCTTTTTTAATTACTTTTTAGGTTATTTTGCTATTTGATTTAAGCTCAAGTTTTGTTATTAAAATACATACATTTATGTGTCAATAGTTCGAGCTAGCATCACTAATAACTTTAAATAAAGTAAAATTTGTAATTTAAATTAAGGATTACATTTTTTTCTGATATCAAATTTTGTCCAAGAAATCTCTCTGCTGCTTTGTACTTAATAATACCTTTAAAATAAGTATCAGATTGGAGTTATTTAGCTACGCGTCTTCGAGACATTTATTACTCAGCATTTTAAATTCAATTTTGAAATAAAAGAAATTAAACTAAATATGTCAATTGATAATTTATAAATTATAAAAAGAGGTCACCAAACAAGAAACAAAAATAAATCAATTTGTTGTAATTCAATTTATTGTCTCTATCAATTCTATAGAGACAGTCCGTTTTTAGCATACAAATATAATATATAGTTCCAGCAATTTGACATAAAATTATATAATAATAAGAACCAGATGTGACGAAAGCAAACAATGAGACTATTATAATTCTTTCGAAGTTAAAAGAATTATCGAATTAATTAACAAATAGATTTAAAATATATAGCGAAAAGATTCAATTTTCAATTTTATTTTAGTTAAAGTAAGTTGCACAATCTGTAAACTCTTCGACTTCGACTTCTTTGAAGTCCATAAAAAGAATAGCACAAAATAAGTTCTTTAAGGGCCACTAAATTAAAATAGATTATAAACAAAGTCGCAAAGTTACATTAGTAATTTTAAATTTTAAATTAAAGAAAATTCCTTGATTATAATTATATTATTTGCTGATGGCATTTAATGCCATGGAATTAAATTAAATGTAATATAACTTATAGTTATAGTTATTGTAGACATGTACATGCGTCGCTTTGCAAGCTTTTCTTCTTGTTGTTTTTATTCCAAGCTTAACTTTCACTGCCGCCATTTTGTCGTGTGACTCTCTCATCAACATCCAAAACAGTACATCTTCTTTTGGAGCTGCTCACTTAATAACTGCTCAGCCCACAACGAAGAGACAAATACACAAAAAACACAGACGCAATGGTACTTCATTAAAAATTAAAAACAAAAAAAGTGAGAAATTTTTCACACTCGCACCATGCTCAAATGGTTTAAAAAGACATTAAAAGTGACACATGAGCGCCGAAGGCATGCGGGTGCGGGTGGTGGTGGTGGTGGTGGTGGTGTTGGTGGATGTGCGACTATTTGGCCACTGATTGCGTCGACTCATTAAAGTCGGCTACAGAAATGCACAACTGGCCATTAATGTGATGATGGCAGGCAGGGATTGATGCTCGGTTGGTTAGTTGCGTGTAAATTTTCACACTGTTGACCAACTTGTTTTAATTAGGTTTCTGCCACACTCAGTCGACGCAGAGAAAATGAAAACCACCCAACAACTCCACAGCATAGCCACCCACAATTTGCCGTGGGGTGAGCGGAGGATGCGGGGTGGTATAACCCCCTCGGGGATGCGCTTAAGTGGCTGTGGGATGGGCATGGATAGGCTTTGAAGGTGTCGTAACTGCACTCAGCTCGCCTGATTCTCGATAAAAGCCAGCTCAATGCTGCGAGGCCATGGAGAATGGGGTAAGGGGCAAGGGCAAGGGCAAGGGATAGAGGAAGAGGAAATCAAAGGGAAACGCTCCAACACAAACAAATTAAAAAGCACTTAACAGACGGAGCGAGCAGCGGCAGATGAGAGGTGAGGCGAGACGAGGAGAGGAGAGGCAAGGCGGGGCGAAGGTTGGGCAGCGACTCCTGCTCCTGATAGGCGCCGATGCTGATGCCGCTTTGCCACTTTGCCGCTTTGCGTGAGCTGCCAGCAAGGCTGAAGATCATTTAGAGGCTCTGTCAACGCCGCGAGCGGCAATGCGGCGATCTGTGCCACTGCTGCTGCCGCTGCTGCTGCTGCTGCTGCTGCTGCAGCCCTGAGCCCGTAAATTTGGAGACTTTGGGTTGGCGTGTGGCGTCAGTCAAAGCGAATTCAAATTGCCCAAGTTAACATCCTGTTTTCGACTTCGGTTTGGGGCCCTGTTGCTTAATTGAGGTTTAACACAACATTTACCGCTTTTTGCTAATCGCCTTGATGCCGCCGCAGACGACGCCATCGCCGGCAAAGTCAAGGTGTGGCTATCCAGTTTCGAAATTCACCCACTGCCTCTGCTTCAGATCTAGGTGGCCGTACCGAAAACAAAACCAACCAAACCATACCAAACGAAACCAAATGAAACCCTCCCTGAACGTGATTTCATTCATAAAAATCGCGCTCTGTGTTTTCCTGTTTTCTGTTTCAATTTCGGCTTTCGGGTTTTGTTTCTATTTCTGTTTCTGTTTTTGGATTCGGATTCGGCTTAATAACAACAGGTCATGTCATTTCATTTTCGGCCAGGGTCTTGGACAGTGTTTTACTCTATGCAACGTCCCCCCAAGCCATTCTTCTCATCCACAAATATATATCAACGACCCGGCCCCAGTCCATCCGACCCCGGTTCTCCACAATTCCGATACCCATTCACAAATGTTTATCACGCAATGTCGCGACTGCGTTTTTAACCGCGTACGCGGCTCTTTTCATCAGCATTCGTCGATTATTATTGTTATTGTTGTTGTTGTTGTTGTTGGTGTTGTTGCTGATGCTGTTGCTGTTGCTGATGCTGATGCTGTTGTTGTTGCTGTTAGAGTTCGTGTTGTTGCTGAATCCCATATTCTATTTATATTTAATAATATTGACGTTTGACCCTCGTTAGAATCAAAACGTTCATCTAATGAAATTTATTAATGCCTTAACGAAAATTGGATTTCTTCTCCATTTTTTTTTTTATATCCATTACAAATTTGAAAGCGATATATATATTTATGTGGTATGCTTATATATCGAATCAATTAATTCATCGACAATAGTATCTTGAAAAAATCTTGTTTGCACAAGAAATTAGGTTTTTTTTTGCATTAATTTGTCTTACAAATGGCAAAAAATATATATATATTTGGAAGCCGTTCCTTGAAGCAATTTAAAAATAGTAGTAGAAAATAGTAAACAAATAAAGGAAGCCAGGACTCACACAAACAGCTAAAATCACAATTGATTGAATTAGTCAGAACAAGATGGAGTAAAAAAGTAGTCGTGAATTTTAAATATTCTCCTTACTTTTGGCGCCATGGATAACTCAGCTTATTATTCTGAAAGTCTATTTCGAAAACGGAAAGTTGTGTCTTTATAAAAATCAGGGCTTTCCTGTTCTTAATTCCAGGGTACATTTTTCTGAAGTTAAAAAAAAAAAAAGTATGTGCGATTTTCGAAATTTCAAGGAATTTTTTTGTTTTGTTTTGTTTTGATTGTTAAAAGTTCCGAAAATATACAAGCCCACGAAACCCCGACAGTGATTTTTGCTTTTATCCAAGAATTGGGGTTGATGGAAGAACTAAGTTCTCAGAAGGGGCACAAAAGATCGAATAGATCGCAATGCATATGTAATAATTATAAATCGGAAATGTTGTTCTTAAGATTCTTAACACTTGTCAAGTATTGTAATCAGTGATTATATTAGTCGATAAAATTTGATTAAAACATGCATCTTTGCTAATTAATGACATATTATGGAAAGCAAGCAAAACGTTTAAAATTTAAGTGCAAAATTATTGTAAATAATTGACCAACCGATTTGCTAAGTGGATGCCATAAAACGTATGTTACAAAACAACATAAATTCCTACATTGAGTCCGAATTCAAATTCAAACGTTTTTCATTTCTTTACAAATTTTGTGAATTTATTTATGCGTGTGCGTTGGAAGCGATTCGACTATATCTTATCGCTAGTTATATATCACGATGACAAAACAAAGAGCGACCAACAAAGACCAAGACAAAATCGTACAAACTTTAACAGCAATAACAAAAGCCAAAGCACACTCAAAGTTGTTCATTTCTTGTGGCTTTCTGCTGTCACTGGTCTCCTCTATCAGCCAAATAGGCCGCGACCAACGACAGCAACAACAATAACAATGGGAAGAGTAACAGGCGCTGAGTTGAAGACGATAAATGTGCCAAGTTTTATGCTAATTTTGGGCCTTATTTCTATGTATGTGCATACGTGATGTGATGTGTAAAAGACCCGATAGATACTGATAGATAGATATATGGGATGTATAAAAACTGAACCGAATGATGCGACAAGCAAACAAATAGAAATCAAATTAAATCAATTTAAATATGGCATAAAATAAAAGTACAAAATCATGTATGTCTAAAAGGCGACAACAAATGCAAATTAGGATGAGACTTGGTATACTTCAGTGATGAGGTCGAAACGAAGGTCCAGCAAAAAGCAGCCGGAATGGGCTGCTTCGGTAAAGGACTTTTAATACTGCCGTCTGCCAAAATATTTTTACTATAAAACACTGTAATGAATGTTTTAAATTTTGTTATTTAAGTAATTTTCAATTTTAAGCTTACTAAAACTAGCTTATTAGAGCCCAGCTGTTAAACTTATTGAAGCGATTGAAAAATAGGTTTCAGTTTTGCACATTCAAATTAACAAAAAGTAATTATGTAAGTATAATAAATAAGTAAGTATATAATAATAATGATTAGTGCAGAAACCGGTGAGAATTCTAAATAGGTTCTATCCAATGGATATTATTTACTTAAATCGTTTTTGATTATAGATTTTGGCAATTGGCATGTCTTAAAGCTGTTGGTATCTGACTTTAATTTATAAACATATACACCTATATATATATTTATGTTATTACTAATGCATATGAGCTTATATTTCAATATATTTTCTTTTAAGAGTAGACTGTATACCCTTTCTCTCTGCCCATCTAGCTTGCTCTCTATCGGTGAGATAAGGCGAATTTATTTGAAATTAATTGAGTTTATATTTATCGCCACACTAAACCGCCGCAATTGCCACATTCGCTGCACAATTTGTGATATTAATTTACAGCTTGGAGTCGAGTTTCGAGAACTGCACTTAAAATGCGCATAAAACGCGTCAAGCAGCGCTAATTATGTCCAAATGACAACGACAACAACACAACTAAGCACCAATCTAAAGGAGACACACACACACACAAGACCACATAGGCACACACACGCGCAGAGATACACACAGTCCACCCCTTCACATGCCACCCACTAAAATGAGTTGATTGTCACATGCAACAGATAAGTTAAAAGTGCAACTCTCCTCTTGCCACAAAACAAGCTGCTGCATAAATCGCAGCACTCGCTCAAAATCTTATCGCAAGAACACATCAAAAGTCAAAGTTTTTGCTTAACAGCAACACGGCACCAGCAACAACAATAGCAACAACACCAGCAACAACAAAAGCACCAACAAAAGCCTCCACTCGACAATATTTTTCATGCTAAAAGACTTTTAAGCTGTCAACGACGGCGCTCATAAAAATCGACCACCAAACTGGACAGCCGGACAACTTGGTAACTTTGCCAAGTTTGCCAAGTTGCCCAACTGCTGCCCAACAGCGTCAAACTGTCTGCCATTGTTTCATGCATTTAATGTGCCCCGGACGGAGCAGACTGACCGAACTCGTCCCAGACTACTAACCATGTCCAGATGTCCAAAGATCAGCGTCCAAAGTGGAGGAGTCCATTGTCCGACACAGTTGTGTCTAAGTTCTTTAACGCAAAATAAATTCCCAAATGCAATCTACAAATGTGAATTGTCAAAACACTGTGGACACTAAATATATATGTACATATTGATCAACCCAACCCACAATTACAAATTTTCCATTAAAGCTCATAAGTAACATCAATAAAATCAGACAAAATAAAAATAAAAAATTATGACACCATTCACACAACTAGAGAACTTGATTTGAAGCAGTTGGTGCACTTTATATAATAGTACATTTTTCTAACTAAATTATTGTACACAATAAATAATATCTACGCAGACCAATGGCGACCAATTTTTTCTTCTTCTATTTTCCTATTTTTTATATTTTTTATATTGTTATTTTGTGAAGAGACTATAAGCTACCAAAATATGCATTTAAAAAAGTTTAGCAAAAAATGATAGAAGTTCGAATCTAGTATTGACATCTGTGAGTTATTTTTATTTCTGCTAGTTTTTTAGTTTAATTGCAAAAATATGCTTATTTATTCAGCTGCTGCTTTGTTTAGTTCAACATTTCATGCAGTGACTGCATTTATCGAAAGTTTTCGGTTTCATTTCGATTCTTGATAATGCTTTTAAAATGAATAAATGAAAAACAAAAACAAGCAATTTACAAAACAACTGAATCTGCCTTTGTGCTTCATAGCTCTCTCAAAACCAATATACCAATAAACATTTTATAACTTTGTTTTGAACCCGCTGTGAAAAATATAGTTTTCAATGTTGCACCCCAAAAAAAATCCAACAGAAAGATTTTTCGGAGCTTTATTGCAAAAGCCAGATAAAAAAATGTCAAAGATTCCATATGAAATATGATGCAAGCAGATAAAACGCAAATATCCCAGCTATATGGGCTCAGAAATAAAAGCATCCTGATAATTAAAAAATCGTCCTGATAAATAACAAGATTTTTCTTGATTTTATTTAAAAATGAACATATTTTATACAGAAACCGTTTCAATAAGGTAAAAAGGCAAACTCTTATTTATAGAAAAAAGTTCTTTCAGATATGCAGAAAATAGTAATGAAATTTGCTCCCTCAACTGCCCAATTTAAGTGCTGTTTATAAATTGGCTTGTCAAAAACGAGACTCTAAATCAAATCGAATTGACCAATCTTTAATTTTAAGTTGGATTCTATTAGTGCAAGTGAATGTGAAAGAAACAGCTAAGTCAGATTTCAAGTCTTTCAGTGTTCATCACGAGATTTATATGATCTTGCTTGATGGAAAAACGTTTAGATTGTTTTGGAGTTATATTAAATAGATGAGCCATCTTCCTGAAGTCAGCAATTACAATAACAGCAATCGATCATAAATGGGATCATCCAAACGTCATATTTTTAGCAAATTGTAGTATAAGATTTTCGAAATATTGTCTTTAACCGCTGCTTCTGATTGGATTCTTGTCAACGTTTATTCAACTTGACTTAAGCAAAATTGTTCTATGGATGATCACTATTTCTGCATTATGATGCCACCTTATACATGTATGGATATACATTTATTATTCATTTCAACTATTTTCTAAATTGCACAGATTAAGCTTTTTTTGGAGTGATATTTTTCTGTTGGCCATTTTATCTACCACTCTTCCTCTCTCCCAGTCTCCTCACAATTTTCCACTCAAGGATGTAACAAGTTGCCATCAACACGTGCCTATCGCAGTATGACTGCATGTGTGTCTGTGTGTGTGTGTGTGTGGACGGGAACTGGGATGGGGTTGGTGGGCTGATATATGTGCGTGTAAAATATGTCGACAATTGCCAATGGCTGCTTGTAATTCCCAATCTATGAATAACAAATAGGCCCGTGCCAGGCAACCGGCGCCAGGCCCCCAAGCAAACTAAGGAATTTGATGACTGCAGAACATGGCCGCATGGCAAGGGGTGGAAAAGGGCAAAGATGACTGTTGCTGCGAAATCAAATCATAATCTGAATTTTAAAGCAACCGAGATGGCAAGAATATTGTTGTTATTGCTTGTTGTTGAATAGGCAAATGCAATTTTCTAGCACGTTGTTACATGAAACGTTTGCCAGCGCCTTGTTGTCATTGGGGCAGAGTTCATGATGAGTGGGTGTGTGTGTGTGTGTGTGTGTGTGTGTGTGTTTCTGTATGTGTGTGTGTGTGGGGGGGCGAAAAGGAAATGGCGTCGTCGTCCTTATGAGTATGCTACGAATCATTTGCTTGTTGCTGTGTGGGTGTAAATGAGATGGCATGCATTATGATATAGGACTTACGCTTTGACGCCTTTTGATTTGATTGTTGATATGACATCAGTGGCACGCCCCTCACACCTTTCCCCTCCCCTCCCCTCCCCTCCCCTCCCCTCCCCTTCCCTTCCCTCCTGCACACACAGTTGCAGTGTAGCAGTAGGAATCCCTCAGGCGTGTGCGCCATTTGTAATTCAAGTCAAAAGGCAGCAAAAATAGCAATGTTGTTGCGAAAGACTACAGGATTATAATTTCTTTTCCGTTTCAATGCATTTCATTTCCGTGCACAACGCACGAGCTAACACACACACACACACACACATACATATACACATATATTTATATATATATACAAATGGAAAGTCTGACGCACTTGTGTGCTTTGCATTTTTGACTCAATTATAATTTTTCATGCAAAAATGAGTGCCGAGTGGGGCAGTCAACATAAGTAACGATACTTGTAATCTGATTACATAACGTGATCAAATTAAAATGCATACAGTTATTCATATTAGATACGATAGACACCATCACACACACACACACACACACATTTCAAATGAAATCTGAATGAAATGCATATTTTTGTATTTCCATCAATATCTGTACGATAAAATGTCATAAGCTGAAACGAATAAGAATGCTCTATATATATATATATATATATATATATATATGGACATAAATTACGAATCAACAATTCACTAATGTTATGTTAAGCACACTTCATACATTCAGTCAGTCTTATATTTTGGTTTGCATTGTAAAACCCCCAATCCCCACATCTTCAATTATGAATAAAGATTTCTTACTACTCAAAAGATGCAATTTTCTGCACGCACAAAAATTAGCAACAAGAAAAACATACTTTTAGGCTGCAACATTTGAGGTTGAAAGACTCCAACATTTTAAAGCATATTCTTAGGATGAGCTATATAATCGAAAACTATTATTATGTTCTTAAGTTTTTAAACAAACATTAACAATAGGTTAACTACCTAAGGCATTTGATTATTCAGTTAAATATCTCAAGCTCAAGGTTTTTGAGTGACTTGATGCGTTAGGGTTAGAAGGACCTACTGCAACGACTGGAATTCAAAGTTATAATGATCAGCTAAGAAACAAACAAACTTGGAAAATGTTAGTGAGAGGGCAAATGGAAGGGGGGCAAAAGCACAAAATCCTTGGTAGCTTGGAAACTAATACTACGATTTGGAACACCAGTTGTTAATCCTATCTGTCTTCAGTTACCTTTTGATTCCCTCCCCTTCATTACCAAAAACCTTAGCACACATTTTCAAATCACACATTTAATTTGTAGCTATCCTTAATTAATACTTATATATAAATATTCATCACAAATTGCATCAATTATATTTAATTGTTTATGTATATAATTCCATATTGAAATTTAATTTGGAATCTAAAATTAAGGAAAATCTAAAATATATATGTATTAGACGACATCAGAAACATAAAAGACAAAATATTAACCAATCTACCAATTATAGAATTAATATAAACATTAATTAAACAGTGCCTATTTTAATCTAAGCCTTTATTATGAATATGAATCTGTATACACTGGCAAATGAGCCAAGACATAGATTATAGGGAAAACTATCTCATCAAGTTTAGTGACAGTACTAATCAAGAACATAAAATATTTGAAGGAGAGCAAAGTTATATTAGCTGCATCAAAGCGGATTATGGAACACTTCTTTTAATTGTAATATTAACAATGTTCGCCATGCTTAAGCTCTAAGATTTATTGAAGAAAATCAAATTCGTCAATTGGTTAAAACTGTGCAAAAATAAGATTCGCTTAGGAAAGGGAGAGTTAGCATCGTAATTATTTCTGTTCTCCTATTACGACAATATTAACATTTTGTTCTCCATTCCCCAATCATATTTTCCAATAGCAACATCGGGCGATATTATAAGAAGCCTTCCCAATCAGTTTAAGAGTAGGAGTGGATATGAGTACCTTGCCAGCATGCTCTCGCTAGTCTTGTCTCTATAATTGTGATTCCTCGTTCTCTGCGATCGGTTTACAAACGCTGGCGGTGCTCCCATATGATTTATATATTTATTTCCGAGCGACTCATGTGTATTTAATTTCCTGTGGGGCAGCACTGGCATCGGTGTTAACACAACCTGGTCACTCAAAATTCGTTAATATATTTTCGCTTGAAACGAGTCAACAACTTATAGCTGCGATTGCATTCTGAATGCAAGTCTAGAAAAGTCTGGAAAAATCATGCGCCAATTAAACCGATAAGTCAATGGATGCGGCAATGGATTGCGTAGAGACTCCCAATCAGTTGAATTCACTTCTAGGCAAGACAAGGATGCTTCTCGCGGAGAAGCCTCTTCTTGTTGTGAGTCGCGACGTGCTTTATTCCCACTCTTAAGTATGGGTTAAAAGTGTTTATAAATTATGATGGGCATCAGTAAAAAAAAAACAAAGTTTTGCTTCAATAATATATCGCGTTATAGCATCAAGCATCATGCGCCTGTTTAAAATTAGCTGATTTCGATTTTATGGACCTGATGAAATTCAAAACGCCGACTTTCTTACTCAGACTTTTGTACATCCAAAGAACACACTTATCTCTCCAACTAACCAAGATTTACTACATCCACACAACTACTAACAACATTGTCAACTTCAGACACATGACTCTAAATTCTGAAAGTCATTTCTTCATTAACGCTGTTCGTATCTGAAACCAACTTTCGCAATATTAAGAAAAATTAAACTTAAATCACATCTTAAGGAAAATTCATGAATGTGATGAATGAGAATATTAAGTCAAATTAAATTAATTAAATGAATATCCAATTTAAAATAGCAAATGTTATATTGTTAATAACATCTTTTAACCTTTTATAAAACTGATTATTCATTAGTGTCTTAAATAGTAAGCTTAGTTTTGTAGCACTGTGAAGGAAAAATATCAATACGAATATGAATAAATATAAAAATAACTGATTATATATACATAATACGAAAAAATAGAATATAATTGGCATATGTACATCTATGCATACATATATTCATATGCATTTAGCCAAAATGTTTAGCTGAAAAACTTTAAAAATCTTTATTTTCTGATACATACAGTCACACGTCGACGTCTCTGGCGGGGTTAGCATATTGCCATTAAAACTTATTCGATGAGATGCTTCCCGAGATGTTCGCTTAGGCTCTGGCAAGGCCAACTGGCAGCTGTTTACATGTGACTCGCAACAACAGACTGCCAGATATATGCAAGAGATTTGCTAACGTATGCGAGCCCAACTTCAAAATATGGCCAAGATGCTAACAGTTAAATAAAGATAGTTCGGATTCCCAGTTAAGTAACTGTGATCTCTCATTAATAAGACCATAAGTCCCAGTTGGACATCCGATTCTTAAATAAACAAACAATAATAACCACAATTTTCTTTTTCCTTTCTCTTTCTTTCGCTCAATAAAACACTTAAATCTACATTTGTCACAAGATTGGTTTGACAAAAAGGAAGAAAAAAAAACCATCTCTTAAACATAGAACCATTTCGCGCTCATAAATTCAGGGAAAAATAAAATACGTCAGGGAATTTAATTTCGTTTGTATGCTAATCGAATTGCAAATGCTTCGATAAAAGTCAAAAAAAAGGTTTTTTTTTGTTTTTGTGTTTTTTTGTTGGGATTCGAATCTGAGGCCGAATTAAAACTAGCCGCAATTATAGTATGTTTAAACAATTTTGAAATTTAAATAACGATGAACAATTCGATGTGAATTGCAGCGCAACGCGAACATTCAAATGAAATTGTGGGCGCTTCCTTATTGTGTATGCGCTGTTATCACTATTTTGATCTGTGGATAAACTTCTGGCTTCGCGTCCGAGGTGATCAATTGCACCATGCGCTGCTGCAGCTCATCCTGGCTGGCCTGCGTGCCTGGCGGTATCATCCAGATAGTATCTAAAACAAAAAGAGATATATAGATATATAGATTTAAAGATAGAAAGAGACAGAGACACAATTATGTTGTGTTTTTTTTTTTTTAGTTATTAATTATGACTTTTAGCCAGCCCCGAAGCACTCACCGCCAAAGTACCAACCGTTGGGCGTGCACAGGCGCCACATAATCGCCGGCTGTGTGGGCATCAGATCAGCTAATATATCACATGTTTCACCCGGACGCAAGGACGGCGCACTGATCCGTTGCGTCTGAATTGGCGATGTTAAATAGCAGCCATTGGGCCAGCGTTCTGTGCCATCGTTTTGTAGTTGAAACGCTTGCTGCTGCGCATTCACGTGCTGCCCCTGGACAATCTTCATTGAGGGCAACGACTGCAGACTGCAAAAGTCCAAATAGCAACCGACAGCAGTTTGCAAGTTCCTGCAACACAAAATGCGAATTCATTCGACAGTTATAACAATGTCATGGTCAAAGAAGTGATGATGAATCGATTCGATTGTCGCTTACCAGTTGCTCATTTCCAAGTAGAAGCGAGCAGACTCGCGATTCATTTGATTGTTCATGAGGCTCTGGAACTGACTGATTAGATCCTCGTGATCTGTGGTGCCCATGCAACTGAACTGCTGCAGCAGCAGAGCGTCAATATCATAGTCATTTGTTGGCAGGGCCGGCCCCAATCCACCAAGCCCCTTAATTTGCGCCCCTTCTGATGATGTTGATGTGGATGTATATATAGATATAGGTGTGATTGCAGTTGCTGGTGCGGCTGCGGGTGCAAGTAGCGCTGAGACTGCAGACACAGCTGGCACGCCGGCTGCTGTGGACAGAACGAGGGACATTCCTGGCGGCGCTGGCAACGGTATCGCAATGTTGCTCGTGTCCATCATTGGATTTGTGGTTGTTGTCGTATTTGTTGTTGTCCCAAATAGCGGTTCGCATTGCATACTGTCTTGCAACAGTTGTTGCATATGCTGCTGCTGCTGCTGCGTCTGTGGCTGTGGGTGATGCAGCGGCAGTTGCGATCCCTGCTGCGTTGGAGTCGCCTCTGTTGTGCTTTGTGACTCGTAGTTCTCCTCAACGTCCATCGCTACAAATGCTTCGTATCTCTTCTATTTCTATTTCGCACTCAAGAATTCAAGTCCAATCTGTAAAGCCGAAAATGTGAAATGCGTTGTAAGCATATTGTTATTGTTATTGTTCTTGTTTCTCATCGCTGCAATGACAAGCAGACAGAGAGACAGACAGACAATGGAACACGACATGCGACGACGAACCTCTTCCGGCGACTCTCTCTGTGTGTGTTTGTGTTTGTTAAGTGTGTGTGTGTGTGTGTGTGTGTGTGTGTGTGTGAGTGTGTGTCTGTGATCCAGCACGGAGTTCGGTATGTGTGTGTGACGCACTCTACTTAGTTATTTATTTAACTGTCGCGTGCACATTTATACGCTTGGGTCCTCTGCACTTTTGTTTTACATAAAAATAGACTAAAACATTAAAAGGCAGCAGCAATGCAACAAAATATGCAGTGTTACCGCGCACTGGCTATCGAAAAAATACCAAAAATAATTCTAAATATATACTGACACAAGAATATGACAATTACATTTTCATTTTTTGTTCGCTTGACTATGAAAGCTGCTATCCTTTGCTAAATATTAAATCATAAATCATTTTTGACTTGATAAACCTTACCAAATGAGTACTAAGTGAGTGAGAGTATATCTTCGATAACACTTTGTAATGAGAGTCGATTCAATTCGATAGTTCGATAAGAATCTTTCCGTTAAAGTGAAATAGTCAATTTTAATATATGAATATATTTAAATGGCGAGATAACAACGATTTATGTTGCACCCTATTTTCAAAATCCAAGGAATGCATGTTCAAATTTAAGCCCTCGAAACGAAACTTTGCCTTCAAGCAATGTTTTATTTGGCCTGAATTCGATGCGGCTGACTTTCCCTTGCTCCAGTTCGTGCCCTTGCTTGCATTGTGTGCGCACTTGTAAAATTCTAAAATGTGAGAATCAAACACAAACACTATGGAAGATCGGGCAATATGTTTTGTTTGATATCGCAAGTTGTGATCGATATCGTTATCGAAATGTGACGATTGTCAGCTGGTCGTCATATCGATAGATCGCACTCGATATTTTGAGCCCCCACCACAATGAAAACAAATAACTCTCGTGCAATATATAAGAGCGCAGCGGCTAATATTATTAACAGAAAGAGTAGGTAGCAAAAAATACGGCTTTACCCCAAACACAATGTGGTAGACGCTGCTCGGCCCCAGTTGTCAACACAGCAAGCGGACGGACGAGCAGCACATCGAACGTCAATGCACATCAACATTAACATTAACAGCAACAACAATAACAATAACAACGTGGATAGCAAAAGCAACAATGATAACAATGAAACAATAATTAAAATAAATGGTTTAATACAAGTGCCTAACGAGCCCTAGCGAGTGTGCCCAACACCACCAGCACCACCATCAGCAACCCCCTCTAACATTCACCTAACGCCATTGGAGCAGCAGTAATGAGTTGCCAGCGTATAAGTCAACACAAAGGCCGAAATAACAAAAACAACAAGAAGAAGACCATCGTAAAGAACAAACATTCAAAAATCAAAACAAAACAAGAAGCGACGACGGCGACGACACACACAAAGACATCGAAGCCGGTGAGAGAACTTCTGACTCAAAACTTTAGACAAATAAAGAAAGTAAGCTGCCAGTGGAAATTAGGCCAACACATTTGCAACGCCAAGCAAACGTTGGCCTACAGCAAACAGCAATCAACAAGCAACAACCAACAAGCAACAACAACAACAATAAAGACATAGAGAACGCCGCCTTATTCATGAAACCTTAGCAATAAGAAACAGCAAGCAGCAGCAACAACAAATACAACAACAAAAGTTACCTCAAAATGGATTTTCTGGCCAATTTCATCAAAAATCCGCAAACAATGCTGTGTAAGTATTTAGTAGCTGATATTATTGTCAGCAATAATTAGATACTTACATGCATTATCTATCTATGTATATATATATATATATTGGTGTGTATATTGTTTTTATTGATGTTTAACACATAGCCACTTACATCGATCTGGACTATTCGCTATGGCTTTATCGCTTTCTAACGCCACTGATTGTTACATTCCTCCTGCCGCTCGTCTTCGTCGCTCTCATCTACATATCATTTTTGGTTCTCTTCATCTACAAGCTGCACAGGTAAGCGAGACCACAAAAAAAGAAGAATAAAAGAAGCGAAACTGCTTACGCCAACAAATACAAATATCGAAATACATATGCATATATGTTTATATATATATATACTATATATATTTGTATATAATATGTGCTGCGATTGCATTTCTGCCATTGAACTCTCGCACTAATTTACCGCTGTGGCAAAAAATTCTGCAAAACAAAAAAAAGCAAACAACAACAAAAAAAAAAATCAACAAAAAAAAGTACTTAATAATGCCATGGCTTTTTTATGAACCGACCGACTTGTAGATACCCTGTAGCCTTATCAAAATTTTTATGTTTATTAGAGTGCTTATCGCGAGACTGGCCGACTAGAAAATACTCTATGTTTCAACAACAGCAAAATTGTATAAAATTGGTTTGTTCGAAAGCGTATGTCTAATTCACGCCGATGATTATATATCCTGCCATATACATTCTTACAAAATATATATTATTCAACCGATCGTTACTTTGAAAGCTATATTGATGATTTTTATATATAATAAAAAAAAGGATTTCCTCAGTGAAGATTTTATAAATACTTACCTAATTTTTGGGACTTTAGTCTAAAATGTTTGCATGGATTTTGCTCATGGTGGTCTCTTAAGTGGCTATATGCTATATGTATATATCTTACCTGTCTTCCTATATATACACACATTTTCGAAAGCGTGTAGGGTATACAAAATAAGCAATAAAAAATGGCACTCGAGCACATTTGCACACACACTTGAACCTTTTCCCCCTTGAGCCTGGTGCTGTGGCACTGGGGGCTGGTACTGGTGCTGGGACATTTAAGCGAGTACTTGAAGATGACTTTGCATTTATTATTTAAGTTGAGTATATTATACAATGTTTACAGTTCCACAGTTCGTCAAGGGGGCCACTTTTTACATTGTGAAATCGCTTAAACCGGTTCTAAAAATTGCTAATTAACTAGATATTAGCCGAGACCTCGAAACTTATATTAATAGTGGATAGTACATATCATTAATGAGTCACACACAGCTAGCTATTATTAGCAATATATCCAACAGCAAGTACTAAAACTGAAAACGAACGCATTCTCCATCAGTGCGTCATGCGAATATCAAACATAAGTGCACAAATCAGAACAAGACACGACATTATCATCGTCATTATTATTGTAGTAGCTGTTGTTGTTTCCTTTGTTGCTATGTTTGTGATAACAAAGCTTTAGCTTATGATATTAGTTCCATTTCCCACATATGTATTAATGAATACACAAATACAAAATGCTTTTCATATATATTTTAGCTATATATATTTATGATAATATAAAAAAAAACAACTATATGCATTCAATTCTGATTTCAGCCAAAGTTAGAGAGACCACTATAATCCTAAGCGACACAAATAAGACGATGATCTGCCCTGAAGTTAGCTGTTAAACATATTCTTGTTTTTATTGCCAGTTTTCCCTTTAAAACAAACTCGTATTTACCTCAATAAAGGGTCAACAACTTTAAAGAACCGCTGAGAACTACGCAAATTTCAGTTAGCTGCCATTTTTCTCAATTGTGGCTTATTGAAATTTTTTGTTGATTTCATGAAAACTGCTATTTAACGCATATTTTGTTGTTGCTCCTAGATCTTATTGTGTTGTGTTGGCCGAGAGGGGGTAGCCAATATAAATGCCACGCCCACTCGACTCCAGTCCATTGCGGTCGTTCGTTAAGGTGGCATCACACAACAGTTTGTTTGCCCTGCTTATCAGCGACCTGCCATGCAACAAGAACAACAATAAAATATTGGCAGCTTTGGGGGGTCGTCAATGAACAGCTGCGGCTGGAATGGCCATCGTCACAATGTACGCATATGTGAACTACATAAGTATATATACTTCTATGTACATATACATATACATATGCATTTATTAATATTTTGTTCAAATTGTAGTCCATTGATTTTATGAGATTTTGATATTGCGAAGCGCCGTAGCGTAGCGCCGTAGCCCATATTAATGCTGATAACACCTGAGCCGATCCGCCACAAATGATGATGCTAACGCTGAAAAGAAAAAAAGAAAAAGAAAACTAAATTTAAACATAATTATCAATTTAGCAATTAATTAGCGCCAATCGCAGTGCAAAAACAAAATTCCATTGATATTAACTGCATGCTATGGTTCTATCTACACCCATGTACACGCCAATATGCACACATGCCAACTGCTGATAACCTTGTTAACCGTGTTAATCCTACGCAGCCAATCCTAATCCGCAAAGGGCTTCATTTTCCCCACATCTTATCAATTTCAACACAAAAACCGATAAACATAGCAACTAAAAATAACAACAACAACAAATAGTCTGTAAACCATTTGCATTATTAATTCTCATTTGATATTAGTTGCAGCAACTATCTTTGCAGATCAATAACGCTAAGTTTATAGCTAATACATATATTAGGGCCCTAAACGATCGGCCTACTATATCATTTAGCTGACACAGGCACAAAACTATTTACTTGCCGATTTATCCAGACAAATATTACTATGCTCCCCACATTCGAATAGGAAATGATCAACATCCAACTATTGTTGCATATAGCTTTCATAGGAACAATCGGTCGCTAGTAAAAATTAGATTAATTGGATTAGATCTTCGGTGTGCTTCAAATAGTCTAAATTGTTGATGTGTTTAATTTTTATTTATTTATTTGTTTTTTTTTTCAAAAGCACTATTTGAATTCGAATTATAATTTGAATCTCGCAATTGTAGTTGAGTGCTTTCCCCACAAACCTGTCAAATTTGGGATTTTCATGCATTTCCCATGAAACAATAATAGGCGGCTAAACCGTGTTCAATTAGAAACCACATTGATAATATCAAATCCCTGTCTCTCTCCCTCTCTCTCTCTCTCTCTCTCTCTCTCTCTCTCTCTCTCTTTCTCACTCTCTATCTGTATCTGTGTCTGTGGAATTTGCAGGCAGGTTATAATGCGAGCGGTGCAAACGGATCGAAATTTTTGGCGCGTCGGCCGCAAGATTGTGGCTGCAATTTGGGATGCACACGCGCGCATCTATCATGGATATGAGGTGATCGGTCTGGAGAATGTGCCGCAGGAGGGACCAGCGCTGATTGTCTACTACCATGGGGCGATACCCATCGATATGTACTATCTAAATTCACGGATGCTGCTGCAGCGCGAGCGTCTCATCTACACGATTGGCGATCGATTTCTCTTCAAGCTGCCTGGCTGGGGCACCATTTCGGAGGCGTTCCATGTCAGTCCCGGCACGGTGCAGTCGTGTGTGAGCATATTGCGCGATGGCAATCTGTTGGCCATCTCACCGGGTGGCGTCTATGAGGCACAGTTCGGTGATCATTATTATGAGCTCTTGTGGCGCAATCGTGTCGGTTTCGCCAAAGTGGCCCAGGAGGCCAAGGTGGCGATAATACCATGCTTTACACAGAATTTGCGCGAAGGCTTTCGCCAGGTGGGCATCTTTCGCACGTTCTTCATGCGTTTGTATAACAAACTGCGCATACCCGTCTATCCCATTTACGGCGGATTTCCGGTCAAGTTTCGCACATATCTGGGCAAGCCCATACCCTATGATGACAACTTGACGCCGCAAGAGCTGCAAATTAAGGTGAGCTCATCTCCTTCTTTTTTTGCCTTTTTCGATTCATATTAATTATGTTTGTATTTGTGTAGGTGGCCACCGCCATTGAGGATCTTATTAATCGGCATCAGCGTCTGCCTGGTAGCATACTTTTGGCGCTATTGGATCGCCTGCCAGCATTTAAACGTCATCGCAAGAATTCAGTTTGCAGCCCCGTCAAGGATAAAGCGAACTGAGATGCTGCAGCCAGGCTGGCAAACAGGCAGGCAAATTAACAATAAAAAAAAAACATCTCTGGAATTTGATAATAAGAAGAACTGTGTTAATTGGACTAATAACTAATAACTAAAGCAAATATCAAATCCGTGGGCATTGAAAATTGAACATGATCATCGATCGATCATCGATTGTATGCCATAAGACTTCGTTCCATGTGTACTTCATTATAATTAATATTATGTAATGTCTAAATTAATGTCGTAACTACTACTAATACTACTACTACTACTACTACGTCGACTTCCTCCGTCTAGTTGTAACGTGAGTGTATCCAATTCGCTCTTTTAAGTGACAACAACTAGTGCAATAAACCGCCTTGTATAGCTTGTAACATCTTTTGGATAAATACATAGAATAGATAATTCATACCGAATATAGAATGCCTTGTTAGCCATTAGCCATAGCCAATGTGGACACGAACAAATTCATTTCAATTTGTAGCATTTTATTTAATGGTTGCATTTCGTTTGATTTCGATTTTTTTTATTAACTTTTTTTATTTTTCTATCGTAGTTTTATAAACATACATAAAACACATTTAGGCATAAACATCTAGTTGCTTTAAACTCTAATTTTATATAGGAGAATGGTTTGTGTGCGTGATTAAACTAGTTTTTTTTCCATTTTTATTCTTTCTTTTTGTTTTTCTTTATTGTATAAATGTGAAACGAACATTTTATGTTTCAAATTTCTCATACATGACAATTTTATTATAAGCCAACTAAACTAAAATTTAATTTTTAATTAAAACAAACAAAAAACAGCAATATAAAAACAATAACAAGCTGTATGCTTTTCTTGAATCGAAGATTGCAGTTGGTATTCGCCCCTCATACAGAATCTTGTACTATTCTGATTGAAATAATAATTATCGTATTATTTAAAAAAAAAAAATAATAAAAATAAGGAGAACATTTAGCGACACTTTTGTTCTACTATTTTTAAAAGTTCTTTGAAAAATATCACTTTTATGTTAAAACCACATTAAAATTTAATTGCGCAAATCTTTAAGGCTTGCCAGAGGCAAATAAACACGCAAAGAAACCCGATATTCAGAGAGAGAGAGAGAGATAGACAGAAAGAGAGAGATGGAAGCAAAAGTGATTTTAACTTGATCTACGAAGCCACATTACAAATTGATGTATTCTATAACATATTCTATGTGTTAAATCCATACGCACAACATTAATATATCCATTTAACTTAATTGCAGAGTTTACATTTAAGAACACTACAAATGAGTGCAATATTATTATAATTAATATTTTTGTTTTTTTTTTGTTTGTCTACATTTACATGCAGTGTTTTTATTATGTTAATTTCAAAATCATTTATTAACGCTATTTTATGTAATTCGTCAGAAATCGTTAATTAATCGTTAACTTTTTTGTACAGTTTACTTTAGGAGCAGACAGAGCGATTTTGTCCTTCGTGATACATCGAACATTTACTTGTACACCCATATAGTGCCTATATATATAACTATATATAGTGCGTACTACAATTTTAGATCTTTGGAAAGAAGCACTTGGCCAGGGCTAACAAAAATCGCAGTGCATGCGGAATATGCTCAAATGTTTCTTTTCTTTCTATATAATTTATTTAATTTTTTTAAGTGTTTCTTTGATTTGGTTTTGTTTTTGTTTTTATGTGAGGTTATCACAGGAGGAACTCACAGCGATCGTGGAGTGAACGATCTTTAGACGTTTAGAACTGCTCGGCCATGAGGAGGACGACCAGACCGCTCCAGCCGGTGAAGGGACTGCAACCTTTGCCCTCGCCGGTCTTATCATCGTACTGCTCCCAAATGTAGCCGGTGCGCTTATATTGCCGATAGATGTTCTTCACTAGATTGTCGCGCAGCTCACCATAGATTTGGCGCGCCGTTTGCGCAAAGGGACCCTCGATTTTGCCATAGTGGCGCAGCGCCTTAACGGCCAAATAGTTGATATTTATCCAGATGGGACCACGCCAATATGGCGGATCGTGTTCCGTATTCCGTTTCATGTACATCGGTGAGTTCTTCGCCAGCGAGCGCAGTCCATAGTTTGTCCACAGTATCTCCGGATCGCGCAGATCCTGCAACATGCGACCCAAATATGGCGAATCATGCTCCAGCTGCTCCAGCAACAGCGGAAACAGACTCACATAGCCAAACATGGAGTCCACAAACTTATAATCCGGTTGCTTCAATACATAACGCTGTTTCTCCGGCGCCGGCAAAGATGATGATGATGTGGAGGAGGATTGCGATCGCTTGCCAGCTGTGCGCTGTGTTGATAGCGGGGGCGGTGTCTGTTTCAGGGCAACGGCATCTGTGTGAAGGCCCCAATCCGAATAGTGTTCGCTAAACGGATCCAAATGCAAACGATTGAGCAGCCCATTGTCCGTCAGAAAGGAGGCCGTCTCATAATACTTGACATCATCCTTGCCGAGCAGCGATGACAGCTCGGCCATAACGCTGGCAGCGAGCGCAATCCAGCAACGCAGATCGACATGACGCTCCAGCGGCGTCGGATGCGAGGCACGCGGATAATCGTCCAGGCCCGAGGACAAACTCTTTGGATTCAGTTCACGTACCGTGCTCGCATTGCGTCCGCGCCACAGATACGTGCCCAGCACCTCACCTGCGGATTGACAATGGATCAGAGAGCGAAAGAGAAACAGAGAGATGAAGAGTATGCAAGTGAGACGATGACTTACCTCGCTGTGTGGTATTGTACCAGGAAAACCAGGCCTGGAGACGGGGATAGAGTCGCTCCAGGGTGGCGAAGCGACCCTTCTGCGCCAACTGTTGCTTGTGATGGTTAAGCAGTTTCCGAAGCGTTAGGAAAAACGTTGGCGGATTCGCGTTGCTATTGCGCTGAATGACAAACTCATCGGGGACCTTGGCAAGCGCCTCGACGCCAAGGATTTGTTCGCGCGGTATCCAGCCCTCGATGTTGAGCAGATCGAACCAATGACAGATGATGTCCAGCTCAATGTCCACGTCCCAGGCGCTAATCAATAGACCATGGAAGCCCTCGTCCCACAGGAAGCCGCGTGGAAAGAAGCTACGCGATGGCACCGCCGTATACAGTGGCGCCTTCCAATATGGCACCGGATTCTGGGTGTGCACCGACTGCACCCGACTCGCGCCATAGAAATAACCGATGCCACCAATCATATTGCTGAAGGCATTCCGGGCAAATCGTATCTCATCGGCGGCATAACCCTTGGCGGCCAATTGGAACGTGTCCTCAAAACGTTTCTCAAACGCGCCCATCTTCTCCAGCAGCGAGTCGGTGTAGGCGCGTCCCGTTGGCGGCTTCGGTATGGATTCGCCCAGCGCAAAACCGGACGTGGACTGGTACGTAATGTCCAGCGTGAAATCCACCTCGGCGGTGATCTGTATGGCAATCAAATTGGGCTCCGGATTCGTTGAGGGTAAACCGTTCTGGGAGATTATCTCGCCGGGTAGACCAATAAATCGTTGCCCCTGCTTGCTGGTGAAGGCGCGAAAATGCGCAAAGATCGTATCCTTGAGCTTGGCCAGCGATGGCGCCACCGTACTCAAATACGATTTGTGCAGAATCCTTCCCTTTGCCGGATGGAAACGCACCTGAAACTCGCCAAGTCCTTGACTCTCGCCGTAGACGCCCGGCTCCGGGCTCTTCTCGTCCGAGACGTACTTGATGTGCCCGTTGGTGCGCTCATCCAATGCCACATACCAGATCAGCGATATACTGCGATCCCAGGCCCGTGTCGTATTCCGCACCGAGATGCGGGCGGTCCAATCGCCGCCAAACTGTTTATCACCGTTATATTTGACAAAGGAGGTCTTCACCTCGAATGGCATATCCTGTATGTCCTGCACCCCAAAACTGCGACCATCATGATGCGTCCAACCGTAGCCATCCAGTTTGTCGCTCTGCTCGCACCAGTGCCGAATGCCGGCGCCATTCGGCCCCAGATTGCTCGGCGTATACCACATCAAGCCCATGACCAGCGAGTGCGGATCACGGGTCTTCAGACCGAAATACGTTTGCGGCCGATATGTGCCCCAATAGCGTTCCGGATCATCCAATCCGGCCAGCAACACCATCTTCTGGTTGTCCAGGGGCGTATTGACGCGTGTCTCCAAATATCCCAGATAGCCAAAGTAGCTGGCAATGGCCAGGCACACACATCCAACCAGCGTCTTCCACTTGTCCAGCATCAGACTCGAGGACAGATTCCAATTCAAGTTGCTCCTGTTGCTGCTCGAGCTGCGATGCTTGCTTTTTGCAGTTGCTGCTGCTGCTGCGGCTGCTGCTGCTGCAGTTGCAGCTGGCGTTTCGTTTTGATTCGTTTTGGGCGTATTGTTGTTGCTGCCGCCTGCATTGCGCGCCATCCTTGCCAGCTTGTAACTTATAACACAATTTTATTTTTGACTCCTTTTTTACTTTATGTACACACACATACACACACACACGTACACGTACACAATTCGTTATTCGTTTTCAACACTGGCTGGCAGTTGGAGTTGTGCAGTTCCGCTCTAGTTCCATACTAGTTCATTTGCACGGAGAGTTTGTCATTTATAAATGTATTAAATGTTTGTCGTATGAAAAACGAAAACATTTAAAAATTGGTTGAAAATTTCAGCAATTAGCCGACATTTTACATACACGTCGATTGGCTCATGAGCTCGAGTGGTGAGCTATCTGAAAAAAGAACTAATAATATTCAGGTAGCGTGGCATGCATCGATAATTGATTTATCGATAGTGCGTTGTAAGACAGCTGTTTGCTGTACACACAATTTTTGTTTACAACACAAATAAAAAAAAAAAAAAAAAAAAAAGAGAGAGGAAAGCTACACGATGGATTCACCGACGCCGTCGCAGCCCAAACCGAAACGTTCGTTTAAGAGTCCTTTTGCGTTTCCAAGAAACTGTGTCTATCGGCCGCTCCGTCAAATTCACAACACGGAGCGCAATCAAAAATTGCCAGCAGATCAACCCACGTGTGAGTAACACAGACAAACAGACAGACAGATTGTCCCTGGGCGCGGACAAGTTCAATAAACATGTATTGTTTTATTATAATTGTGTTTCTTTTTTTTTCGTTTTGCTGTTTCTGCTTCACTTGGCACAGACTTCACGCTGAATGCGCCGCCCTCGCTGCTGCCGGCCAAGAAATACTCGGACATCAGCGGCCTGCCCGCACCCTATGTCGATCCGCACTCGAAGCTGCGCTACGCCAATGCCGAGGAATATAGCAATATGCAGCACATGCCCTCGGACATCATCAATGGCTACTTAACCCTGCGAGGCTACACAAGTGCCGTTGGCTAGCAACAAGAGTCCCAGCTCTAAACAAGCAGCATGTCAACAATAATAAATTAAGTTTATTTTAGTGTTAACGATTAAATTATGTTGTAAAATTAATGATGAATATGATTTGTTTAGCTATAATTCAAATTGAATCATTTCTATGCATTTTGTGAAATTAAATATAATATAAATATTCGATTTTTTTGCGCATGAAATTCAATTTCTGACTTAAGATCGATTTCTTAAAATGTTTAAATCATTTTTTTGTATGAAGTTTACTGCTAATTGGAGCAAAATGTAACTTTTGCCTGGCGTTAAGCTTGAATTTCCCCAATAAAGGGTAAATATACACGCAATTGTTAAACAAAGCTTACTTGAAATAACATAAAAACAATAGAAGAAAGTCCTAATAAATGTGTAATTATTTAAGTTAAATGACGACAGCAAATTATAATTAAACTACTGGTTGAGAAAATAAACTTAAAAAATTGTGTTTATTGACGAGATATATATACTAAATATATATTTATCCTAAATGTGCGTATTTTAATGTGACTTCTTTCGGTAACATTATTTGCATTTTGAATGCAAGCAATAAAAAAAAAGGATGCAAAGTTTATATGCCGAATGATTTCAATAATAATAATATACGAATTTTATTTAAGATTATAATGTATAAACATTTTACAAACTAGAGCTAGGTCATTTGTAAATATATATATATATATGTTCAAGCGAGTTTCTGAAACTGCATTTGTTAATTACGAGATTTGTTTCAATGTTGTTCTTGTCGATTTATGTGCGTGTGTGTGTGTGTGTGTGTGTGTGTGTGTGTGAGTGAGAAAATTGTTGTTCTTGTGTCATTCGAATAATTCGAGCGCTTGTGGAAGAGATCGACAGGATGCAATTGCTCGACTACTAGGACTAGTGCAATCCGCTTCCAGCAGGCATGTTTGTGTTAAAAGCGCATTATTTTTAATCTAAGTTTCCGAATAAAAAACCCTTGCAGCTGCTATTCTATAATTCCAACAGCATATCGGTATATGTATATAGATATATATTCGTGTGTTTTTTTGATCATCATCAGCAATTGGACTCCGTTCTGCAAGGGCATACAATCTTCGGAGTGCCTTTCTTTCTTGTATTTCGTTTTCTCTGATTTTTTGTCTTCCTTAGCTGCCAGCATGAGAATGGGAAGGATCCCAGGCACCGGGGGAATCGATCAGCCCCATTCGCATATATTTCTATTTTGTATTTGTTTTTCGTTTGTTTCGTTTTGTTTATCCATTTCGCTTAATTAGTTTAAGTTGTAGTTTTGGGCGTGGCAGCAGCGGCAGCAGCAGTGGCAGCAACAGTAAGAACAATAAATGCTAGCCAGCCTGATTGATGGGCCGTGTAATACTGTTCGGCTGTGTCAGCATATTCAGATCGGCATGGAAGCTGCGCGGCAAACCGGATATGTCCAATTGATGCTTCAGCACCACCATTGTCGCCAGCGTCTTCAGCGTGGGCTCAAAGTCCAACACATGCAGATCGCTGTAGTCAATCAGTGTTGTAATTGCCGCCGCTGCTGCAGCGGCTGATGTGGCTGCTGCTGCAGCTGCTGCAGCTCCTCCTCCTGCACCTCCACCACCTGCTCCTGCTCCTGCTGCTGCTGCTGCTCCTCCACCAGGTCCTGCAGCTGCTGGCAGCGGTTGCGTTGGCAACGCCGACTCATTGGCCCGCGACACGTTGAGAGATGTGAGCGCTGTAGCGCAACGTGGACTGGTGCCGCCAAAGAGGAACATTCGAGTGCCCTTCACAATGGCACATTGGCGGCGTCGGGCCGTTGGCGCCTGGCCATTGGCACGCACGAGATTCCAGAGTTTGGTGCGCGGATCGAATGTGTACAGATCGTTAAAGTGCTGATCGAGCAAGCCATTATAGCCGCCAAAAACAAAGATCAATTTGTTATGGACGAACATGCTGTGACTGCGTCGACCCACTGGCACCTTGCCAGCGGTGAATGGACGATGCCAGACCTTTGTCTTCATGTCCAGATAGACGATCTCATGGCAGTAGGTCTCCTCCTGGCTGTGGTAGGGACTATGCTTATCGCCACGCCCCCCAAAGATGTACATGCGTTCGCCCTCGTAGGCGACGGCCGCATGAAAGTCCCGATAAGTTGGCGGCACACCAAACGTTTGCACGTAGCGCCACTCCATTGTCTCCAGATTGAGGGCGTGCACATCGCTGCTGAACTCATTGATCTCATCGACAAATCCACCAAAGATATACATGCAATTGCCGATGACGCACGCCGAATGACCATCCCGGGCACCGGGCAGACAGCCGCCGACCGGCGGACGGGTCCAATGTGCCATCTTTGGATCGAAGCAGTAGAGCACGTTGCACAGATGCTCATCGTTGCGTCCGCCCCAAATGTAGATGCGATCCTTGTAGGCGACGACTGTGTGACCGTAGCGCTGAAATGGCACCTGCGGATACTTGAGCGGATCGCCAGCGTTGTCGCACTGCTGTGGCACCAGTGTCCAACGCATCGAGTGCACATTGAGCACATGCACATCGATCTGTTCGTTGAACCGATAATCGTCGCCGGTACAATAGCCGCCAAAGCTATAGATGAACTCACCGACTCCGACAGCCGCATGATTCACACGCTGTGGTCCACCATCCAGATGTACTGTCCACAGCATCCTGTTCCTTCCTCCTTTTCCAGCTTTCTGGCTGCAAACTGTACACAAATAAATCTTAATTTTGGATTCAACTCAAACAACAACATAATATTGCAATCTTCAATCAACAGTAAATTTTAATAGTTTATATCTGCGGTCGCTTTAAGTTAGTCAATGCTGTCATTTTACTCAATTTACCTTAATGTGTTAACTGGCAAATAATTGTATAATTTTTTTTTCGTTGCCTGCCAATATCTTGAAATAAATACATATTTATTTATTTAAGCCTTCATTTATTTCTTTTTATTTTAATAATATAATTAACATTTTTCTATTATATTTTTAGAATGAAAACTATTTGAAAAGTTTTAAAATTATTTTTGAATATTGAATTTTGAAAACCCAACGAATATTGAAAACATATAAATGCAATGTGCAAAGTATTTGTGTGAGAGAGAGAGAGAGATGGAGAGAGATAGGAGAGAAAGAGATATACTAGCCACAGATATCCACTTCGTTGATGGCAACAGAAAACAGCGTTTTTTACGATCCGTATCTGTATCTCTCTCCCTCCCTCTCTCTCTCTCTCTCTTTCTCTCTCTCTCTGTCTTGTCAAAAAAGGTTGAAATATTGGGATATAGAATGGAATGTCATAATGCACAAAAAATGCATATATTGTTAACAAAATGTCAAAACTTCTTATTTGATTTATAAACAATATATTTTGAAATAAAAAAGTGAGGCAAATGCGTATTTATTAAATATATCTTTTTTTCAGGATATTTAAAACAATAGATAATTAAGCAGCGTATTTTTATTTATTTGATCTAATTCCCCACGCACAACTAGTTTTGGCAACACTCGCAACAACATTGTTACATTCCACGTTTGATTCAGCTAAACGCATTTTTTTGTGTATTTTGCTTAAGCCCTTATGCTCTGCTGTGCTCAGCGTATTAAACAGCTGTTTGTTTGGCAACAACACAAAAGCGATATTCATGGAACGAGTTTTTTCAATTTTAAAGGTCTCATTTTTGTGTTTAACACTGAGGTACGTATATAACTGTCAATATTGAATTGAGAAGCACTTGCAGTAGTAGCGGACATATGGCTGCAGACGAAGAAGAAGAAGAAGATGCAGCAGCGGATAAAGAGGAATGCGATTACTTTCCACAGAGAGTTGATAATATTTTACTGTCCTTTTTATCTTGCGTTTCACTTTTCTTCTCCTCAATAATTTTTTGAGAGTGTTGTGCAATGGTATTTTGGCCATATCGTACAAAAGATATAGATATGTGATATATACGTGTGCACATACGGATACATATACGTAAATATTTATTATCTGGTTAGGGGGACCTTGGGGGTTTTTGCCCACTTATTTACGCTTACCTCACACGAAGACAATTGCACTGAGACAGCGCCGCCTGCTGCCAACTGATTTGGGAGTTGCACACAAATCGAAATTTAGTCAAATTTTCGCTGCTGCCACAGTTCAGTTGACTTGCGCCAGTATCTCTGTCTCCTTGTTTTCTTGTTGTTTTTTGTCCGTACGGCGCGTGGTATTTGCAATGCGTATTCTGTATGTTTTTCTTTTTTGTGTAGTAGCAATTTCAGTCGGGTAATTTGTAGCTACCTATCGATACTATCGAAACGTCCGTGTCAATCGATATATCTATCGTGGGTGTCCGTATGTGTGTGACCAAAGTAACAAATAAATACTCTGAATCTGCTGCACTTCCCCACAAAAACACAAACACATCAGCGACCCCAACAGCAAAAAAAAACGCAAAATGAGCAAACGCAAACAAATATTGTATTCGGTTCAATAAATTGATAGAAACATTAATAATGCAAATGTGTTGCATTAAAAGCGTACAAACGGTGTGA
This sequence comes from Drosophila hawaiiensis, assembly GCA_037043685.1. NCBI lineage: Eukaryota > Metazoa > Arthropoda > Insecta > Diptera > Drosophilidae > Drosophila > Drosophila hawaiiensis. Next base: position 1,878,555 of record JBAMBA010000107.1, on the reverse strand, counting down.
AGAGCCACAATTGTCAGTGTCATTTACTTAGTAGTGGGTCGTTGTTGCTTCAATTTGCTTGCTTGTGTGTGTGTGTGTGTGTGTGTGCCAGTGTGTGTGTGTGTTTGTGTGGGTGTATTTGTATATCGCACAAAAAACAACACACACATAAAAAAACTGCAACAGCAACTGCAACAGAATCGTAAGTTGTCATTAGTTTTTGGCAAATGTTTGTTTCTTTCCTTGTGTTATTCGTAAGAGCTAGAAAACGTGTGTAATATATGTATATGTATATAAATATGTATATATAGGTAATACATGTACATATCAGCAAAGTACATTTGTAAGTACATTGCTACTTACATCCATAATACATATGTATGTATGCATATAAATTCATTTACTTTAGCTTTGTCTTAGCCTCTCTTCCTTACACACATGCACACAGACACACACACAACAATAACAACGCAGTTAGCTGCGTATGCAAAAAAAAAAACACTAAACCCACATAGATTTTTTTCACTTATTGTATGTTGTGTCCCCGTATGTACGTATATGTGTGTATATGCATTTGTATTTGTGTATAGATTGTGGATTGCACGTGTGTGTGTGTGTCGCTGCTGCTGCTGCTTAACAAATTGCGTCTTTTAGCAACTCCAAAGCGCGCTAACATTGGCAAGTGCGAGTGAGAGACGGCGTCATTAAAGTTCATTCATCTGATCTCTCTCTCTTTCGCGGTCTTTTTCTTTTTGTGCCCCCCGCTATAGCTTCTGCTTCTCAGCTGTTCTCTGTTCAACTGCACACACACACATACATATATATCTATATCTTGAGGCCCGTTAGAGAGGAACAAGCAAGGATTTAATTTCGCTTTCTGGTTTTGTTGTTTGTTTGTTGTGCTTTTGGTATACAAACACACACACACACACACAACAGAGAGCAGCTGTATTGCGCATGTGTGTGTCGCGTGCGTTGGCAACGCCACCACACAACAGACACACAGCTGTTTCTGCGCTGTATTTTTGTTTACGCTTTCTCCCTATCTCTCTCTCTCTCTCTCTCTATCTGGCTCGCCCTCGCCCTCACCCACTGGCCCCGCTGCTTGACTGGCTAGCATTCGACAGTCGACTGCGACGCAGGCGTCGCAACGCAATAAATTTTGTGTTGTTATTTTCTTTTGCCGTCTGATAAGATTATATTATTTTGGTTTCATCAGCTGTTTTTTTTCCTTTTTTTTGTGGTTTATTTTGAATCACTTCATTGCAGCAGCATTATTTATCTGCGACTTTACCAACACTGCTCATATTTAAACTGCTAATCATAATTCTATTTGTTGCCGATTCTGCTTTGGACCACACACACGCACACAAGTAAACATATAAACAGTAATTTACAGAGCGTTGCCATTGACGGTAATGACCCCAACTAAAAGCAACAACAAGTGCTGGTGTGTGTGTGTGGCTGTGTGCGTGCCTGTGTGACGCGTGGGTTCTTTCTTGTTGTTATTGTTGTCCCCATTGGAGTTCCCTCTTTGTTTGCATGACAAAAAAAATAAAAAAAAACTAGAAAAAAGACGTAAAAGTTCTATTGACTTTTTAAGGCGCAGCGGGTAGACGAATAGCAGCAACAGTAAGAAATTTGGGGCGAGGGGACATAATTGCGTGTTTTTGTATATAACTGCAAATGCGATGCGTATGGTCAATTAAATAAGAACATGCTGATCCCGATTCCCTGGCTGATGGGGGGGGTTAGGCACTGGAAGAAGCAGAGGCCCACTCACCTCGCCGTCAACAAAACCAACAAACACACACGTACACAGCAGCCCAGGCAGCCATCATACAGCAGCACTGAGAACCGACAACGAGACGCGTTCTTACCGTTACACAGCACATTGGCTTTTGTCACACAGTGCAGAGGGAAAGTATTTGTATGTATGCATCTTTTAATGAAACTGTCTCTTGCACTTACAAATTTCTACCAATTAGATAATTCCCCGATATAATAAATTGGGTAAAATTATAGATAAATGTTGCTAGAGTTACGAGCTCACAATATGTGTTGATCAGAGCTGTGATTTCACGAAAATCTAACAAAAGACAATTTATTTCTTAATTTGTAAATCGAATGTTGGTAAGCACAAAAAATAAATAAAAAAAAGATCGGCTGTTCTGACTGATTATATTTTGCTCACACTGTATGCGTACTGCTCTCTCTCACTGTCACCACCACCTCACTCGCGGCTGTTCTTGGTCTTATTCCTGTTCGCTTTCTTGTTGTTGTTGTTGCTGTGCTATACATATGCCCACACTTAGCAGTAAGAACAACAGCCAGCAACGGACAACAAGACAAGAAGAAAAACAGCAATAACAAGAATATTGGGTTAACATTTCTAACGGTAATTGGGTGCGCAATGCATATTGAAATTTTGCATTTTACCTTGAATTGCATTTGCACACGCACACACACATACACAAACAGCATTAGAGGCATACGCATTGTTATTGTGATTGTAAATTATCTAGTAAATTGCCTGAAGTACATAAAGTACACGTGTGTGTGTGTCTGTGTGTTTAGTACTTGACAGCATTCTCAGTGCTGCTTGATTTTGCTTTCTTGATTGCTTGTAATATGCGTATGCATTTAACAGTGTGTGTGTATGTGTGTGTGTTGCGTGCTTGGTGTTGGTGTTGTTTTATTTTATACAATTTTTGCAATTGGTGGCGGTGCTTGTTGCAGCGCAGTCGCCACTGCCACCTGTATGCCACACACTGCTGTTGCTGCCTTTTCGTTACTTCTTTGTCCGCTGCTAAAAAAACGTCAGCGAGAGCCAAACTGCGGCGCCGCCGTCGCTGCCTCTGCTGTCAGTTGCCAACGGCGCAGCAGCAGCAGCAGTGACGACGACGCTGCCCGTCAGTCGCTCGTTACATTTCGCATAGCGCGCTTTGGTTTTTGATTGCAAAATAAAAGTGAAGTGGCAAAGCAAAAAGCCAGCCAATATACTATAATAACAACAACAACAACAATAATAACAGCAGCAGCAGCAGCGCTAAACTTAATAGAAATCAAAACCGTAAACGCTTTTGGGTGCCAAAGAACTTTCAGCTTCCTTTTCTTATCCACATTTGGTTCACTGAACTCGCGAATTTACTTTGTTTTGTTTTCTCTCTTTTTGCTGCTCTTCTTCGTTTTTGGTGATTTCTGTTTGTGTGTGTGTGTGTGCGTGTTTAATTATTATTATTAATATTATTATTTGAGTTGCTTATTTAATTAACTAATTATCCAAGTGATTATTTTGTTGTTTGATTTGCATTGGCGCCAAAAAAGTCGTCAACATGTTTTTTTTTTAATTTCGCAAGCTAATTAATATTGAGACGCAACGTTTAAGCAACCCGCCCCGCCCCGTGGCTCACCACTCTCCACTGATTCAACTCTTTGTTGTCTGGTCCCTCAAATGCAGCAGCAGCAGCCAACCCTGGCCAAGTGCATTTCCCTGTTGCTTCTTTGTTCACGCTGCCACTCGCCCCATCCCCATTGGCGTTCCCTTACCCGGACGCTCCTGTTTCTTTGTTTCAGTCGTCAGCAGCCAATTTGCATTGGAGATTGAACAGACGACGACGACGACGTTAATGTTGTTTGTCTGTTTGTCGATTTCTGGGCAATCCCACAAGGGCGCTAATTCTTAACAATGTAATGTACATCGAATATGTATTTATGTATGTATGCATGATGTATGGGTTAACTGCTATGTTTTCGATCTCGATTTTTCTTTCAAAATCCAATTTCTGTCTTTAAATCCACATGTACCATTTTCATTTGGATTTTAAAAACAATTAGATTTGTTGTGAGAAGCTAACCAAATATTTGTCCAATGCATTTCCAGCTAATCCAAAATAACATCTTCCAGAGTAGTTGTAAAGTGTGAACTTTATTTGACCCTGTTATTTATGTGCTAATTCGCCTTAACAAAGTTAATTAGTTGTCATCACAAATCACTTAAGAGACGAGTTACATTTTGTTTTGTTTTTTTCTTTTAAAGTGATCGACTGGCTAAATGCAAAATTTGGAATCTTAGGAAGATTGTAATTAAAAAATTATTCATTTACACAGTTTACAAATGATATAAACGAATTGCAAGGACTTTCAAGACTTTTAAATTGATTTATTTTCAAACCGTTTTGAGTTGTTATTAAAGAAATTCATTTATGGATAACAAAGCGAGTATTATTTACGTGAATAGCAATTTGAGTGTATGAGTGTGTGAATGCAACTCCATTCACTGTAGTTAAATCATTACTATAAAACGATCCGTTTCAATGAATCAATTACTCGTTGAATGGGCAAATTGAAGTTAATATTCATCCTCTCAATTTTCTCACTTATGCTACAATTTGTCACACAAACATATGTCGTATATATATATATATATATATACATCGATATGTAACTGTATGAATACCCAACACCTGTCCTCAATTATCTACTAACGATAGCACAGAAATGGCCAATGAATCAGCTTTTGGAAGCCAGCTGTTAATTGGAAAAGTTACGTTTGCTTCTTTCAGTGTTGTTGCCGATTAATTGAATTTCTTTTTAAATACGAAACATTCGTTCTCTATCTATTTGAGAATGTTAGATAACGATTTGAACTATTTTTGAGCTTTTCAATCGCAATAATAATTTCCAATATTCAATTTGTACAAATAGTTGAAAGGGAGTTAAAAATAAATTGTTGACGAATATTTTGTGTTGTATTTCATTGTCACAAAAGCAACTCAAATTGTCAACACTGTTTTGGAGTGTTTGTTCTTCTGTCTCGCTCGCACGCGCAGCGATATTGCGCTCCATAAATCATTTAGTTGCCAACAATGATAATGCTGCCAATGCTGCACATCATCATCGTCATCAGCACTATCATCATCATCATTATTATTATTTTTGTTATTATTATTGATTGGTAGCCAGTGAGAGTGAGAGAAATGCCGACTTAATACTCACCCAACATATTCATCCAGCTCACGTTTTACTCTTTTCCTTGTTTGCCTATTGCGGACCCTGGCAATGTGGTTCTCGTTGTTGGTTGACTGAAATATGTATGGCGTTGCCAAATGGAAATCAATAATGCAAATGTAATTGTGCCTCTTTCTCTCTCTCTCTTTCGCTCTCGCTCTCGCTTTGCCTTTGTTTTGGCTTTTGCATAACAGTTGCTGCTATTTGTTGTTGTTGTTGCTGTCGCATTTCATATTGGCTACAACAAAAGAAAGAGAAAAAAGAACAAACATATAACTACACACTGCACATGCATTAATAATCATTTGCCTTTGTCTTTTATCTTTGTGCAGGAAATCTGATATACTCCTCCTCGTGTATAAACACAAAAGAGAGAGCAGAGAGCAGACAGACAGACAGAAAAGCCAAGAACGGCAACGCAGCAATTAGATTGAGGTCGATACCGTTCTGGCCCACGACGACACTTGGCAGACGTCGCTGGACATAATCGTTCAATGACAGCAGCCACAATTGCTGCCTCTGCCGCCGCGGCGTCGTCGTCGTCGTTGTTGTCGCCATCGTCGCCGTCCGCCGCAAGGAACGTAACGTGCAGTTAACGCCCAGCAGCAAAAACAGCTCCGTAGTCGAAACCGGAGTCGAAGTCAGAGTCACAGTCGAAACCGAAGTCAAAGTCGAAGTTGGGGTGTCCTCTTTGCACCCGGTGAGCACAAGGACAAATACTGTTTTTGACCCGAGTCTGTTGGCCTTTTAATAGTTGGCGACGACAACAACAACAACAACAGCTTAACGTTAACGTAAAATAGTCAAAGGATCAGAAAGCACCTAGAACACACCGCATAGTACATTTACCCTTAACAGTTTTGTCTTTGACGTAGATTACATAGCCGGATTGCTGACCGGAGTTCAATTTCATTATACATTTTTAAAAAATCCCAATCGATTGTTCCTTTTGGTAGAAAGATAGTTATGATATAGTAACTAATGACCTTCCTCCACAGGTCTTTGTGAATCGAAATATTGCTGATGCCATGTTTATTTACTATCTATATATTTATATATATATGATTTACTATACATGATTTACTTTGATTGATTGATCATTCAAGGCATGACTTTAAGGTTAGGTTTTATTTTCAAGAACTGCAAACTTCTTTTAAAATAATATCCACTTATTTTAGAGTTTTACTTCAAAAATTATTAAAAGATAATGACAGGACTTATATATTTCAATATGCTTTAGTCACTCAACTAAATATATATATACATATTTATATATATTTGCAGCGGGTCAATTCACAACCAGCAAGAAGTGTACTTCTCTGTGAGTGAGAGAGAGAGAGAGAGAGAGAGGTACGGACCAAGAGAGAGAGAAAGAGAGAGAGACGTTGAGTTTCAAACAACCAGCTAAAAAAGCCAAGCCAAACCACACGCCCAACGTAAACCGCAATACGTGAGCAACTGGAACATTAACTGCAACATTAACAGTTACAGTGTAACAGTAACAGTAACATTAACATTAACATTAACAGTTCGAGTTGTGCATAGCAACAACAACAACTAGCAAGCAAGAACAATGGTCAAAACCTTTCAAGCCTATTTACCGTCCACAAATCGGACCTACTCATGTGTTCATTGCCGTGCGCATCTCGCCTCACACGACGAGCTCATCTCGAAGTCGTTCCAGGGCAGCGAGGGGCCGGCATATCTATTCAATTCGGTGGTGAATGTCGCCTGCGGCCAAACGGAGGAGCGTGTCCTGCTCACCGGTTTGCATGCGGTCGCCGATATATATTGCGAGTGCTGCAAGACGCCGCTTGGCTGGAAATATGAGCATGCGTACGAGTCCAGTCAGAAGTACAAGGAGGGCAAGTTCATTATTGAGTTGGCGCACATGATCAAGGAGAATGGGTGGGACTGAACGATGGTGGCGTGTGGCACGTGAGCAGAAGTGGCATGTGGTGGCGCGGCAGGCTGACAAGGATAACAGTTAACAGCGGAAGCAGCAGCAGCAGTAGCAGCAGCAGCAACAACATTAACAGTTGATTGGCGTGGAGTGCAGCAAAGTGCAAGAAATGGCTTTTGGAGCAAGCGAGTGCAAGCGAGAAGGCAACACACAGCAGACAGCAGGCGAGCGCCAGCGATCGAGCAAGCGAGCGAGCGAGCAAGAGAGAGACATATAGAGAGAGAGAGAGAGAGTCGAGTCGAATCAGAATCAGAATCTGAATCGAAGTCGGAGTCAAGTTGAGAGTTCGAGAGTTTTAGGGTACCACAACATATATATGCTATTATATAGTACATAACTCGTCGTATCTTATAGAACACAACAAACACACAACAAACACACACACACACACACATGGAGACAGCAACCACATCATTACATCTACATCTACATCTACACAGACCCACACACACATACAGCTCCTGATGGGCTTGAGAGATCTCTGCGCTGGCAGCAGCAGCAATTTGAACTGATGCCATCTATATATATCCTGGCCTAGGCGCATAAACTTTTATTGTTGTAGATTTTGTTTCCTTTTTTCTTCTATTTTTCTTCCTATATTTTTTTTGTCTTTTAAAAATGTTTATTAAATTATTTAAATTAGCTGCTTGAAAGTGCTTGGCATATATTTGAAATACTTATTTGTATATATATATGTATATATTATTATATATATATATATATATATATACTACTTACTTACATATTGTACGCGTGCATGTTTAAATGCATTACTCTCATTGTTGTCTCAGTTCGACTGTTCTGCAGTTTTGAGTTTTTTGTGCAGCATTTTTCTTTTTTGTTGCCAACCAATACAAAAAAAAACGTGCACTGCCAATAAACGAGAAAAATGTTTTCAAAAAGAAAATGCGACAAACAACCGCATGCAAATTAAAATGAACACTTTCATATACATACAAAAACACACACACATACACATGTACACACACAAACACCAATTTTCAATGTACTAGTTATTTAATAAAATATTTAAAAAATAATTATTTAATGCAATTTAAGCTTGATCAACTGCATAAGCTATGTATTTGAAAAAAAAAACACAAAACAAAAACAAAAAGCGCAAGGAAATGCAAAAAAAAAACAAAACAAGAAAATAATTCAAATATACAATAGCAACTTAATAACCATTGCAGCAAGCATTAAAAAAATTAAACAGAAACAGCAAATTGTGAATGCCAATAAATTAAAAAAAAATTAAATAAATAATAAGAAACAAAATTAAAATAAAATGCAAGCAACGTGAAGAGAAGAAAGAACAAACGCTAGGTGGCGCCACATCAACTTATAACGATTTAAATCTAAGTTTTGTATTAATTAGTTTAAAACATATATGTTCTCCTGTAATATTAGGGTGCCACGAGCAGAGCAGATTATAGATGGGGTGGTAGGGGCATGAACAAATTCATGAAAAATGCAAAGCAAATTTATATTAATATTTGTGAACGAAAGAAATAATATAAAATACACTCGGAATTTGCGTATAAATGTTGTCGCTAAAAAATAATCGTATATTGAATATATAATTGAAACAAACATGAGAGCAAACAAACACAAAAACAATCTTAAATCAAAGAAAAGCTCGAGGAGCAGAGGAAATTTTTTAAAATAACGAGTACATAAACGAAAATATGCAAAATAACTGCCAAGAACTATTCGAGTTAATGATGTTCTCTAAGTAGTCATAACTATATGTATATATATATATATATATATATATAGTATGTATGTATATATATATATATATATAAATATGCTATATATATATATATATAAAAGTATATTTTGTGGTAGCATTAAACATACAAGCAAAACAAACGAATAACGTTATCGCATTGCATTGAAGCGATGATAAACAAAATCAAACAATAAATGAAAATCTCTTCAACAAATTTGCCTCAAAAAAACAAAATCAACAATTAGTTTTTATTTAAGTTACTGTGCTGGTTGCATTACTTAATGATTATCGTCAACAAAATAAAATGAAAAACAAAATAAATAAAAAATTAACAGCAAAAATTAAATTTCATTTCAACAAATAAACACTCATCGATACTTATTAAAAATATAAAACTATGTTCTATATAAGAAACAATTAGTTTGATTTCAGTTAACCTAGAAACTCCCCAGAAAATCACAAATGATAACAATTTACAATAAGGTGTTTATTATTATTAATTGAAAACAAAAACAAATTAGCTACATTTTTGAATGCGGTTGCGAATATGAACAATAATTATGTATTTAAAAAAGTATAAGTAGGTGTGCTACATTATTAAACATTCACATTTATTTCCCCCCAATGCTAAAAGCTGATCAGAGAACCCAAATTGAATTCGTTATTAATTAAAGCTACGAGCTAAATGCGATTTTGTAATATTTTCAAACAGCGATTTTGACAACTCTTTCTGCAAATAGTCACATGTTAGTCACTAGATGGAATCAATCAACCCAAAAAAACACCTTTAGCCACAAGTTCAAGTTCAAAGAACATAATAATGCATACATTATTCTATTGTACTTATAAGAATCATTCAATATTACATCTACGAAGTTCAAAAGATTAATTGAACTTGCAACTTAACAGAAACTTACACGATGTGTTTATTTATTTACATGCTAAACGTGATATGGCAACTTGCAAAATATATTGATGTAAAACATACATAAGAGATTATACATACACAACAAAACAACAACAACAATAATTCATTGTAGCTGATTTTAGTTGATATTTATGAATAACATACATAAATTGAACCACCATCAATGTGTATATCTTGATGTGTGATGGCCTCATCAAGATATATCCGTCTTGAAATATACATTGAACGCAAGCAAACTGAACAATGTGAAAAAATATGATCTGCATATATATACAGATGATGTATATTTGGCATATATATTAAATTATCAAATGGATCAGTTTTCTCTAAATACTATTTGCATGGGGTGCATGAGTTTCAAGCCAAAATTTCCGACTGTCTGTTTGTCTGTCTTGGCAAACTAGTCACTCAGGACTCACTGTACATATATACATATATATATACGTACATATATTCTGAATGATTAATGAAGTACGTTTAAATTTCATATTTAATGCTCGCCATGAAATTGCCATGAAATTTAATCTAAGACAAATGTCTGAGTAAATTGGTGTCAAATGAGCGCAGAGTTCAACATGTTGTAGGTGTATAAATATCTATATATATATATATATATATATATCTATATCTATATATACATATATATATCTGGATAATGTTACTGTGCAGGAGCATTCCATTCAATTCAATTGGTTGTATTAGCAGGTGGATGGCTTACTTCCACTTGTTCTGTGAGTAATCCCATTTGGAGGAGAGTCCAGTAATTGGCTGGATTTGCAGGTGTATAATGCGACGTAGTTGCGCCTGACGGCGCTCCTCTTGGAACGTCTCCGGATATTCATCATATCCGGCCGCATTGATTATCAAAGCGATGAGAATTGCAATCGCCGTCGACCACAGACCGATGCCGATGGCCAGCTTCCACTCGGGCGTGAAATGCTGAAACTCGGCATATGTCTGACAGAAACTGTGACGATATAGCAACTTCTTATCCGGCAGCGTTAACTTCTTCCAATCGCCCAGCTCCTTTTCGCGCAGTGCACAGATCGCAGAGTCCACCACGCGATAGCGAATTGCCGGAAATGGAAAGTCGGCACAATCAATATAACAGGGCGTGCCATTGATGCCATAACCAACCAACTCACGTCCGCCGCCCATGGCTCGAGTGGCATCGTGATGGGTAAAGCGGCGCGATATAGTCGAGACCCGATCAGCCCCTCTTCCCGCCACAGGCAGACGCAAGCCGGCAAAACGTAACAAGTTCATCCTGACGTAGAAGTGGGTGGCCTTGTCGGTTGGCTGTGATTGTTGTGTTTTTAAAAATGGAAATGGGAAAATGTTGGGCTGTTGGCTTACCTGAATCTAGGTCGTCGTCCTCGTCGTCGACGTCGTCCCACAATTTGTTAGAATCTGAATCTTTTTATTTGTTTTTTATTTTGGTTTCTTTTTGTTTGTTTCGAACTGATGCCTGTGTTTTAGATGCAGGCATATAAATCTCACTGACTGTCGTTTTTTATATTTTATTCGGACAGCTAGCCAGGGTAGTCGACTCTCGCACACAGCATGCGTTTGTGTATTGAATCAAGGTTGGCGATGAAGGGCAGAGGCAACGAAAGGTCCGTCAACAAAGTCGGCAAGTGTCGACGGACAAAATGGAAAATGCCAGAAACTAAAACAATAAGAATGAAAACCATATTTGTCCACAAGCCAAACATTTTTGAAAGAGCGGTAAGAAAGCCAAAATATTCAATGATCACCTGAGTTAAAGTCAAAACTAAAAGGATTTTAGAAAATGCGCACTATTTTTTCATAAACTTTTTCCCATGAATTTAGAGTTAAAATATATATCCATATATATATACGTGGTACCAATGGTAAAAAAGTAAAAATATTGTTTTTTTTTGTAATTAAATTGAGTAAAACATTTATTTTATATGCATGTAGGACTGATTATGTCCTGTTTATTATTAATATAATAGTTATAAGTATATTACAGTGAAGTATGAGTATTCAATTTACAACATTCTGTTCGACTTTATGAAACAACGACTTATTTACAACTTTACACCATTTGGGACCATCTCGGAATTTTGACGACTTCTTATTGGCGATCTTAACGCTGCGGTTCACGAACTCGTCTCGCGTTCTGCTGTTCTTCGACGACTCTTCTTATACGACTCAGGCTTATGCTGCTGTTGGACCTGTTAACCAGCGTTGCCACCCAACAGCACTGTAGTCCCAATGTAACAACTTGTTACATACATAATAAATGAATGCAAAACAGAATTCTTTTCAAACGATTCTACACATCACAAAATCAATCACATATTTTTCTCTGTCGTTTATATTTTGCTTACATTCAATTATATCCTTCAACTTTATGGTTATTTTATGTGTATGTTTAATTTGTAGAATTGTCATTTAATATTCTCATCTTGATTTGACAGCCTAGTTTTTATGTACTTGTCATTAAATGTCACAGAAATTTCACATTAGAAAAAAATCCAAAATTTAAATCTAACCGTTACAACCCGAATAAGTTTGTGATGTTAATTATTTACAAGCAAAGGAAACAGGATATACAATTTGACAAACTTGAGAGCATTAATCTTATTAAATAAGATAATAATTAACAAAAGAACATAACTGAATTAAAAATACTGTACACATTAATAAATTAAGTAAAATGTAGTGTAATTAAATAAAATGTTAAATTTTATAAAAACTTTAGATATCTAATTTATATGCAAAATATAATAACAATAAATTATATTTACAACATAATCAATGGAATTAAATGTACAAGCAAACCAATCGCCAATGTAGTATTATGTGGAAAGTATCTTACCTAAAGAAATGTTTTATGTCTTTGTGACTAGTTGTATGTACGACCTTGATAAAATACAGGATGTTGGGGTTTGAATTGAATTTGAATTTCAAGTGACAAACAGATGAACTAAAAATATGGTCAACAAATATTTTATTTTCATAACTTCAGCATTTCTGCATCAATTTTAACTTTTATGAACATATATATATAACGAAATTAATATCAGGTTTAACCCGAGTATTTCTGCAGTTATGAAGGCACATATATGGTATGACGCAGCCAGATTTAACTGGTCAATGGTTAGTTGATTTGTGATGATGCGCTGCTGGTGGGGGCAGCCTATATGGACGTATGAAATTCAATTTCGTTTTCAGAGTGTCGGGCATCAGGGTATCGGGCAGCAGGCAGCGCAGAAACAAGTATGTTAAATAGCCGGTTATGCCCCAGATGCGGAGCTGATCTACCACAAAGGTAGGTCCGCTGTAGCCACTCCGGAATTGGGTGTGGCGGGCAACTGTTGGCTTTATCAGGGTGTTGAGCGGTATACTGAAGGCCTCCTCCACCTCATCAAAGTTCAGTTTTAGTTGGGTGACATGAAAATCGGGCACTAAGCCCACAACAGGCACAATGCTGGCGGTGCGTGGCAAATGAAGCGCACTGGCCTCGCCCCAAATTTGAATGCGTTCTCGTGGCAGACCAATTTCTTCCTCCGTTTCCCGCAGTGCGCATTCCTCAAAGCTGGCGTCACTTTCATCTCGCTTACCGCCCGGAAATGATATTTGCAAACTGTGGCTACGCAAGTGGCGGGATCGTCGTGTGTACAGCAACGAAATTTCATTGCTGTTGAACTTGATTATTCAAATTATTTGCGGCTTTTAAAGGGCTCTCGTTCTACTTACCTATGTTGCTCCAGGCATAGCGCTATCAGCACGGCGGCTGAGTTCTTTTCGTTCCTGTTAGGAGTCAGGGATTTGGGACGCGGAAAGGCAGGCACATTTCGTAGTTGCTCCATGCAGCGCTGACGTTGCTCTTTCGTCAGCAGCAAGGAGAAATCGTCCTCTGTCAAAACTGTGGAATCTGTTACAGCGGCACTGCTGTGTCTGTCTCTGCTTTGTCGGCACATCAGCTGCTGCATACGGCATATTGGTGACCAAAAAATACGCTCTCTTCTCAAACATATTTTGGTGAAAGTCATATTTGAAGTTATTAATAATTCGAGCAATCAGTTCGAATATGTTGTTGAACCTTGAACTGTTATTTTCCGAGGACCAGCTGTTTTTACTATCGCGTGGGCTGCTTGCAGTTATATAAATGTATCGATAAGTGTATCGATGTTCGTACGATGTATTCAACAGAGTTGCCAATTATTAAGAAATATAAAAAGGATAGAAAAACAAATTTAAAAATTATTGGAATGAATTATTCAAATTCAATTCGTCAATAAGTGTGTCATTTTAGTCATCTAATATTTGTGTGCCTATAAGGCTGAAATCATTTCATCAGACAGCAGTAGAAATATACCCTTAATATATGTTTTATGTTTGTGGGCAGAGAGAAATGCGTTTCTCAACTGATTTTTCAATTCCATATCAGGCAGAATGTGCTCCATTTTCGCTCTATTGGGATCGGTGTGATAGTATACAATGGGTAAATCAACTTTTTAGAGCGTTTTCTCGTGTATATTCTTGATCAACATCACCAGCCGAGTGGATATAGTCGATATATATGTTTGTCTGCTGTCGGTTTCTTTGTCCTTCAGTTTTTGCTGCAGGCTGTAAAGTTTTCCTAATCAGTCTCATCATCAATCTCCTAAAATTTTAATACAAAATTATCAACATTCGCCTAAGCAAACTTTTTGTTAAGGCTCGAAAAATGAGTGTCGTCAAAGTGTCTAAATTGGAGGTCCCACCCTCTAGAGGACTGGGAATCCGACAACACATTCATAAATCCCGAAAAGTAAATCGATTTATTTATGAAGGTTGGCTTTTCTTAAAGATCGACCAAAATATTTGTGGATCACACCAACCCACGTAGCCTCCAGAAACTTATATCGGGCACAGTTTTATAGAATATAGAAAATAGATTACTACTAATGGAAACCGTAGTTTTTTTTAGTCAGTTTCACAATTTCTTATGATTGAACCACGCCCCCACCCACACAAAGAGCTCGTCCCAAATGTGTTTCAAATTAATACATATTTATTGATGAATACTTTTACTTTTGCATAATTTACTTTGTCTATGCTATTTGCCATTCTACATAAGAAGCTTTTACATGCAATCAATTCAATTAGCTTTTCTTGCAATGCTCGTCGTGTATTCGTCATTTATTTATTTTATATTATTTTTTTATGTTTTTTTTTTTAATACACACAACAATTAAAATGAAATGTTCTTGACATTATTTTGCCAATCTTTACTTAAATATTCGTTAAATGATGCAGCTAATTGGTTTGGTATATATGGTGTACAACTCACACACACATGCAGAGAGACGGTGTATATATGTAAGTATGTGTGTGTGTGTGTATGTATGTATATGTGTGTGTGCATGAGAAATGCGTGCAAATGTAAGCACTCTGTGGCCAGCAAAGATAATAAGTGGGTTAGGCGCAATCATCGTATTTCATTATGTACACAATTCCATCTATAAATCAATTTGGCTAAATTATAGCATATGATTTGGATTTCAGCATTAGTTTAAGAGAGTGCTGATTTACAAATCGGATCAGTCAGATCGCTTAAAATAGTGTGCTACGTAAATTGGAGCGAAATGGAATTGAGCACATGATGTGCATATGCAAGATACAGATACAGATACAGATACAGATACAGTCCATATGGACAGTGATGTGATCATCAATACATCGATTTTCATTCACTTTTTGTTCGCATTGTGTATTTTTGTATTGCATTCGAGTGTGCAGCGAGTTTAAGTGCGAACTTGCGAAGAATCGACATTATTGTTCTTTAGCTACTTCTTATTTGAATAAGCTTACACTAACGAAATATTTCTTCATATATATATGATCTCTCTTATCGCCGCCAATTGCTGCATTGGCCGATACATGCATCATTGCCAGCTTGTTTAATATAGAACGTGTGCACTTGTTATATACATACATATGTATATCAAGTTTGCATAATAACATTTTGCTGGGTTCCCCTCCTTAAGGGGAACACCCACTTAAAACTAGAACCGATATAATGCATTAAACATTATTAAATTGTATTTATTTATTTATTTTTTTTTGTTTTCGGTTTTCTTTTTTTTTTTGTTCTTGGGCTAAACATAATATTTTCGATTTTGCACAATTGCAAATTGTTGTGGGTAGACTGAAAAAATGTGTATTTTTTTCTGCTTTATTTCGCGAAAGCTTGGCCAAGTTGCTTGTTCACGACATACTAGAATTGAGCTAATAATTTAGTTTGACATTGGTTTACTTTGTATATACTTATGACATGTTTCAACTTAACTTAACTTCAACGAAAATCTTAAGATCTCAATTCAAAAAATAATTCTTATTTTTTTGTTTAATAAATTTCAACTATTAATAACCAATGCAGAAAATTTAATCTAAGTTAATTTGGTTTAATTCTTATTTTGTTTTCAGCAAATGTTGCTCATATGTTTTGAGTTTTTATTTTTTGTTTTTTTTTTTCTGCAAAAATTGAGAAATTGTGATTGGTGTGTAAATATTTGAACTATATAGTATATAATAAATCTCATCGTTTGTTTGTTTTTTTTTTGTACTTTGTTAGAAATTCACGCAGATATGCTGAAATTGTCCAACCGAGTTCTTGCTGCCTCACAATACAAAACCATTCCATTCAACGAAGTAAAAATCGTCCCAATACCATGTCCATGTCCTAGCCCCTAACCTTAGCCATACTACTTAATTCCAGCCATTTTCTTCTATCCAGTCCCACAAACTATGCATCTGTGCCATGCAACAAGCTTAGCCAAGTCAAACAAACATATTCTCATACCTAATTGTCGTTTACCTGGCCTGCCTGCCGGCCGGCCTGCCTGCCTGCCACTTTACTAAACCTTGAAAATTTTGTTACTGATTATTTGTATTATGCTTATCCACCTAAAACTTAGTTGTACATATTAAATTAAGTTATGTCGTCAAATGAAAGAAAATAAATAATGCCTTAGCATTTGTATAAATTGCACATGATTTTGAGTTACTAAGTTCATAAATATATATATTTGGACAATACAATATACATTTATCATATATAGACATGCCTAGTTATTGATTCCAGTTTTTCTTAGTGTGTGTATGTGTGTGTGTGTGAGTGTGTGTATTCTGCAATTCATATTTATGTATATATATTATATATATGGTTCCACATATATACACAAATATTACTTTTGCAATTGGCACATAATTACTAACAAAGTCGAATTAATAATATGAAAATTGTTTGGTATTTTTGTTGTTTTTGTTGTTGTTTTCGTATTGTTTTGCACATGATGCAAACAGCGAGCGAATTTGCGACAGCAAGTTAACATACAGTTAACATAGCCGATCGCTGAATTATGTTTAGCGGAAATTGAAATGAAAAATGAAAAAAAGAAATCTGAAATGAAATGAAAAATAAAAGTCGGCTTGTTGAACTAAACCATTAACTAAGTATTTATTGAAATAAAATAATGATAATTGCAATTATGTTCATTTCATAAAGTTGATTAAGACAAAAATATAACTCCACAGATAATAAACTTTTGCTACAAACTAATTGCATTACGATTTCTTATACCAACTACATTTGTTGTAAGTAGTAATTCTTCATATTTTGTGTAATTGTGTGATCGAATAAGATTATAAAATAAGATTCAAGTTATAATTTAGCAGTTGCGCGCGGCATTTCAATTTTAACAAACGCAAATTCGACAAAACAGATATAGTGTTTTGAAATCTTACAAATTATTTAATAGCGTAATTCATTTATTCTTGAAATCATCGTATTTCTTTTCAGCCTAATTTCAGCTTGATCAAAAAAAATATGAAAAGATTAATATATATATATACTTATAATAATAATTGTAATAATATTAATAAAGAAACACAATGTTGGTGATTATTTGCATACTTGTAATTACAATAATATGTAATAATAATAATAATTATAATAATAATGATGACAGAACGTTGCGCAATCCAAGCACAAACAAAATGACGATTTTCTATTAAGGCAAATTAGGTTTCCAGCGCCCAACTAAAGGCGCTGCTAAACGGCAACGCGAGCATTGCCCCAAAAAGTTAACATAACATAAAGCTGCTTAAGTCGCATATGCAACGCGATTCACTTGTGTGTGTGTGTGTGTGTGTGTGTGTAGGTGTGTGTGTATATATGTAAAATTGAATTGTACGTTTTTATAATTAGTAATATTTTTTTCTTTTTTTTTCTTTTCGTTTTTGTTGTAGTTCATAGCGCTAGGCATCGTTTGTTGGCTTAGATCAAAATGACCATTTAAAGATTTCTTTTGCTTTGCCATTTTACATTTTAAGCTTAATTTAAACATTTTAACTAAATGAATTATACATAAATTGTGTTGGGGACGTGGGATGGGGAATGGGGGATGGGGGATTGGTGGTATAGCTGATAATGACAATTAATAGAGACGATGATCATGTTGATGTTAAGTATCTTAAAATTAATTTAACAGCTCAACGACTTTTTCTCTGTTGTTGTTTCAAACACTTTTGAGTTAGAGGAGTGAGTTCGGGGTGGGAGGGGGCGGGGTGGTGTGGGGTGGGGATTATTCGTGACGCTGCCACATTTTAAACAAATTTAAACAAATTAGAAGAAAAAAAAAACGGAATTTTGCATATATATATATATATATATATATATATATATATATATATGCGTACTTGTTGTAGTTGCTGTTCTTTTGCTTGTTTCTTGCAACTGTTAACTAATAAATGCAACAAAGTGTAAACAGTTATAGTTGCACCTAAGCAGCCGTATCCACCTCCTCGACTATGTGGTTAGGTGAGACCTCATTCGGCGGTGCTGTGGCTGCAGCAGCAGCAGCTGCTGTTGTTGTTGTTGTTGTGGTTGTGGTTGTGCTGCTGCTGTTGTTGCTGCTGCTGCTGCTGTTTGGCGTTGTGTTGGCGGCCTGAAGGGGTGCTGAAGGGGTGGCCACCATTGCGCTGCCTACGGGGCTGCTGTACTGTGATGACTGTGGCACCACCGCCTCAACGGTCGAGCTCGATGTCGAGGAGGTCGCGGTGGAGTTGGAGGTGGGGGTGGAGGAGGTCGACGTTGCCAGTGTTGCAGAGTTCACTGTACCGCTGTACGGCGAACTCTTCAGTTTGCGTGCCTCACGCTTCTGTTTGCGCTGCTGCATGACCAGTCGCAGCTGATCCAGCTTGGATTTTGTCTTCAGATTGGTCTGCTCCACAACGCACTTTTGGCACATGTGTTCCCGCTTCGGCTGACCACCATCCTCGGCGCTGCTCGCACGATAGCGGCACATGCAGCCGCCGCTGCCACTGCCGCCACTGACGACATCCGAGTTGCCACCACCAAGCGTATTGGCAGCCGTAGTGCTGGACGCATCGCTGCAGCAGCCAACCAGTGTGGATGGCTTGCCATTGCCAGCGGTTGCGCCTCCCTTGGCCACGTAATGACCTTTGCATTCGCCGTAGGCGCAGCTGCCGCTGGACAAACTTGCCGCTGCCACTGCCTGTTGCTGCTGCTGCGCGCGGCTGTTGCACTTGGCACAGTTATGATGTTTCGTCGAGTACTGCAACAGAAAGAGATCACGAGAATTTGTCAATTGAATGGCGGACAAAAAACAAATGATGCCACGAATGGCCAGGGCAGGGTTAGGTTAGGTTGGGGCGGTTGTCGGCGGGAGTGGGCACGCTCCCCTTTACTCCTATCCACTTGGGGCTCTGCTGCAGTCCGTCCCCATGAAAACTAGCTAACCAAGACTGTGGACCCATCCTGTGGCTTGCATGAACTCTGCAAGCAAAGAAATCGTAGTCTCTGCGCCTGCCCAACTTTTCCGTAGCGCAGTTTCCCTCCCCCCAGTGAGGTGGGCAATCTCGTGAAGAGATATTGGCAGTTTGGCTGTCTGATGCTGATTGTTTTCCGCGACTTTCTGGGTTGATGGCAGATTAAGTGCTTCCTTGATCGCAGATGCCTTCAATTGAAAACCACCACAATGAACAGGTTTAAGACCAGTTGCTCGAGGAGATCTCCCATTTGTACGAGTAAACCTATTCGTATTGTGTAGACCTATTCAGTCCGGGTGATCCATTTGGGCATTCCTCCCTGGTTGGAATTATCTTGTGGGGAACCAAGTTGAACGTTTCCCAGAACTCAGAAAGAGGCAGAGACAGAGGCAGATACAGATACTCACAATTTTACTACGCACGCCATGGTGCAAGCCACCAGGTGGTGGTGCACCTGCTGATCCAGGATTTGCAGCTGCTGTGATGGCTGCGTGACCGTTGCTGTTGCTGGTGCTGCTGCTGGAAGAGGTTGTGGAACTTGAGGATGTAGAGGCGCCGCCGCTGTTGGGTGCCTCAAAGCTGATGCGTGCGGCACGGCTATATTGAGGCGTGGCACTCAACAGATCGTTCAGTATGTGAATTACTGTCGAAATGTCACGCTTTGGCCGTCCAAAGCGATCCTGCAGCGCCGGATTGAGTGTGCCCGAAAATGTGCCCGAGTAGATGCCCTTGCCGTGATTCTTCATCGACTCAATCACAGCGCCGGAGCCACTTTTGCGTGGTGTTTCCTCACCGCCGGCGAGACCAGCACCGGCACCAACACCGATGCTCCCGCCACCGGCCAAATCGATCTTGTTGGTGAACACCTCTTTGGAGAGCTTTCGCAACGTTTGGGTCAAATTGCGCGATGCCTCCGCTAGTGTCCGGGTATCCGAAACGGCCAATCCTGCGGCGGATTCCAGCTCAGTGCTGACACTGCTACTGCTACTGTTGTTTGCAACCATTTTTGTTGTTGCTGTGGTTGCTGCTGTTGCCGTTGCCATCGTTGTTGTGGTTGTCCCACTTTTTGGGGCTGCCAACTGGGGCTTGAGCGCAGCTGCTGCTGCTGCAGCTGCAGCAGCCGCAACTGCATGATGATAGTGATGATGGTGATGGTGGTGGTGATGGTGGTGCCGATGCTTCGACCGTGATATAGCAATCGTATTATTTACCGTCTTGTGCAGCGCACTATCGCCGCCGCCAATGCACCCAGAAATAGTTGAAGCACGGCCAATGTTGCTGCTGCCAGCTGCTGGGGCAACTAGTGCTGCTGGTTGTGGGTCAACTGGTGGAGCCGGTAGTGTTGCTGTTGCAACGGTTTTTGTTGTCGGTGCTGGGTTGGTTGCGGGCAGGCGCTTGCACAGGCACGAAGTGAGCTTGGCGGCTATCGGATCCTGCTGACAGCCACCGCTGGTGCAGCTGATGGAACTTGAGCTATGGGAGGAACTGGTGGTGGAATTGGTTGAACTGGTGCCGGCACCATGAATCGAGGTAGAGCCGCAATTGGCATTGTTCGACGAGCCGTGGGCAACATGTATGCTCTTAATGGTCGTTGTTTTAATGGGGCTCGAAACGAGATTCGAAAGCGACTTGATTGGCGACTGCTCCAGTTGTGGTTTCGACTGTGGCACTGCGACTGTATCTGCAACCGTTGCTGTTGCCGTCGCGGTTGCTGTTGCAGTTGCAGTGGCCGTTGTTGTTGCAGTCGCCGTTGCCGTTGCTGGTGCACTGAGTGGTGCTTGATTTAGTGCAATACTCTTCACAATATTCTGGAGACTCTCGTAGTCGTGCTTGCTGAGAAATGAGCTTAGATCGGAGCTTTTAATTGACTGCTGTCCATGCCCCGAACTGCCTTCCGCTGTTTGTGCAGTGCTCAGGATGCGGCTTCCCCCTCCACCACTACCACCGCCACCACCACTGCTGGAACGCTGCTCCATGTCGAGGAGCTTGCGTGTGCTGCTACTGCCAGCGGCCACTGCCGAAGCGTTATGGTGATGATGATGGTGATGGTGGTGGTGACTGTGACTGTGATGCAGACTCGGATGCTGATGGCTGTGCACGTGTCCGTTGCCAATGCGACCACTTGCCGCTCGCTGGCTGCTGGAGCGTGTGCGCGGCGTATGCGACAAATGGTTGCTGCTACTGCTGCTGGAGTTGGAGTTGTTGTTGGAGGCAGCAGCACTGCAACTGGAGGAGAACGACGACGACGTCGATGAGGAGGAGGAGGAGGAGCTACTGCTGCTGGAAGCGGAAGACGAGCTGCTGCCACTGGTCGCTGGCGGCAGGGCAGCCGTCGCAGCTGCGCTAGCAGCGGTGCCACCAGCTGGATTAACAGTGCTCAACTGCAGCTGAATGAGCATCATGTGGTCGCCCAGTCGCATGCTCAGATTGAGTGGCGTCTTGCCGCTGAGGAAGTCGTTAACCTGCGAGTCGTTAAGCGATTCCAGCGCCTGCATCACTGTATTCTCCGGACGCTGTGCCTGCAATCAGACATAAATATATATATATTCCAGATTAGTATATTTACTACTTATGTTTGTTAACACTGAAATCAATTTTTAGTTAAATATCAGCTGAATCAGCACTTTACAGATCAACGATATGTTTTAATATATTTCGTTTGTGGAACGTAGAAACAAATGAATCTGCTGCTAATGATCTATTTCCATTTCGATGCAGCTTCTGTGGTGGTTGTCGATAACCGCCCTCAAAATATATATCAAAGTTGATTAGAACAGAATCCACATAGGGCTAACAGTGAGTGAACTTTGTGGATTTTAATATGGAGTTTTTCATTATCGATAACTTTTCTTTCTCTGTAAAGTGGGCTTTATACAGCTAGATATGAATGTTTTCTGGCAACGGGGAATTACAGTGGCATTTCAGTGCGATCGGGTGGCAATTTAAATAGCGAGCAAAAAAATGACTAATTGTAGTATATCGAATATCGAATACTCAGACTTAAATGTAATCTACTATTAACAACACCATATTCATTATAACTATTATATATTGCTGATAAACGGGACATGCATATGTATGCTAACTCAATCAACAACCAACAACTAGCAGAATTTAACAAACGATCGATTGCAAATTCCTCAACTTCGATATACGAAATACGTGCAAGGAGTCCAATTAGAAGCTACTTGAACAACGGGATGGGATGAGACTATCAGAGAGAAAATGAAAGAGAGAGAGAGAGAAAGAGAGAGAGAGAGAGAAAGAGAGAGAGAGAGAGAAAAGGGGAGAGAGACGGGGTACACAGATGAGAGTTTGCAGATTGTATAACTGTAAACGTGACTAGGCGATCAAATTAAAGTGTTTAATTACATAAAGCAACTGACAAACTAATTGAATGAAAATGTTAATGTTAAGTTGGTCAATTGCAGTCCATCTACTACCAAATATATCATATTATAGAAAATAGTTTGAGCAGTGCACAGAGCGATTGGTCAAGCGCTACTACTAGGAGCACTTTAAATTCCACTCTCAAGTGACGCCTTAGCTGATAGATACCCTGGTGAGCCCAGGGATCTTTACCTTTATTCAAACTCGTACTATATTTTTGACTGTGGCTGTGATCGTTAACCGCTATGCGCGAATTATAAATCACAAACTTACAATTTATGGGCGCTTTCCTTAGAATGATTACTTAGTAGTGTTTTGATCTTTACACAAAAAAAAATATATATATATATATAGAAAAAAAAATATTGCGACAATTGTTCAATTTGGTTTTTTGCCCGCTTGCTGAACAAAGAAAGAAAAAACAAAACCAGCGACAACAGCAAATAAGAAAGAAGTCGCCGCACTACGCACACCCTGACAAAACTTAACTTTATTTGGAACCACAATGTTTTCTACATACTAAAAACAAAACAAAGAGAATCATAATATCACATTGGGTTCGTAGTTCGGGCTCGATATATATATATATATATCTAATATATATATATATATTAGAAAAACTGCGATTAATCTTTAAAAAATGCAACTGCGTTTTAATGTGATTCACACTTAAGCAGAATTCATTATTTATTTGAACTAATCAAACTAAACATAAAAAAATATAATATCAATAAAAATTGATTTAAATTTAAAAAAAAGAAAGAAATATTCATAAGATTGTATTAGCCTTCGTAAGGGTATAGGTATGAAAGCATTATTCAGTCGATGTCAACTCGATTTGTTATTTGAAGGTCTGGGTTAATTAATCGTTGCCAAGTCTCAAACAAAAACGCACATTAATATATATATATGTATGTATGTACAAGATCGACTGCATGCACGCATGCATACACACACACACACATACATATATATATATATATATATATATATGTATATGTATATTCGTATTACCTGCTGCTGGCTGACACAGGCAGTGAGTGAGAGTGAGTGAGGAGCGTTAAGCAACAACAGTTATGCAACTTCTTTAACGGGGCTGCATAGCAACTACAAACTACAAATTTTGCGTATTTTTTTTATTTATTATATTTCTTCTCATTTTAATTTTATGTATTTCTTCTTTGACCAACTCTTCGAGGCCTATTGACTGGCCTTGGTACGGTTAAAGCTTGGTTTCACTTGTTGTTGTTGTTGTTGTAAAATGTACCAAGGTCAGCTGACGTCGTCGTTGCGATTTGTCGCCAGCGCAGCTTACGTCATGCAGCAGCAGCAGCAGCATCGTCGTCAGCAATCAGCCGTCAAATCGTAAATTCAAAAATGTAAGCTCAGCAATAATAAGAAGATGACAGGTGGCCAATTCGGTTATTTAAGAGCTTTGCTCCACTGTATTTCAAAAGCTTTCGGCTTTCGACTTACGGCTCTCTCTCTCTCCGTCTCCCTTCTCCCAACATACTTCCTTTATTTCTTTCTCTCTCTAACAATTTATGTTGCACTCCCTTAATTTTTACTATTGCTACATGCCTATGTCTATCTAGGCTAGCAATGCAAAAAAATGTGCATTATAAACAAGAAGAATAAAGAAACTAAGAAACTTAGACAACAACAATTTAGAGACGGACACGGCTATAACTAAATTAAACTAGAATAATATCATCTGCAAAGTGCCCGAGTCTCTAAAGGAGGTCATATATTTATTTATCTATGCTTATTTCAATGTATCTATTAAATATTTGTTTTTGTTTTCTTCAATCATAGACATTATTTCTATGTTGCTATTTATGTGTATTTAGCAAAACGTTTAATTAACATCGTTGATTGGCCCCGTTGCTGTGCCTTACAGTTGGCAAGTCATTGGACTTTGCACGTGCTCAAACAAAGTCAATTAGCATTGCTAGAACTGGGCACAAAGCCACCACACTAACAATGTGTGTGTGTGTGTGTATGTGTGTGTTTTTGTGTGTTCATTCTGGGAACAAAGCTAAATTAATTTGTTAGTTTTTCTCCATTAGAATGCGAATGTGCGATCAGCATGTGTGTGCATGGCGTGTGTTTGCTGACCATGAAAATATTTTTATTGCGTAGCTTTCAAAAACGATGTGCACCTACCCACCTACCTACCACCCACCACCCGCCTCAGCTGTTCAGCGATCGTCACATGTATAAAACAAATAACTTGTGCCACACATCGCAGCGCTTAACTGATAAGAATTCCAATCCAACCAACGTCTGCGAACAACCCACCTCCGCCCGCCACATTTTTACTAGGCGACCACCCACTCCACTTTAAAGTGCACGTAAAAAATAATAAACGAATAGTTAACAACAAAAAGTACAAGAATAAACCAGCGACTGATTCCACTATCAACATTTCACACATTCTTCAATTTTTGCACAGTTTGCAGACATGTTCAACAACACTGAACACTTAACAGTTAACAGCATGTTAAAAATCAAAACAAAAATGTTACTGTAAAAGTGTGGCTGAATTACATATTTCATTATTAGACACAGTAGTTTATTGAAGCTGATCAAGTATATATATATATATGGGATGAGGTCGAACTTGACGACATTTTCGTAATGCCTTCTGCAAGGGTATGTCTTCTATGATTAAGCAATAACACAAAATATAACAAAGGCTGGGGGCTGGCGCCATCGTTCGTGGCGAGTGGCTTCGTTTGTTTGCCTGCGCTGCGGCGGCGTTATGTTATCTAAGCAACAGCAGCAGAAGCAGCTGCGTTGACGTCGCTGCCTGCTGCTTTTTTGCACTTGTTCAAGCACAGTTTGGCAGGCATTAGCCGGCAAATGCCAGCAGCAGCTACATAACCGGTTTGTCTTACGAACCAGCCAATTGCCATCGCTCGCAGTAGGTATAATAATAACAACAATAATCATGCCCAAGTCGAGAGTATGCGACTAGCAGATACCCCGTAGTAGCTAAACGTTCTACACAGAGTTACTCATTTTCCGACCAATTGTCGTTCAACTGGTTGCATGCTAAATTAGTTGATAATACTTTGTTCATTTGCTCTTTAACGGCATGAGTAAATAAATGTAGAAGTTACTCGCTGCTTTGTTGTGTTCACTTTTAACAACTGCCAAAATGTCTTACTTCAACAGATTGACGAGCAAAGCAAGCTCGACATGGACGTTTCTTATCTGATCTTAAGTTGATCAATAATAGTCGATGTCTTGGAATAGCGTTTGTTCACACGGACTGACACAGTTAGCTGCACGGATATATATATATACATATACATATATACATATATACTTTTTGGACTTGGAGATGCTTCCTTCTGCTTGTTACATACTTTGGCATACGGCCATTACACCCTTTTTACCCAGTTTTAATGGGTGAAGTGTATAATTACCTTGGTACTAGAGAATTGTTTAGAATTTAAGCGATTCATCCCTTGAACGGAATTCACAGAGAAGGGGAACTTTTTTCAACACAAAAAAGATAAAACCGGCTTTCGTAAATTGCATAAGCAACAATAGCGCCGCATGAATGTTCCTCCATGACAATCTATACGTTCCATCATATTGCGATAATGAATAATGCACTGTCTCTAAAACTGTGGTAGACATTGACTTTTTGATTTTGATCCGATCTTTGAAACAGCAGCAATCTAGTGTCGAAATTTAGTGACTCGTTCTAATATTGTGGAATACATGTATTGATTTTATCTATTTGTAACTCGAATTCCAATCTTAATCCATTATCTGACTCATGAACTGAACGAGTTTTGATTCTGAGTCGATTTGAAGTCTCTAGCTGAAAGGGTGTCAATAATAAGTAATAATATATTCTTTTTAGTTCGGTACAAATAAAGCAAGTCAGAAATAACCGGCCGTAGATATATTTAACTAGATTTTGAAGATATTGCTTTGTAGGAGCAAAGGAGTTGGAAAGATATCCGGACTAAATTCCCAAGTTATGTGTGTTATTATTATTGAAAAAGCATTTTGTTTTGTAGTTTATAATATATATTTGCCTTTGTCATTAATTTCTTTGATTACGCAAGCAAGCACAAAAGTTTCAATTTACCAAACATCTGACTTTAAAGGTGTACTTTAATTTCAGAGGTGCGATAATATTGATAATACTTATAAATTTACCACATGGCATATAAGTACAAAAATATATTTTGCAAAGTTAAAAAGTCCAAACAAAGCAACATCATTTTTCGTGGGTTTACGATTAAAGTAAAGGCTTAAGAACAGGGTATCTGTTGATCAAGTTCTCAGAGACTATAAGAGACTTTGTTGCCTCTTTCTTTATTCGAATTTTATATGTCTACATATGTATATACATATTTTGTTTTCCTTTTGCCAAAATTACAAAGGACACATAATTTTGATTGGATGCCTGCATCGTTTTTGTGTTTTTGGCTCTTTATGGCTCTATATGTTGTTAACTGCTGCTTTTGTTTGAGCAGCTATTTTTTCATTTATCATCATCATCATCATCATCATCGAGTGCACCATTATCGTCATAATTAACATTATAAAATTTGGGCCTTTGTCTGTACGAAGTGGTCTTCTTCTTAGGGCTTCTTCTCTTGTATTCTGTATGGCTGGTTTGACAAAGTGCAATAAAAAACCATTTTTATAAATCTATGCAATCGTCCCGCACAGAGGCACAGAAACACAGAAATACAGAATAAAATACAAATTGCGTACACAACAGAGAAGCAGCATCTGGCCGCAAAATTCAATTCAGCGAAAATGAAAGCAAAAGTAATTAATTTGACTTGCGATGTGCCATCGCATCATTTAAATGATATTAATAATGCATGCCATGCCCCAATCTCCCAATACCCCCAATCCCAACATTGAAGCGGGGGTGGGGGACGCTGTGATCCACCTTACAGTCGGTCATGGTGCATGACTCACTCAACGAAGACGAAAATGAAGACAACGCCCACCTACCCAAAACAACCCATCACAAAAGAAAAACAAGCAAAACACTCTGATGCGATATAGCTTTTGGTATATCAGAGGATAACAGGGGAGAGAACACAGCGGACAAAAGACCACCTGCTCATATTTAAATAGAATTATTAATATATGTGTATCTTTGATGGCACACAGTGCGTTGTTAAGCATTTCTGTTCATAACAGGCGAACATTAACATTTCAGTCCCGTAAGGGATAACATTCTGTACATTCAACATTCGTAAAGTATGTCGCGAATTTTAGAAATTCGACTCGAGTATTTTGTGTGTCTTTTCGAATTTTGCATTGACAGCAACGATATATTTCAAAATGGCAATGTGTAAATTGATAATATGGTTGAATCGAAATCGAAATGATGTCAAAACAAGGGCAAGACGAGAGGAGGGGAAGCAAGAGAACAGCAATAGCTGATGCAAAGTTAACAATCAACAACAATCAATTTGCAAGTTGTGCCACAACTCTTCAAAATGCATTTAATGCAGTTGATGTGCTCATTGTGATTGACAACCACAATCCAAGATTCATTCAATATTTGCCTTCAATATGTCAAATCGATTCGAAAGACAAAGAATTTTTGTATATATCTGACCCACTGATTTGAACATTATGACAAATTTCGAGAGCTTGTGTTGCATTTGCAGATTTTTCCTTCTTTTTGTTTATTTATTGTACATATTTTGTCTTAAGTTAAGTTAAGAGTGACACACGAAATGTTTTTGCAGACAAAATTGGAACAATGTGCCAATATTGTGGCAGACAAAAAAATGATTTGTATTAAAAATACACTCTGTTTTATAGGTACTATATCCGGAATTTTAGATAACTGCCTGACATCTGCGACGTCATTTCCTCTGTAATCTTGCTAGTTTTCTATTTATTTATTTTGTTCTTGATGACGCTTCAAATATTATTATTTAAATAAAACAATCGAATGCGAATTTTTTGTTAATCATATTTGCTAGCCCCTTAACCCGATAAATCTTGGCTTTTAAGACCCTTTAAGACCAAAACCATCGATTTTTTCTTCTTTTTTTCAGTATTTAACATTTAAACTCTCCGATTTTAAAAGCGTTTATACCCAAGTAGCTGCAACACTGCTGAGTGACCTACAGCGGTCACCTTGTCCCGCATCATTACTCATTTAATTCATAAATCAAGTCAACCCATCAGTGATGGGGATGGTAATGGGAGGCTGCTCTCGTTGGGTGGAATTGAGCACTGCACACTGAAATCGTCACCTGTCCAAACGTTCACTAATTAGGAGCAAGCAACGCATTCACATTCCATGACTCAATCCGAACTGATTAAAATAAGTCAGTCGCTAACAAAGTGAACGCTTCAATGAAATTAAGTAGCAAGTGGGGAGAATAGTATCTACACACATCGCTGCCGAACAGAAAGTATAACGGATGCTGCACCTGAATCTCATCTTTCAGTCAATCACAGATTCGACTGCCAATTTTGAAAACCTACACTCCACAAACGATACCATTCCTAGTCGTAACTTTCCACCCTCGGGCTCTACACCTAAGGCAAGAGAAGAGATCGTTGGGGGTATTATGATAATTATGAAGTTAACATAAACTTACGATTTTTCTTTGCGACATTTCGATAATCTCTTAACAAGTTCCTAGTTTAATTATCTAATTCAAATTGGGTATTGCTAGCGTAAATCTTTTTATTTTTTGGTGCCGTTTCCGTTTTTGGATGCTTCGAAATGAGTTTGTTGTTGGCGAGCTAAACGAACAGCAATCAGATACTGATTGAACTGAAGCGTAAATAAATATATAATAAAAACACTTTTAAGTTAGGTGCTTGCGAAAGGTTCTGCCATCATTTTTTTGCATTTCTACTTTTTAAAAATGCATTTTTTACTTGAAAATATTTCTAATAAATAAAAAAAAAACTGCCTGTTAAATACTTTGGCACAACTTGAATATATTTTTTGTATATAATGTAAAATACATACAATGACAGAGTCACAGTTGAAGACAGCCGCCAGTCACTGTTGGCATTGATGTTGTTAATATCGTTTCCAAAGTTATTTGGCAGTAATTAAATTTTAATTTATTTTCATATTTATTTTAATACAAACACTTTTTTCTCATTTTCTGTTTGTTGTTTGCTTTTAGGTCTTATTGTGACATCGGAGAAACCGGTTAGCGGTCAGTTCACAGATCCAACTCCATTTAACGCAGTTCAACGATTCGAACTTAAAATGCAGGCCGATATATAAGTTATATATATATATATATATATATATATATATAATATAATATATATTTATATTTATATGTACAATTTACATAAATTAATTATTTGAATACGCTGTACCCATTAGGTAATATGGGGTTTATGAAGTTCGACTCCATAGTGCATATAGATATTCCTTATCAGCATTAATAGGCGAGTCAATATATGTAAATCTCTGCTCCTCTTTCCGAATTGGACAGAGGGTAATTTATTGATAAGCGTCTTGTAAACTTTTCTCTTAGTTCTCAAATGTAGATTTTCTACCTGTGGATTATACCTATAATAGAGATAATCGATAGGCACAGGGTATCTTCTAGTCGTATATTGTCCATGAGTTTAATTATTGTTTATTTTTAGGTTGAATTTTTGTTCAACATTTTTGGGCAACATTCTTGTACAAATACTGAAATGAAGCCGTTTCATTTGTTGCTTGACATGAAAATCAATTGTTGATTCTATCCATCGACTGATTCACACACGCCTCCCCAGCCTCCTCTGCTCACATGTCCTCCTACCCCCACTTCTCAGCCGAGCTTTAATGAGAAAGTATTGCTCGACTCAAAATTCAGACGACGAGCAACAAAAAGTCGCTAACGCCATCGAAATCCAAAGGTCAAGCTGACATTTTCAGCAAAGATATTACGCATCGAAGCTAATTAATAGTCAATTTGAATTTGATATTACTCATGCGGCTAACAATTTCAATCGTTAGGTTTCGTTAGGCCAATTGAGTGTAAGTATATATATTCTTGATCTGCATCACTAGTCGAGTCCACATACCTTCTATGTCAACTAGTCTCTCAGGTATAAAACTGCTATAAAGCTATCTTCATGAAACTTGGAATATATATTCTCCCTGAACCCACTAAAACTGGGTAAAAGGATATTATAGTTTCGTGCAAATGTATGCAACAGGCAGAAGGAGGCATCTCCGACCCCATAAAGTATACATATAGGTTCTTGATCAGGGTCAACAGCCGAGTCGATATAGCCATAACCATCTGTCTGTATGAACGCCCAGATCTCAGAGACTATAAGGGCTAGACTTCAAATTTGGAATATAGGTCCTGCCGGCGCAGATCAAGTTTGGTTTATTTAATCGATAACTGACTCCGTTCCTCGATTATTGATACATTTAAATTTCCGATAGCAATAGATGCTACAATTTTAAAGGTAGACTCTTCTAATTTATATAAAATATACACTTATTTGAAAAGTAAGGCATTATAAAATAAAATAATATTTAAAATACAATTATAATTCTATTTACTTTTCATAATTTATTGGTGAAAGCAAAATAAAAATGAAATCATTTTTAATATTTAAATTTGTTTACGTTGCAGAAAAAGTGCTTACGATAAGACGGGATTATATTTTAATGTAATCTAATAATAAACAGATCAGCAGACAACAGAATCAAGAAATACTAAGAATATGAATGTTGGAAATGTTGGGCATAGTGAAATCAGGATATAACTTTGCTGTTTTTTCTTCTCCCTTTTTTTTTTTGTATATCGATTTATTGATAAGATGGAATTACTTATATCCTGTTCATTTAAAGACTCGAATCTAACGCATTTATAAGCAACTGTAGCCTAGTTTTTAGTTATAACTTACCAACAACCCAGTTTCTACATTTGGTATTAGAATGATCTTAGAGCCGTCCATTAAATTGTGATCTCTGAGGCTTCCATCCTGAAGTTCTCTGCAATGACAAAATGAGCAAGACGATAAGAGAAAGCATTAATATAAGGAGAATGCCACTGCCACATTTTCATTTATTATTCAAAATTTATTGTTTGCATCCCCAAAATAAATTCATACATATTTTGTTGTAGTTTTTTATGTATAGTTTATCTTTTAATCTAAATGACTATTTTTTCCCCTCGAAATGACTGCCCGAGGAACCGTTGAATAGATATAGATTTTTTTTCTTCTATTTTTAGCGTTTATTGCGTACATATTTGAACTGAAATTCGAATCGACTGTTTGCAGAACACCGTTCGATTATTGTTATTGCTTTTTTAACAAAAACAACAACAGCACTTGAGAAGGTACAAAGGCTTACAGTCATCGAACGTCACATTATTTATATACATGTATACATATAATAAATGTCAGTGCATATAGCCTTAAATATATGTGTATGTGTTTTTTTTTTGTTTATTTAAATGGAATATATAAAAAGATAATAAAATTCCAGACGTGTATTAGTAAGTTATGACAGCTGGTTCCCTAATTGTGCCATTTTGTCACCAAATTTTACGGCTGACTTTGCTGTTTCGTTGCCTTTTTAACACTTTTGCATGTGTGTTTTTTATTTTAATTACAGCAACACAAAAAAAAAACAATTAAGAATGCTGTAGACGAGTGAGTTCGACTACGATATACCCAGCTGTTAGATATATTCTAGTAAATATGTTCTGTAAGCATGCGTAAAAAAAGGTTAAAGCACCGCATACACAGTTGCGAAAAAAGAATAAAATAAATAAAAAATACAAGACAATGACTTCGATTTGCATGAGACTTGTGCAAATGAAATAAAAATAAAAAATAAATAATTAAAAAATAAATAAAACAAACTGGAGCTGCAACATACAATCAGGGGCATTATCGTTTTATGATTATCCAAAGCAGATCACCGATAAGTGTGCTTGGAGCAATAATGCCAATTTCCATAAATCAGTTCGCTGAATATTGTCGTTGAATATTAAATTTAAAATACCTTTAAGCTGTAAATATTAACAGGCTGGAATACACCAAGAAATTAAAATCTGCCACGATCGTTCGATCTGATCGAGATAATTAAAAGCTGATATTTCATGCTATATCATTTGCGACGAACTCGATAACCCATTCAAAAGTTACCTAAATATTATATTTTTAAAGAACTTTCCTAGAAATATCTGTTATACCACTATCTGAAGACCCGCTACATACTATCATTTTTAAGAACTGCTGAACTTATCTTGACGCTTTCTTAAGTACTTATGAAATAAAATATAGTTTTTGATAGCACATTTCGGTAATGAATAATATTGCGGCTCCTTGGATACACCCTGGAATTATGAAAAGTTAATCGATTACCTTAGTAAAAAGTTAGTCTACAATTTTGGAGTGAAAGGAGCAGTGAGGTATTCAAAATATTAAATATTTTCCATATGAAATTTAACAAATTATCTTTTTACCCATTTTAATTGAAATCAATAATTTTGCCAGCGCTTCCCTTGGCTAGTCCCTAACTATAATTCTATATCACAACTAACGAATTTTCGAGCAAATAAAATATTGACAAATTTGCTAAGCACATAAGAACAGTTGCAGTCGCAGTCACTGTCGCTGTCGCAGCCGCAGTCGTTTTAATTGAACAAGTTGACGCAGCAGCAGATTGCTGCCCATGTTGCCGCGAGGGCGAATAAGAGCGAGATAGAGCAAGACAGAGCCGAGTTGCGGCGAATTGCTGTCAATGAGGTAACACACAATCAACAATAACAACAACAACGGCAAAAGGAACGAACGATAAATGACTGCATGCATGACTGATGAATTGATAAGATTTGCTTGGTGTTGCCGATGTTGCGGTTAAGCACGAACGAAAATGAAGAAAAAGAAAAAAATACGAAGCATATTTGGGTCAGCACGAGGCGTGTCACGCTACAAACATCGCACGCACACGCACACAGGCATAAATACATCGAAATTAACAGTATTAATGTTCAATCATTGCTGCTTACGTAAATTGCTTGCGGTAACATGCAACCATACATAGAAATATACATATTGCTGTACATACGTAGGTATGTATTTATATTCCCGACCGGCATAGCATGCTCACAGGCAGACAGACAGACGCACACACACACGAACACAGATGGAGACAGAGAGAGAGAGTGAGACAAGCGATAAGCAATTCACAATGCATAACGCGAAAGAAAGCGCTGTGGTGAATGCTCCTCTGGCATAGAAACATACACGCACAAACACTCTGTTACATGTGCGTGTGCACACATACAAACACACGCATTCGGAGCAGCAGCAGCAGGTGCCAAAACTCACCACATGAGAGTCAGTCAGACAGCAGCAGCCGCAGCCGCCGCAGTCAGAGTTAAAGTTACTCAAGCTTTAAAGAGGTTTAAGGCATACACACTCACACAACCACGTACATTTATATATATTTATATATATATACATATATATATATTTATATGAATATATACATATATATATATATATATATATACACATATGTATTGAAGGTGTGGCGTCGCGTATGCCTGTCTGTGTGTGTGTGCGCGAGTCGATTTTGTCTGCGGAGGTGTCTGCGTTAGCGTCGCTTCAATGCTTTAGCGCAATAGACAACAGACGACGATGGTGCTGCTGACGCTGATGCTTACGCCGACGTCTCTGGCAGGCAACGAAGGCCAAACGAAGCTGATGGCGAAGCCAAAGCCGTTGTCGGCGAATACCCAGATAGAGATAGAGAAAGAGACAGAGACAGATTTTTAGCTGGCAGACGCAGCAACCCCCTCACCATATCCTCAACATGAGGCAGAATATTAAATTAACCTTGTTCACCAGTTGCTTTATAACTGTTAACAGTCAGCTGCTCTGCAGCAGCTCTGCTCTGCTCTCCTCAAACTGTACGCTTGCTAGGCGGCCACAGCACATGGCCTGGCGCTCATACACACACACACATACATGTATATATACACTTACACGTAAATAGTTTGAGGTTATGTTGTCGATTGATCTATGTAACTCGCATTATGTTTCTGTCTCTTTCTTGCTTAATGGCTGTGCGTGAAGCAGCAATGCTCTTTTTCTTTGCATTTGTTTCTATCCTCTTCTTGCATTGACTTTCTTTTGTAACTTGCTTAAAATGCAGCATTCAACACACACACGTATTTATGCGCATGCATGTGCGTGTGTTTGCGCATATGTACATATGTAATCCGAAACTCAAACCAAAAACAAGACAACATCAAATTCCACCACCTTGCACACAAACAAACACACACACACATATACATATATAGTCATATATACATATATATATATATACATATAAAATGAAAGAAAAGAGACTGTGTTTGTGTGTGTTCGCTGCTCGCTACGTAAATTATCATGTGTATTATTTATTATGCTGTGTCCTGCATTCGCCTGCCTCTCCATATCTATACAGGATAGCTGCATAAGCAGAAGCAGCAAGAGCAAACCATAAGAAAATCTTACAGTTGTCGAGCAAAGACACAGTTGGAAAATGAAATTTCACCATCGTCATCATTGTCGTCATCGTCGTCCAGTTGAACACTTGAAGAAATAAAGGAAGCAACCACCAAGTGTTGCCATATTGCCATGTTTCCATTTGAATCCAAAGCCAAAAACCGGAAAAGTAGCGCACACAGCTCAACTCACGTGGCAGACAAGCAGACAAGACAAGCAAAAAACCCAACAAAATCATCCAAGAAATCCACTGACGTCTATAATGTTTGTGGCGCTAATACTGAGCAAATAACGCGAGGGGCGAAGGGAAGAGAGTCTCAAGCCACTTGGACTGTCGAAGACTGTACTGTACAGCAACTGTACAACAGCTGTAAAACTGTACATAATATGTACAGACATTACATATTACATTCCACACACTGTCCATTTACATTACAATTCACGCGACGGGAGTGAAGACAAACGCGCAGCACTTACAAGGGTTAAACAAACAAACAGTTGAAGAGTCATTGAAAGATTCAAGACTAGAGACCTATGTATATGTGATCTATGAACATATACATGTATGTGTATGAAAAAGTAAAATTTATCGATAATTTCAAAATATATGACAAAATTCATAATATTAGAAAGATTTATTTTCAAATGAACTAAACTAATATTGATATAATATTTATTTGCAAATAAACTTAACATAAATAAAACTCAAACTCCTTTCTTCCGTTCAGAATTCACATATCCAATTTTTGTTAGCTTGTATTCTAGCACCAACCCAAATAGACACTAAAAATGCACACGGAAGTTAAAATTCGATTTATAATCTAGTTTCATTAATATTGCAAACACAAATCAACGAACACTAAGACAAAGACGGAGAAATCTGGTTTGATTTTGATGGTTTTGACTAAATTGATTTGTTTTGTTTTGCATTTGTTTTACGTTTTATTTCACATCGTTTTTTAATCGATTATTTAGTTTATCTTGATCAGGACTTAATAAAATAATAAATTAATTAACCCTTGACAAACAGGAGAATATTCCTCCAGCGTTCCTTGTCCTATTGAAAAACTGTCAATATTTTAAAGTAGACTTTTAATTTTCCCCACAAAGTAACACATTTAAATAAAGCACAGATGTCTATTTTGAATATTTATATCTACATACATACGTATGGGCAAGTGAAACGTGAAATCGAATAATGATAAATGTCAGGTTATTTCTAACATTTTTATGCACATTTTTCTGTTTCCATGCGGGAATTTAATTTCTATTCATTTCTTAGTATTTAAATGAATAGTTATAATATTATTTATTGTTCTTTCAACTAAATATATAAATATATAGTAAATATAGAGATTAGTTCATTCACAAATCAAACTTAAATAAATAGCACTCATTTAAACGTATAATTAAATTTGAAAAAAATTCTACAACCCTTTAAAAGTCTACACATTTTAATTGTTGGCTTGCCAAAAATATGATAAAATACTTTTTGATGGTGCAACAAATTATTTCAGAGATACAGACAGACTTACACAAATAAAAACGGCTGAAGCAGATGCAGCTGCCAGAATGTAAATATTTTTGCACACATATCACACTGAGAAACGACCTCATGATATTTACTATTGATATATATGCATACAGATGTACTATAGATACACACACGTACAATGTGCAAATTTGAACTAAGATAGATACACACATACACACATACACACACACACGTCTCAGCACACACCATGAATAGTTGCCCCATTAGAATAGTTGCAATAACCTCTTGTGATTTATAACCATTCAATAACAAAAACTATAAAAAAGAATATAAACAACCTAAAAGAATATGAAAATTAAATCTATATATATATAAATTCAATATTTTTCCTTTACACTATTAGTATGCAACTCAAGTGATTTGATTTTTTTGTTTATCAATCGATCAACTTAAATTAAAGTTGAGTCAAGTTCACACTGACATGCTTAAGCTATACCTAAAATATTCAGAGAAGTACTAAAAACAAATTAAAAATCTCTACTTTTCGCATTGTGAAAATTCGCAATCGAATTGTAAAATTGGATTCTGCTTGCAAATGCATCTACACTATGTCAAGAAAGTCTTTTGACATACAACAAAAAACTGCACCTTATTATTTTATTCTTTATATTTTTCTTCAACTAGTTACACAAAAAAATAACATGGTTCATTAAATTTTAGAAACCACAATAAAATTGAAAACTCTGCATTTTCCCTTTTGTCAAAATACTTTCATGATATAGTGTATTGAATATGGTACATTCTTTGTACCCCCCAAGATGGAGCAACAGCAGGTCGGTGAAGTGATCATCCCAACATTACCCCCCGCAAAACCCAAGAGACGCCTTCCCATCATCATCCTAGAGCAGGGAGAGGGTTTCGTTCTCTGAGAGAGCTGTGCAGCGTGGGAGAGCAAGTTTCACCAGTTTCCATCTTCATCTCCATTTCCATCTCCATCTTCACCTTCATTTCCATCTCTATTGCAGGCGCTACTTCAATCTCTGATTTGAAATTCAGTCTACAAAAGGTTTTTAGGTTTTCAGTTTCCGTGTGGCTGCTTTTAATGACCGCAGCGTTGGTCTGGGCTTTGTGGGGGTGTGGGTGGGGGAGGGTTAATTGGGGGTGCGGTTAGGTAAGCTTTTAACTGGGGGTTGCAAGCATAACAAAAACCCACCCGTGATAAGTTGGTTTTCGTTAATTTCAGGCGAATAACAAAAAATAAAAACCATATGGTCAACTATTTGGAGTTTTTGATATTATACATACAAACAGATATGCATGTGTGTATGTGTGTGTTCATGGGTGTGTGTGGGTGCAAACTAGGTTGACTAGCAGCAATGGGGATGATGACCAGGCCAAGTGCATTAGTCCAGCTACCTGGCCACCCAACCCACCCACCCATTCACACACACACACACACACAACCATCAAGAAGAAGAAAAAGAAGAAGCAGAAATAAAAGCAACCACCGTGGTGCAAAGAGCTTTCTAAAAGGGTTGCATAGAAAATCGATGACAGACGGGAGTAAAAAAAAGCTGAAAAGCAGCCAAAGCCAAAGCCAAATATGTGTATAAGGAGAGAGAGAGAGCTGACAGACAGAGAGAAAGAGAGAGAGAGAGACGGAAACGTTAAGAGCAAGATAGAAATGCACAGATAGATAGTTAGAGAGAGAAAAGAGGGAGAGCTTTATATGGCTGCCTACCCCGCTGGCCCCTTCCCGAAAAATCATCCCTTCCCCCACCCTTCACCCATCCACCACATCGACTGACTGCATAACAACCCAGCCACAAACAACACAACACAAAGACAAATTAAACAAAGAAAAACAAAAAAACAACAACAAAGCTGAGGGCAGGCAACGATGGAGACGAAAGCAAAGCAAAGCAAGCAATAAAAACAAAAGAAGAACAACGCCAGCAGCAGCAAACAACAATGAGAAATCACAGCAACGAAAAATAACAAACACCTCGGACACCGCCTACGCTACCCTTGCCTATATCTCCCTCCCGCAATTCAGCGACCACCTAACTAAAAAAAATGAAATAGAAAAATACAAATGAAAAAAAAACAGCAGCTGCTAATGCTGCTGCTTCTAATTTCAACTCAACGAGATTCAAACGTTGGCAGCGCAGTCGCTTTTGCTTTTATCAACAAACTGACAGCAGCGCAGCAGACACCGGAAGGCGATTTTGCGAAAGGGCAAACATTGCAAGCAAATGCAAATAGTCAGAAGCAGCAGCAGCAGCAGCTCAGTCAGCTTTTGCGCGCACGCATACATACACACACACACACATGCACACCATGAAGAGAGCGCAAAACAGAGAGAGCGAGAGAGATAAAGAGAGAGTGACGCACGAGATGTACTCTCTCAAGCAGGCAGGCAAAACACACAATTGCCGGCCGGCCCCACATCCGCAGATCCCAGAGGAAAGGCGCGCAAAGGGGATGGAGGGAGAGAAAACGGCGCTGTTCTGTCGATTCTTGGCGCTGACGTCGTTCTTGATATGCCAAAAGTGTATTTGCATTGAAAATGAAGGCGACGCTGGCGTTTAGAGTTGGCGTCGACAGCAACAGCAAAAACGTCGCAGCAGGGCGAAAAAAATTAAC
The DNA here is from genome assembly GCA_037043685.1 of Drosophila hawaiiensis. NCBI lineage: Eukaryota > Metazoa > Arthropoda > Insecta > Diptera > Drosophilidae > Drosophila > Drosophila hawaiiensis. Next base: position 1,839,101 of record JBAMBA010000107.1, on the reverse strand, counting down.
AATTAGACATGATAGATGAGGAAAGTGTTGAACTCGAAGATACCCTGTTTTCGCTGGTACGCATTGAATTTATGTGTGTGTGTGTGTGCCTTTTATTTAAAAAATGTATTTTTTTATTTATATTTATATGCTACCGCTTTTAATTATTGCCCATTTGTTTGCAAAAGTTGATAATACCCTCTTCAGCTATTTGAAATGGTACAGGGAATTATGCGAATAATTCGAATTACATTACGATTACATAGTTGCAAATTGAGTGGGAAAGGCACGTTTACGTGATACACACAAAAACACACACACATGCATACTTATTTGTATGTATGTGTCTGTGTCTGTTTTATTAACTATTCCAAATTGTCACAAATATCAATAATTATCTCATCAACATCATCATCATGCGGGGTGGTTTTATCTGGAGGTGTCAATGCACCGCTGCTGTTAAGAAAATAGAGAGAGAGAGAGAGATAGAAGGTCTCTCTATCTATTTTCTTCGGGTCTTTGCACAAATATTTGCAATGTTTACAACAGACAGCAACTGTTGGTAATTCAATTATGAAGCAAGTTGAATGCATGCATGCACCTCAAATTTTTATCTCTTGAATTTTCTTAGTACTCTATGGAGTATATATATACATATATATATATATATATTTATATATATATACTGCCAGCTATATCCAGATATGATATTTGCACTTGGATTACAACCCCATCTAACCTCATATAATCACTTCCAAGCTGCATTCATTTAAGACTTGCAGAAACATAATATAAAATCAAACGCTTTGTTTTACATTTATATGTAAATTAGTTACGAATTGCTTACTTAATATGTACTTCTTGGAAGGAGTTAGGTTCAACTCGGTCTTATGGTGGATGGGCGAAAGGCTTTGCAAGTGGTGAAAATGGTGGTGGGTTCTCCATTAACAGGTGAGGGTGGGGGGATAAGGTTGTTTTTTTTATGGCTTCTTCGGGTTAAACAACATCTGACATTTGGGTGGTCGTAGAACTTTGAGCAAACAAAGGAGAGCCCAGTTCAAGTCAACTCGGCAACCTAGCCAACAACAACGAATCATCATCAACAACATCATCATCATCATCATCGGCGATAAGTGCAGCCAGCAACAATTTGTTATTGCAGCCAAGAACAAAGAGCAGCGCAGCAAGCAAAAGCGAGAAATGAAATCTTCACATGGCAGAGAGGAGAGAAAAAAAACAATAACAATCGGCAACAAAGCAAAAGTTTTGCATGAATTGCATGGTTGTTGTTGTTGTTATAAAGTGGCAAACGGCATACAACAGATGCAACAACTCAGCTAGCACGAAAGAGAGAGAGAGGGAGAGAAACCGAAAAACTCAAACATTTCATATTGGTTCTCTTTTATTGTGTTTTTTGAGCATTGCTGTCCGATTTTGAGTTCGACTCAAAAAGTCAGATTCACTGTGGGATACACTGTACCCAAAACAAAGACGTTAAAAAAATTACAAAAACAAAAAACCACCTAAATTTGCTGATTTCATTCGCCCTCGAACCGATTTTGTCAATTTCCAATTTTTTTATTGCTTATTCATTACAAATAATATAGGGTAACACTGGAGGGCATCCAAATCTTGTTAGCTGTTACATTTTATACAAATTAGGAAAGATCACCACAATACACATAAACGTACACACTGTCTCTCTCTGTCCCGCTCTCTCTTTCTCATTACCTATCTGCCATACTCACCACACGTGAGCTCACCTTACAGCAAAGCATAACAAAGGCATACACACAAACGATCGGGCACGAAAAGCATTAAAACTAAACAAAGCTTAAATAATAAAACCAAAAAAAAAGCAGACCGTAAAAGGGGCACGTTTCAATAGAACAATTATCACTAGCAAGATCTTTTTGAGAGCGAGAGAGAAACCTACGCACATACATGTATATATATGTATGTGTGTGTGTATATAAATTAACACTTGTTGCAGGCAAAGCCCAACACCAACACTAATACCAATACGCCTTTGCGTCTACTGTTTCTTATTCTCCCTTGCCTTTCGATTCGAGAGAAGCGAGAGAGCGAGAGCAAAAATGTTGCGTCATTGGTCATTACTTTGGAGGGGAGAGAAGCAGAGAGAGACAATTAGAAGATTATACACACACACACACACACCCTTGAAAAGTCTCTGTCCGGCTAGAAGGGTATACAGGTATACACAGAGAAAGGTGAACAGATTTTCTGGTAATATAAATACTTTTTTATGTTTCTTGTGGCTGATTTTTGTTTTTTACTCACTTTTCGCGATGAAGCAAACAGATGCGATCCTTGGCCACTTTCAGTTTCTTGGCAATAATCTTTTTGAGACTCTCGACGCTGATGTGAGGCTCAACGCTGACGCCAAAGTTGCCGCCGGTTGTGGTGCTGATATTAAGGTTAATCATCATATTATTGTTGCCACTTCCCATTCCAATTCCCATTCCCGTTTCGCTGGCAACTGTTGTGGAACTGTTACTGTTTATGTTACTGTTATTGTTAAGCAGCCCACTTGTGCTTGGATAACGTTGTTGTCTAACATGGCTGCTGCTGTTATTGTTGTTGTTGCTGTTATTTATGCTGCCGCTGCTGTTGTTGTTGTTGGTATTAACATTGCTGCCACACCCAGCAGCAGCGGTGCCATTTGTTGCTGTTGCCTCATTTTCCGCCGTTGTGGCCTTTGCATTGGCCGTATTTCTTGTTGTCGATTTATCCATTTTTGACCTCACCACGCAACAAAAAACACTCAAACAAAAATCAGCTTCAATTTGCAGAGTATGCGTTCAAGCAGGCAAAAAAAAAAACACAAACAAAAAAAAATCGCGTAACGGGAACGACAATCGGCTGCTTCAATCGATTTTCTATACACACCACACCTTATAACACGCACTCACACACACAGACGCACGCACGCACAAAGAGCGACAACGTCAATGCTGAAGGCGGCTGCGCTGCTTTGAAATTTTTGTCTATTGCTGCTGCTGCTGCTGACGACGAAGTTCACACACACACAGAGCCACAGGCACAGAATCGAGTCGAAAACAGACAATGATGGAGACGTCGACGTCGTGCTAGTGTTGGTGGCGTGGGGGGCTGCAGGGGGAAGAAGGCGCGGCAAACAAACACAGTTACGTGTGATGCGAACGAGGCGAGCGACGCGTGGTTGGTTGGAAGGCTGGTGGCTCTTATTATTATTTTTCTTTTTACTGTGTGCTCGATTGCGAAACACCGTTTACAGTTTGAGACGTACTGCTTCTGCTGCTACTGCTTCTTCTTTTACACATGTATGCTCGTATGTATGTATATGTGGATGTATGTGTTTCTTATATGTGCTCTTCTTGGTTATGTTACGTATCAGAGACTGTTGCTGATTTTCCTACAGTTTGTGCGATTTCGTGTCGGTTTTTGTTTTTTGAGCGCGCACACGCGGAATATGTGCAAAAAGAATGTGTAATTAATTTACAGTTAAAGACGTTTGTCCGCTGTATTTGTACTTGTTACCACTCACTCAAACACACATACACACACACACATTCGTTGTATTCGAAGAGTCAAATTGCAAGCGGCGGCGGTGGCCAACAATATAAAAGCCTATACACACGCACACACACACACACTCACACAGCAGGCGACAACGCACAGTTACAAATCTCAATTTCGCGCACCGAGCGTCACACGACCGCCTCGACCGGCTTTGGTTTTGCTTCTGACTTATCGATGACACATGTTCGTACACACATTTTAATTTGAAACCGCGCGTTGTTATTGAAATCGGTTGGGCTTGGCGGCGAAAAAATGCAACTCTGAGAGCAAAGCGCCATCTACTTCAAACAGCAGTGTTGCACGCAACGCCAGCTGTCATCTCTGACAGCAGGAAATAACTTTTGTGTGTCAAAGCAGAGCAGCGTTCTTTTCGTTTAAAGGTCTCCAAGGCGAAAGTTGTGTTTTTCTGTGCATTTCACGTTTCGTGTCAAGAACCAAAGACTTAAAGTAAGAAACAGCAACAAAAACTAAAACAAATTGCACACAAGCCAAATACGAAAAGATTCCGCACAAAACTAGCTTAAAACCAAAAGTGATGCCAACGATATAAACCGATTATAATTTAATTGAAAAATTCAAATTGTTTTTGTTTTCATTTTGTTTTGTTTTCTTTCGATTTCAGCATGCGTTACGTGGCTGCATATTTGTTGGCTGTCCTCGGCGGACAGGAGAGTCCGGCCAATGCCGATCTGGAGAAGATCCTCAGCTCGGTTGGCATCGAGGTCGACGCTGAGCGTTTGAGCCGCGTGATCAAGGAGCTGAAGGGCAAGAGCATCGATGACCTCATTAAGGAGGGACGCGAGAAACTCTCCTCGATGCCCGTTGGCGGCGGCGGCGCCGCTGCTGCTGCGACCGCTGCCCCAGCCGGTGCTGCTGCGGGCGGTGACAAGAAGGAAGCCAAGAAGGAGGAGAAGAAGAGGAGTCCGAGTCGGAGGATGACGATATGGGCTTTGCTCTCTTTGAATAAATGCCTTCATCTCCTCTACATCTCCGTCTCTTGTCCGTATATACGGTGCTAAATAACAGCAGCAGCAGCATTAACAGTTACATTTGAGGTACGATATATTAGTTCACACAACGTGTGGATCTGTTTGTTCTGTGTTAATTTGGCATTTGTGTGATGAACTAAACTTACACCATCTTTCGACTGAGCATAAACGTTGATGCTACAAGTTTTCACTGATTCCAATTTGCCTTACAACACACAACACACAGCACACACATACACATACACACTTGCAATTTTATCCGAATAATGTTAATGTTTGCATCTCTCTTTCCCCCACTTGCAGGACAGTCAACCCTTAGCTGAGCAAAAAAATAACATCCGACTGCTTTACTTGCACAGTGGGCACATTGCTTAAAGTTGCCATTCAAAATTTTGTTTTATCGAACAATCAACAAGATATATGTATAGATATCAAAAAAGTTTGAAAACGGTTAAATCAACGTTTATTTCTATGAAATAAAAATCTGCTGTGTTTATGCTATATATGCGTCCATATAAAATGTGAATTGTTTTTTTTTTTGGTTTCACCAATTGGGAAAAATGTATTTATTTTACTTTAATAAGTTTCTCAAATATAATTCGCGCATTCGGTGCGAGTGTGGCGCCAAAATGTTGGGTTCAGAGAGAATGCCAGTATTTGTTTTGTCGTAATTAAATGTGTTCCTATTAAAATAAAATATTGTTAATTTGGATCCACACGTGGAGCTAATTCCAGGCTTGATTCCAGTGATTGACGGCACGCGTCGCATAAGACAAAACGTTTTTATTTCGGTCTCTGTCTCACCAACTGTAGGTAACTCAGGAAAGATTTCGTTAGTTTTCGTTCTCTTCATCTTTTGAATTTTCAGCTCAGTTGCGACGGAACGGCATTCAAAATGATATTTAGTTAAACGCTTATTACAATATATTACAATTTGCACTTTTTTTAAATAGATTTGTTTTCGTTCGCTTATTTTTTGATATATGTACATATGTATGTGTATTAATCTTTACGTGTTTTTGCCTTCCTTCAACACACTAAAAACGAAATAATACAAAACTAAAATGCACGTTTTGTACATGAATGTGCCTGTTTGCACACAAAAACAAATCGAAAATATTAAAACACAAATGCACAAAAGTAAAGAGAAAAATCAATTGTCAAGATCTATGCGACATTCTCTCTTCTCACTTTTTGTGTTTTTGCCAGATCTCTTCCCAGTAGCGAAAAAGACCCCATTACGAATTCGATTTGTAATGTAATTGGAATACTATACGACGAAAAATGTGTGGTGGTTTGAAATGGAAAGAAAGAGACGGAGGAACAATGAATGTATGCAAACGTGGGGAATGTGTGCAGTTATGGAAAATAATTCAATATATGTAAATATGCATAAGGACATGTTTATAAAGTACATTTTATGAATAACGATATTCAACATTTTGCTCTGCTTTTATTACATCTCTGCACATTTTTCGCAGCTTTTCGTAGATTGATAAAAACAATCAAATCACTTGATTTGCATACCAAAGACTCATTAAAAACAAACTAATTTTACTGTACATATGACTTTAAAATGTAATATTTACAAAAATTGCTAAGAAGTTAGGATTATTATTTTTATTTTTAAATTTTGTAGTTGTAACTAATACTTTTAATATTTTAATTTTCGCTTGCTTGAAATTTGATTTCATTAACAGAAACAACCTGAAACGAATTGTTTTATATTTTTTATATAACTAATAGTATGGAGAGTTGAATACCTCTCCTGATACATGTAATGTCAGATTAATGCTGTTATCCAGAAAAATTGCTCACAATAATAAAAGATAACAAAAGAACATTTTAAAGTTCGTTGAAACGAATTGTTTTCTAAATGTTGTTTATTGTTTTTGTTTTTTCAAGATGATGGTTTGCGGTAGTCGTGCAGACTGTCGTCCGTGCTCTCCTCCAGAATGTAATCCTTCTGGGACAGCGGCTCCAGTTCATTGCTCTCGTTTGTCTCTACCCTCCAATCCGTCTCCGCCTGCTCATAGAGCTCCTCACGTCTATGCTTCTTGCGTTCCGGCGTCTGCTTTCGCTCGCGTCTCTTCACAAGGAACGCCTCAAACTTGATGTCATCGCGGGGATCGGATTGCGGATTGGGATTGGGATGGGGTTGGGGATAGGCAAGGTTGTCGCAGTCGGTTGATGATTGTTCCTGATGTTGTTGCTGACGCTGCCAGGCGCTCTTCGACTTGCGCATCTTGGTGAGAATCTTATCCATGATCAGGTGATGATCCAGGCCAAGCACATCGTGCCGCATCGCTGGTGGCATCGCTGCGGCTCCAGTTGCTGCTGCAGTTTGCTCAGCGGCATTGCCATAAAATTCCTGTCGTACTGTTTGCGCCACATCAAAGGTTACCACATCTTGTTGCTGCCCCTCCTTCTGATCGGCCTCCTCCTGCTCGTCCTCCTCCTGCTTGGGACTGTTCAAGTTAAGGTTTCGCAAAATGGCTTCGATACTGTTGATGTTGCTGCCACTTTTGTCGCGCACAAATCGGATGCGTGGCACCTCGCCCATCAGGCGCAGCTGGGAGAGCTCGTGCCTCAGTTGGCCAGTGCAGCGTTGCAGTTGCACTTCGAGTGCCGCGTCGCTCGCCGCCTGCCCGGTGCCCAGCCAGTAGACATTGATGCAGGCAAAGTCCGAGGAGATCTTTACGCGTGACACCTGCAGACTGCGTCCTAGAATCGATTGCGCAGCCTGCCCCGTCGCCAGCAGATCGGTGATCGATGTCATGAACAGTTTGTTCAGCACCGACATCCGTCGCGTATTCTGCTTGGAGCCGCCCGCATTTCTCTTGCCAAATTGCGATGACTGGAAGACAACGCTTGGCGGCTGATAAATGCTGCTGCTGCTGCTGCTGCTGTTGTCAGCGCTGTTATCGGAGCTGGGGTACCAGCGTTTCTTCGTTCCAGCCACGCGACTGCCGAAGAGCTTGCCCAGAATTCGGCTCTGGCGCGTTGCATTTGTGCTGCCGGCGCTGCTGCTTTTCGCCCTCGAACTGCTTTGGATACCAGCGATTTGTGGTGATAAATGCTGTCCAAGCTGGACACACCAGCAAGCAGCATGTGGCTGCCACAGTTGGTTGCGCAACATTTGCTGCTTGTTTGGGTCTTCTTGATTTGATGGTTTTTCGGTTTTTGTTTTGATTCCTACGAGCATCGATACTATCGGCAGCATTCAAAATTCCGTCTTGCAAATAATCGATTACCAAAATTGGACATGCAGGCAATATTAAATGGATAGAAAATAGACCGAATTTTAAATTGGCAGAGGGCAGTAAATACTTGATTTGTAGTTTAATTATCACAAATATAAATATAATAAAAAATATATGTTGTTGGTGTCTTTGTGTTTTGATCTTTTAAAATGTATCTAATAATTTATCGGAAGTATGAAAAGCATAGAAAACAGACTACATTTTAAATACTTAATGCATAGTTTAAGTATCAAAAATATACAGTTCGCCATTTGCTGTATCATTGAATAACCATAAATGTCATGCAGCTTTTGTATTTTTTTTTAAATGGATTTGATTTAAGGTAGAACTATTCGATAAGGGTTCGATGACAGAACCACCAAAAGTTATGTTATCGGTTTTTGGTATTTTACATAATTGTTTTGGTATTTTTATGTTCGCCCACGACGGTCGCACAGACGGAATCTTTCGTAATCCGGATTGTTGTTGTTGATATATAAATACAAACGCGCATCGAGCTGAAGCTGCTTGACTTGAGCCAAGGATAAACGAGCAGACACCTTTTTTCTATCATACATTTTTTGTTGTAATACAAATGAAGTGAAATTATTATATTAAATATTAAATATAGTTCGCGCGTTCCGCTCGCCGTAATTTGTGCTTGTGTGTGTGTGTGTGTGGGAGTGTGTGTGTGTGTGTGTGTGGGAGTGTGTGTGCGTGTGTGTGTCATAATGTAAAAATATTGTGGTCGCCTTTTGCTTTTGCATTCACCAAAACACAAATCAACACAAATCGCCAAACAAACTAATCCACGCAACAATCGAAACAATTCAGAACATGTCCTACACGGAGCTGGAATCGGGCTATCAGGATTTGCGTCAGTCTGCGCAGAGCAACGTCGGAGCCTCCCGGCAGCCACAACAGCAGCAGCTACAGCAGCAGCAGCAACAACAGGACCAGCATCAGCATCATTCGCAGCAGCCGCTGGGGTCGCATTCGCATCGCGTGGGTTTCTATCTGGGCCAAGATGGCAATGTACGCAGCAATAGAAATTGTTTAAGCTATTACTAATATATAAACATATAAAACCATGCAATATCATTATCCTTCTTCTTCTTGCAACTACATACACATACATCATGCGTGCTGTGCTTGAAAATCGATAGTTTCTTGTTGTTTCTCTGGTTGACCTTGACTTTGTCAAATTGTCGTTGCTGCGATTGACAACAGCTGACTGCGGAGTTGAACTGTTATTCACAGGGTGCCTCTGGTACGCTACACCTGCAAGCACCTCATGCATACACACATATACACTTGCATATATACATATGTATGTGTTTCGAGACATACTTTTCCAATCGACACTGGACACTGGAACACAAACTGGAAACACGAATGAATTTCCCCTCTGCGCTGATTTCTGCTTTCTCTGTGTCCGTCTGTCTGTCTGTCCCTATTGACAGGCGAATGTACGTACAGGGTGTTTCCGAGTCGAGCACTTTTGCTTCAATCTTCATTTAGTTTGGCTTAATTTATTTAATATTTATAATTAATTTCCAACCCCAAATTTGGTTTAGCTTCGAGGATTCTGTTCTACCTACTTTTAGGCTACTATTTTCGAAAATAAACGTTTTCGTATCTTTTTCATATTATTTTTTTTTACTTATTTTTTACAATCAATTTTTGGCAATTCAAGGTTCAGTTTTTGTTGAATTTTTTACAACTATGCTCAAATGCAACTGTTTTTGGGGACACGCTCTGCTTGCTTCTTCTTCTGCTTCATCTTACACACACATATACAAGCAAATATATGTATGCGTGTGTGAGTGTGTATGCAGTACAGATATGATCACATTGTCTATAATTCATTTTGTGCCTAACAAATTCCCATATTACTACGCACACTTGTACGCGTATGCACACATACACTTACGCATACATGCATACAAATGCGCATGTGAATACGCAGAGAAAGACGTGTTTGCACAGAATGGGCAACAGCTTTGATAGACTTGCGGGCGGTAGTGGGAGAGGAAGAGACGGCAGTTACAATGAGAATCCGCGTCGCGCTTGGAGTCGGCGCAGACGTCGCATCCCAGCAGCAGAAGCAGCAGCAGCAGCGTCAGCAGCAGCAGTGGCAGCAACTTCATCGTCATCAGCTGCTTGCCCGCAGATACAGATTGATGCTGCCTTGGGTGGCGTTGGCAGCGGCGTCAACTCGCGTCGCTGTCTGACGCACGTCAGCTCAACACCAAACTTGGGTGGTGCGTCTCTCTCCCTCCCTCTGTGTGTGTGTGTGTGTGTGTTAGTATAAGCCGTTAGCTTAATTCTTTCGTCCTCGTTGTCTCTCTTTCTCGTTCTCTTACCTGCAGAAACAGACGCAAATGACGCAGTGGAGCCGCGTTCTTCATCATTTTCTTATGCGGTGAACAATTTTATTTTTATTATTATTATTTATTGCATTGCGTTTCTTTGCTACTTGGTCTGCCTGCGCTTTTTTTAACGCTTATTATCGTTCGCATTTTGCCCATTATTTTTTATCAAGAAAGTGTTTCGACATTGGAAAAAAGTACTTGATATACTTTATACTTAATAATATTCGCTAATTTCAGTATACTATTTTATGAGAAAGTCAATTTTTCCGTTTTTCCCAATCTGGTGATTATAATATTTATTTTATTATTATTTTATTTTTTATTAACGCAAAAATGATCAGAATTTGCCAAAATAAAGAAAAACGCGCATATTTAACGGGATGGATTTCAAAATCATAAACATCAATTGTCAAAACACTTTCTTGACGCTCCGCAGAATGTATAATTTTCAAAGCTGCTCTTTCACTTAGTTGCGAGAAACGAATAGTAGAAAAATAAGAAAAAGTCTAACCAAGATAAGTCAATAATAAAGTAATTTTTTTTTGCAAAACGAATGAACAAAGCTGAATTTTTTCCTGTGTCAAAACACTTTCTTGAAGTAGTGTTTGCACAAATGTACATATGTTCGTCAGTCCGTCTGTTTTTCTGTTCGTCTGTTTGTCTGCTAGTCTGTTTCGAGCCGCTCGGTCAGTCACATCGGATGACTATGTTTGTATATGTAGCTGGCATAGGAATGACCAATAACCATTGCTAAAATATACTAAATTATAACGTCATTGAAATTAACATTATGTTTTTAATTGAATATGAAAGCCATCTGAACATTTTCGATAGGTATTCGCATCAAAGTCTGTGGTAACAAGTTTGATTGCGCTTCCAACATTTTTCTATTTAAATTTAGAGCGAATTTCCGCAAGGGTATGCAGTCTTCGGTGTGCATTTCATATATCCGATCTTTATTGTTGTCTTATTTAATAATTACTTTTGCATTTGTTTGCTCATTTCACGGAAAGACTAATTAATATTATATATATATATTTTTATATGTATGTATGTATGTATATAACGATGCTTAATTATCTCATTCTATTTGTTTCGCTGTTCATTTGGTTTGTTCTGTGTGGACCATTTGCACTCTTTAGTCGGTTGCCGAATTGTCGTCGGTCGACTTGTGACCTGCTCCGATGGTTCCACATCTTATTTCGAGCTTAGCGGTAAGCGTCGCTGTGTCGCTGTCTGTGTCTGTCTGTGGGTGTGTGTGTGTTTTTTCCTACTTCATTTACTCAATTTCTCTGCGCATCCTTCTTGGTTTGCAGCAGCAGCTGGCAGTGAAAAAACATTGCATACTCTCGAGCGGCGCGCATATTCTTAGTCGCCTTTGGTTGGCTTGGCACCGTTGGAGTGAATTTGTAATACAAATTGAAGGTTTTTGCAATAACTTAAGCCAGTGATTGAATTACGTTTAATGGTCCATGCTACCATATATTTGATTTGCGCATTTATATAATATCCGGTGCAGCCAAAGACCAATCTGGGAATATCCTTGTTGGCAAGGCTGCATACACCATGCACACTCAAATTTTGTTCAATTTGTTATTTATGCCTTAAATAAGTCGACAATTTGTAGCTGCACCTGCACTTTCAATGCGAAAAGAAAGAAAAAGTTCCAAAAAATACCGGCATTCGTTTACTTTTCGTACCAGAATCGGAATTGGAACCCAAATTCGAATCGGTTTAGTTTAATCTGCTTGAATTATGGTTTTACTCTCCAGGATTTGGGTGATTCTGTGCGCCGACTTGTGATTAACGAATGTGTCAATTGTTTTGCTACTGCTTGATTATAATTTGTATTTTCATGCGTGTTTACATATTTATTTATTTTTAATTTCTATGTCTTTGAAACTCATGATATGCATCCCTAGGATGCTGCATCTTCTTCTAGTTAAGGCGACACACTCTGCTAGAAAACCGGCATAGTTCGCTACTATAAATACATAATTTAATTAGGCGACTTCTAGGCCATTTAATTGACTATCGCATCGCATTCTACTCGGACACTGAGTCTTTGCTGCGCTCCTTTCATGTTATTCATTATTCATTCATTCACCAAATGCTGTTGTTTGTTTTGATTTTTATTTAATTTGGCATACATTGATTTTCATTAAGATAAAAAACTGATAAGCCAAATTCATTTAGCCTCAGAATGACCACTCAGAGAGAGAGAGACTCTCTAGTTTGAATGCAGCCATGCTTAAATACGAATACAAATACAAAAACAAATATTATGCATATTTGAGTTGTATTTAAAACGAATATAAATATTTACACACTGGTTTTGGTGTCGTTGTCGTTGTCGTTGTTGCTGTCAACAAAGATAACGTATTCAAACAATTACACGCTGAGAAAGCAATAACAGCGACAAGGGCAAAAGCAATATGAGAAAACACAGAGCAGAGCAGACTCATTGTGTTTATATAGATTAAATTTGGACCAGCACATTTTCCGATCGCTGAAAACAACACTACTAACTGAATATATCTATATATCAGCATAAACGCATTTCCAGCTTTAATTTATTTTATCGATAGCTTTTACCGCTCGCCCAATATCAATATTGTTTAAGATATGGCTGCCAATTCGATTTGTATGGTATGGGGTATCTTCAGGTCTAGCTCATTTGTCTAGAGCCGCCTCACATGTTTATCTTTCATGTTTCCGGAGTAGGGATGAGAGCGTGTCTACATTTCTTCCAGTTGTTTATTGTATCAAATTGATGTATACTGAAATTCAAATCATAAGCTGTTATAATAAATAAATTGCGCTCAAATAATAATGATATCCATAGGATAAATATGGTTTATTTAACTTATGTACGATATATATATATGTATATATAGGTTTTCTTGTATAAGTTTATCTTACTTTATGCGAACGTGCCCGTATTCTTTTGAATAGTTTGAACTATTCGAGCAGGCACGCAATGTGTATTTGCTACTAGGGTCGTGTCACGTGGCACAACAATGTGTTCCGCTCGAGTCTCCAGAACAGAGCGTGTCTGATAGGCTGATAGCCATATTTGCAATAGCAGTCACAGTCGCAGTCATAGTCGCAGTCGCAGTCACAGTCGAAGTCGTAATTTTGGAAAACTGCTCAGTTGATTGTCGCTACTCAAGCTGAAAGTTGGGAATAATGCATGCTGCGCGCTTTTAAAAGCAATATCAACAAATTGATCGTTGTGGAGTAAGATTCGAATACTAAAAAAGCAACGGCAGCCGTTGCGTGATAAGTTGAGCAAGTGATTGCATGGAGTGGACATGGCTTAAGGACTGGTGGCGCCTCAAAAAGCTACGATCGCGTCATCAGCGCCATAGAAAGAAATTGGAAGCAAATTCTTGTAGCGGCGTCACTTTGGCCACCAACCAGTTGCAAGATGATGACGAGCACTTGTTGCCGGACAGCGAGGAGTGCAGCTGCAACCCGGACACACATAAGCGAGCCAGACGCCGAAGCAGACGCAGTGGCATGCCACAACAGCAAATGACTAAGATGAAGGAGGGCGATGATGACAATGGCGAGTATGGGCCATTTAACGGTAGCGACTACGCTGATCATGATTATCACTGCGGCGTCAGCAACGACGACAACAACAGCGACGATTTTTGTTACTGCGACGAGTGCCTGAATGTAGGTGACGCTCATCGCTCATCGCTCATCGCTGATCGTTCATCGCTCATCGTTCATCGTTCATCGCTTATTGCTTGTATATCGCTTATCTTGGCCAGGCCTAAATTTGACCTCGTTAATCAGTTGTGGGAACAGCAAATTGTTGTTTAGCCATCGCGCCAATTGAAACTACAAATATTAAGTTGCCGTTTGCTTATTATCAGCCGGCTTATTCTGCGTTTGGCTATTGGGCTATTCACCCGGTTCGTTGGCAGAGTATTGGCTAGTCGAGGTCTTCTTTTTTAGTGCCTAATATTGCTCCACTTTTGGGTTTCCCAGGCAAGGGAAATCATCTTCGATCTCATATAAATAATATGATATATAATTGAATATTTGTTCGGCATCCCTAAGTTAGTTGATCTTTTTCAATCTTTATCAAATCTTTGCTCAATTTCAAAAATATATAATATATTTGGAACATGTAAGAATATAAATTTCTACTTGAAATCTCAAAATAAGAAAAACGCATCAAGCAAATGATCAAGTTTGCTTAGCAAAATTGTAATAAATTTTAATGTGTTTTTTTTTTTGTTGTTGTTACTATTAATGAAATTGGAGTGGCGAATAAACAAGTTGCTAATCGAAAGCATTTCCATTTGAATATAATTCAAAGGGCGACACGGACTTTGGGGACAGCAATGACGGAATGGATTCCGATACGAGCACCTCGTCAAGTACCAGCAAACAGGTCATTGTGGGCATCTGTGCGATGGCCAAGAAGACACAATCGAAGCCAATGAAAGAGATATTGACGCGGCTCGGGGAGTTTGAGTTCATTCGCCTGGTGACGTTTGAGGAGAATGTGATATTACGCGAACAGGTACAGAACTGGCCCATCTGCGATTGCCTTGTCTCTTTTCACTCCAAAGGCTTTCCGCTGGAGAAGGCGATCGAGTATGCGCAGCTCCGCAATCCGTTTGTCCTCAATAATCTGCATATGCAGTACGACATCCAGGACAGACGACGCGTCTATGCCATACTTGAGAAGGAAGGCATCGAAATACCGCGCTATGCTGTCCTCGATCGCGACTCACCCGATCCGAAGCGTAAGTGACGCTTGTCCTTGTCCTTGTCCAATATAGAAACTTGTGCTTAACTCGCTACTTATTTTTAGATCATGAACTCATTGAGTCGGAGGATCATGTTGAGGTCAATGGCATTACGTTTAACAAGCCGTTTGTCGAGAAGCCCGTCTCGGCGGAGGATCACAACATCTATATCTACTATCCAACGTCTGCGGGCGGTGGCAGCCAGCGTTTATTTCGCAAAATTGGTAGCCGTAGTAGCGTTTACTCGCCGGAGTCGCGGGTGCGCAAAACGGGCTCCTTTATCTACGAGGACTTTATGCCCACCGATGGTATGCTTTCTATGCTCTCTATGCTCCCTGTCTATGCAATCAATACTGCTCTAGGTACTGCTCTCTAGCACGTTCCAGCCAATGCTGGTCTAGTCAATCAATCACATACGCATTCCAGCAACCATTAACCAGTAACCAGTAACCAGTAACCACCACCACCCGTCCCGCTCCCTTTCCCCCAACCAACAAATTAAATAGCCAAACTATATATGTACTTAGGATGTTCCGAATTCTATCTCAGCGCAGCAATCTATGCTTGTCACGCCACGCCACGTCACGCCCCCATAACCACCAACATTAACGCCTATTAACGCGCATACAATAAAAATTAAAAGCAATATGTAAAAAGTAAAAAGAAAGAAAGAAAAGAACATTTATATATAGCACAACATAATGTCATTGGCATTGTCTTGCGTCTCGCTCGCTCACCTGCAGCTTGGTAGATCGTTGCTCATTGCTATCATTGCCGAAATCTAGTCCCCCCAAGAAAAACTGGTCGCCAGTCGAACGCACTGAATCCAGCATTACCTTTACAACTTAGTGTACTTTTCAGGCACCGACGTCAAGGTCTACACCGCTGGTCCGGATTATGCCCATGCGGAGGCACGCAAGAGCCCGGCGCTCGATGGCAAAGTGGAGCGGGATAGCGAGGGCAAGGAGATACGCTATCCAGTTATACTTAATCACTCGGAGAAGCTAATCTCGCGCAAGGTGTGCTTGGCCTTCAAGCAGACCGTCTGCGGCTTTGATCTGCTGCGAGCCAATGGCAAGAGCTACGTTTGCGATGTCAACGGATTTAGTTTTGTGAAGAACTCCAACAAATATTATGACGATTGCGCCAAAATTCTGGGCAACATGATACTGCGCGAACTCACGCCGACCCTCCACATACCCTGGTCGGTGCCATTCCAGCTGGACGATCCGCCCATTGTGCCCACAACATTTGGCAAAATGATGGAGCTTCGCTGCGTTGTGGCCATAATCAGGCATGGAGATCGCACGCCCAAGCAGAAGATGAAGGTCGAAGTGCGCCATCCGAAGTGAGTTCGAGTTTTATCAGCTTACTGCTCCATTTATTCCATTTATTCACACATCAATGATACTTTCTCTATGCAAAGCAATCCGAAGCGTTCCGAACCAAAAACTCGTCCTGAATTGTAGAAATACGCCAAGCGTAATTCAACTTTTTATTCAAAAAGTGTTTCTTTTGTTGCTTATACGAATTAACATAAGTGTTTTATGATTGCAACACTGATCTACTTGGTCTCTACTTGGTGCACGACAGCTAAACTCTAGCATAAAGCCGATCCAGTAATTTCATTACTTGCTTCTGAATTTTAGAAAGAATTTCCGTTTGCATTTCGACTTTATGAAATAATTTACAGTTGAATTGGTATTGTTTTCGGCCTTTGGCTTCCGGCTTCCGGTTTCCAGGTCAATATAAATGTTGACCTTAAGTGCCCAAAAACCTCCATTTGACTTGCGACTGCCTAAATTGTTGCAATTATGTTTTTATTTAACTATTAAATGTTGTTCACCAAGCACTAATCTTATCTCTATTTTAAAAATTGTGCCTTTTTTTCGAAATCGGAAGCGGAGCTATCAATTAATTAAGATTCGAATTTATGTGTCACGTTTGATCGAAATCAATTTGATTTGATTGAAGCTGATCAAGAATATATACTCATGGGCTCATGCATTTGTAATCGTCGGTTTGGTTGTGGTAGGTTGGTAATCAGAAGATCATTTTTCATCGAATACGTTTCATTTTGCAGATTCTTTGAGATCTTTGAGAAATACGACGGCTACAAGCTGGGACACGTGAAGCTGAAGAGGCCCAAGCAGCTGCAAGAAATACTTGATATAGCCCGATTTCTGCTTAGCGAGATACACACAAAGGCGCATGCGGAGATTGAGGAGAAGGAGAGCAAGCTGGAGCAGCTAAAAAACGTTCTCGAAATGTATGGCCATTTTTCGGGCATTAATCGCAAGGTGCAAATGAAATACCAGCCCAAGGGACGTCCCCGTGGCTCCAGCTCTGATGATGGTAGGTTCTTGTCATTTTTATTAACTAATCTAATCGCACGCTAAGTCCTAACAATTCCAGCCGAGACGCCCGCCGAACCCTCGCTGGTCCTCATCCTCAAATGGGGCGGCGAACTAACGCCAGCGGGTCGCATACAGGCCGAGGAGCTGGGACGCATTTTTCGCTGCATGTATCCGGGCGGACAGGGACGCTCCGACTACTCGGGCACACAAGGCTTGGGTCTACTGCGGTACGTACAAAAATTGTCCTTCTGTTGTCCCCATTCAACACTTCAAATCCAAATCTAAATTGTAGTTTGCACTCAACGTTTCGTCACGACCTCAAGATCTATGCCTCGGATGAGGGGCGCGTTCAAATGACTGCCGCTGCCTTTGCCAAGGGACCGCTGGCACTAGAAGGTGAGCTGACGCCCATTCTGGTCCAAATGGTGAAGAGCGCCAATACAAACGGACTGCTCGACAACGATTGCGATTCAAGCAAGTACCAAAACCTGTAAGTATCCATCAAAACCAAAACCATCATCGAACAAAGATGCCGCAAATGACTGTTTAATAATTATATGATTGCTTTGTTCGATTTGATCAATAATTTCCGATACGATAATTGAAATATCATAAATACACTTCCGACTCAATTGTACTCAATTGTTCCTTAATTTGTCGAATATTATTGTTGTCGTTTGTGTTTAGGCAGCTCAACGCGCTGTAGAAAAGAGTCTCAAAAGTGATCTAGAAATTACCGATCCGATAACTGGATAGCTTTTTTTTATTTTTATATTTGTGTCGATCAAAGAACTATAGAAATTTAGCCTAGTTCTAGAATAGCAAACAGGAATTATTCAATTCCAATTTTCAGGCTCCTCTTTGAGCCTGCCCAGTCATCATTTTTGACATATTATGTAATTGAATGAAATAGTAATAAATTCTTAATCCAAACAGCGCCAAGGGTCGACTGCACGAGCTGATGCAAAACGATCGCGAGTTCACACAGGAGGATCGCGTGTTGATTAATCCGTGCAACAGCAAATCAATAACGCAGGCTTTGGACTTTGTCAAGAATCCGGTTGATTGTTGTCATCATGTGCATTTGCTGATCCGCGAACTGCTGCACATTATTAGCATTAAGAAGGACGACCCAAAGACAAAGGATGCGATACTGTACCATGGCGAGACATGGGATCTGATGCGCTGTCGCTGGGAGAAGATTGAGAAGGATTTTAGCACAAAGTCAAAGCTCTTCGATATCTCAAAAATACCCGATATTTACGATTGCATCAAGTATGATTTACAGCACAATCAGCATACGCTGCAATACGATCAGGCCGAGGAGCTGTATATCTATGCGAAGAACCTGGCCGATATTGTAATACCTCAAGAATATGGTCTGACACCGCAGGAGAAGCTGGCCATTGGTCAGGGTATTTGCTCACCGCTGCTGCGCAAAATCAAGGGCGATCTGCAGCGCAACATTGACGAGATCGAGGATGAGTTCATGAACCGACTGAATCCGCACTACAGCCACGGCGTGGCCAGTCCGCAGAGGCATGTGCGGACCCGGCTCTACTTTACGAGCGAGTCGCATGTGCATTCGCTGCTGACGGTGCTCCGTTACGGCGGATTGCTGAATGTCGTCACCGACGAACAGTGGCGCCGTGCCATGGACTATATATCGATGGTAACGGAGCTGAACTACATGTCCCAGATTGTTATAATGCTGTACGAGGATCCGACCAAAGATCCAACATCGGAGGAGCGTTTCCATGTCGAGTTGCATTTCAGTCCGGGCGTCAATTGTTGCGTACAAAAGA